>OY292394.1:53390228-53724725 GCA_958496205.1 Idaea biselata | reverse complement strand
ACCCTACGTCGAATTATTCGTAAAGTTGTATTTTCACTGCCCTTTCGACGATATTCTTAATTTTTTTCCGAGACATTGTTGGTATTAAAAAAAAATGTCTCTGAAATTGTCTCACAATCAATGATCGCGTACAGGTTCCCGGGCGGCGCGTAACAGCGGGGCGGGGGCGGGAGGCGGGACGGGAGCGGGGCGGCACCGGGAGTACATGTCGTGTCTCCGCGTGACCAGACCAGACGACACCGAGCTACGCGCCGCCATCGAGTTATCTGTCATGAGGGGTACGTAGCGGGACGGGAGCGGGAATCACAATATAACATCGCGAAAACCGAAGAAAAATCTATGATCAGATTAGATAACGCTTTATTGTACCCAAATAAAATAAAATTACAAAATAAAAACATAAAATAACCACAGAAACAAAAAAAAACTTTTTTTGTTCCGGACACCCGGAAGGAACGAAGTTCCAAGCAAAAAAAAAAGTGTATCCATCACAACTTTTGGTCTTAATTTTTTCCGTCTAGCCCCCTTTCGCAACGCGCGATAAGGAACTTCGTTCCAAAAATAACTTTAAACTAGATTAAAATAACAATAATAGTTCAATGGGCGGCCATATCGCTAAAAGCAATCTCTTCCAGGCTACCTTTGTCTAACTGACTGACTTATATAGCATAACGTAGAGTCAAATCTGCTGGTCCAAGAGACGTTATAGAGAATGTGTTTTTTGTTATTTTTGTTCAAAGAACACACTCTTTGACTCAGAAAGGGATTTTGGAAAATCTCGCGGGATCGTGCATCTGTTTGGGGTCCCCTCCGTCAGCCATAAACTTTTTTGTCATAAATTCAGAAGGCCTAAAACGTTACGCATAAAAATTTAACGCATAATATTCATAAACCATAAACACATAACACATAAATTTTTCCGGCATAAAAAATCATGGCATAATAGTCAAAACGCATAAAAACTTTTGGCATAAACATTTTAGGCATAATACTCATTACTCATTCATAAAATCTACTGTTCGGGCTTTGACTCAAACAACCAGTCAAAAAAGAAATTGAAAGTTCGGGTTTTGACTGAGCATATCTGTCAAAACTAGTTCAAACCAATTTTTCTAAATTGTCAACTGCCAAATTCCAGTTATGCGTAAAATATTTATGCCAAAAGTTTTTATGCGTAATGAATTAGTATTATAGCTAAAATGTTTATGCTTTAATCGGTATGCCTTTAACCTTAAATAAACGTGGAGTAAGGTTGGTGTAGTGAGAACATGCTTTATCTTTTTCCGTGATAAGGTGGTAAAATTATTCCGACCTTACCTCACGTTTATTAATAAGGCTATTTTAAAAATTTATTTTCAAGGAAAAATAGCATTCAAAAATTTTCACTTGCGGCGAGGCGATTTTTGAATGCTATTTTTTCTTGAAAATAAATTTTCCAAATAAAATAGCCTTGAGCTACATACAAAAATTAATAGAAATTTTAAGGCTATTTAAGTTTATGACATAAAAGTTTATGCGAAAAGGAGGGACCCCCTCTGCTTGTCTATACATATGTGTGATGTGTGTTGTGTGTGTGTTTCAGCGTACTCGTTGGGCGGCGCGGGCGCACAGAGAGCTAACACATTGCCGCACCATCCCCGACACAGTAAGTATTACTTATATTTTTGATGAAGAAACTCGGGGTTAGAAGTAGTTTTTAGGGTTCTGTACCCAAAGGGTAAAAACGGGACCCTATTAAAACAAATATTTAAGAGGTGCTCCCATACAACAAACTTGATTCAGGTACATAAAAACGCAACGATACAGCGATGTATTTTGACCACTAACGCCATCTAGTGAGATTAGAGAAAGACTGAGGCCAATCGTTAAATAAATTGTAACGTTCGCGTTTCGTTCACAAATTGGTTGGTCCAGTGTTCATTTTAGGGTTCCGTATAGTGGTAGAACCCTTCGTGCGCGAGTGTCGCATTTGGCCGGATTTTTTTTAAACCTAACCGTGATATTTATACCAATAACGTCCGCGTCCGTTTCAGGTTTGGGCGAGCACTCGTCGCGTCACCCGGACCCGCCTGCACCCGCTCCACAACCATGTATGTCATTTCAGAAAATAATTGTTTCTTTTCCCCCAACTTTCTGCATTGTAGTTGGGCTCTCGCCCGACGCGCCACAGAAGCCGTCAATTATATATCTATAGTGTGATATGTGGTAAAGACATATATGTCTGTTCCAGTAGTTGGTGGGAGGTCTCGGTCTCCATCCCCGGTGCCTTCCCCGCGCCTGCGCAGATTGCATCATCTACACGACTACAGGTTCATTTTAATTTATGTTTCTTCTCTCTCATCTGAGCGATGTTCCCGGTTGCATCCCTCTCGGGAGCCCGGGGTCCGCTGAACCCTAAATATTTGGGGTTGGCGCAGTAGGTACCTTCTGCTAATAGATATAAATAATAATAAATATTGCACGACGTTACACACAGCGCAATCTAGCCCCAAACTAAGCACTAGGCTTGTACTATGGGCACTAGACAACGGATATACTACATATCATACTTTTTTTTTGTAAATACATACATATGATACATAGAATACACCCAGACCAGATACAAATATTTATTTTTAAGCATAAATACTTGCACCCGACGGGAATTGAACCCGCAACCTCCTGCATTGCAGTCGGGCCTTCCCGCGACGCGCTACTGAGGTCGTCAATATAAGATTTGGCAATATTTTTACGGCCGGCCGCCTGCCTGACACCAATCCTTCTAGGGACCAAGCAGTTTAACCGCCACCGCGCGGGGACTTAATTTTTGCTAGTCCTCCCTAAATCCCTTAGTCGCCTTTTACGACACCCATAGGAAGAGGTGGGGTAACCCTATTCTATGCCGGGGATACATCTATCGATCTAAATTAAGAGGATAGTCTCCATTCTCTTTCACCATACAAACGTAGTTTACATTTTCCTCCCTGGATAAAGACATTAGAGCAAATATGTTTATGCCATAAAACCTATATCTGTCATGACAATGCATCTACATTTTTTTTTCTAATTAAAATAATAATAAAAAATAAAAAAATAATAAAATGAAAAAAATAAAAAGGTAGATGCATAGTCGTGACAGATATAAGTTTTATGGCATAAACATATTTGCTCTAATGTCTTTATCCAGGGAGGAAAATGGCTACGTTTGTATGGAGAAAGAGAATGGAGACTATCCTCTTAAGTAAAGTATTTATTTTTTCGTTTTATTGTACATGTTTCTGGCGTAAACAATAAATAATTGACATATCTATCTATATATGCTGGTTGTTGCAGACTGGAGGGCGAGTGGAGAGAGGGAGTGAGTGCAGCGTCGACTTCGCGCGGACACAGCCCCAATAACTACGCATAGAGTAGTGTGAGTATATCTTAGCTTTTTATTTGTCTTTTTGTAACACAAGACATTTGTAAGGTACGTTCGTAAACGTTATTATAGGTATACTAGCTGACCCGGCAAAAATTGTTTTGCCTTATAAATTATAGATAGTAGCCGATTTTCAGACCTACTGAATACGCATATAAAATTTGGTAAAAATCGGTCGCGCCGTTTCGGAGGAGTACGGTAACTAACATTGTGACATGGAAATTTTATATATTAGAAGATGTATATATGTTCCTTGCATGTAATGGTGTACAAATTGTTCACAGATGACGCCATTTGGACCAAAGTGACCTCAGCTTGACCTGCCATTAACCCGTAGCCGATCCACAAAGACCAAGAATAATCCACGAAAACCAAGAATGATCCAGGAAGACCAAGAATGATCCAGAAAGACCATGAATGATTCACAAAGACCAAAAATGGTCCCATGAAAACCATGAATGATTTACAAAGACCATGAATGATTCACAAAGACCGAAAATGATCTATGAAGACCACCGACATACATATAGCTAGACCACGCGAGTTCTTGTCCTCCGCGTGTCAGAAAACGTGAAAAAGCCTGTCAAAATGTCGTGGTAGTCGGCGCTAACTGGCAGTCCGCGCGCGGCTATAGTTGCCGGGCGTCCGTAAAAACTAATAAAATGCCTAGTTGCTGCGAAAACCCGGAAAATTCGAGCACCTAAAGGCAGGAACATATTTTCTGTGGCTGTGACGTCACAGTAGGTATTAAAAAGTCAGCACGCTCGGTTTTAATACAAATCGAGGTACATGTGACGTCTACTGTATATATGTCTGTGATGAAGACCAAGAATAGTCTGTGAAGACCATAAATCCATAGTGATCCACTTCAATCCACAACTTAGAAGCCCATTTACACTGCCGTTATCGTTTATAAGCAGAAACGCGATGTGTATAACATATACCAAAGCGTCGTTTCAAATAACTTGGAAGGATCGTTGTTTGTTATTTAAAACATCGAACTTGAGTTCTTTAACATAATGCCTCAGCCTCGGCCCCGGTTTCTCGAGATTTTTAACGACTGACCTTTTAGACAGTTTCAAGAATTAGTTTCAGGACTTTTTGATAAATGGCAACTATCGTATGACGGTCTCTATGTGGCACGTTGGGTGAAGGCCCGACTGCAATGCAAAAAGGTTGCGGATCACAGACATACATATATATCTAGGCAACGCGAATTCATGACACTGATGATGCGTGACAGAAAAACGTGAAAAACCCGACAAAACGTCGTGGTAGTCGGCGTTAACTGGAAGTCCACGCGCGTCTATAGTAGCCGGACGTCCGTAAAAACTAATAAAATGCCTCTTTGCGTGATAAGTAACTGCAAAATCCCGAAAAATTTGAGTACCTAAAGGCATGAACATATTTTCTGTGGCTGTGACGTCACAGTAGATATTAAAAAGTCTGCACTCTCGGTTTCAATACAAATCGAGGTACATGTGACGTCTACCTATATGTATGTCTGTGTTGCGGATTCTGTGTGTAAAGTCACTGGTTCGATTTCTTTACGACTGCAACAGAAAATAGAGGCCTAAGGTACGGTGCGCACTTTGATATAAGTTATTATGTGGTTGTTTTATTTTTATTTTACTGTAAATACTAGGGACGCCCTCCGGCTTCACGCGAAGAAAGTCATTCGTTAGTCAACATTTTGAGATTAATTTGTGCATTTATGTAGTCAAAAAAAAACCCGTTTTTAAAGGTTTTTCTTCTGTCTGTTCTGAAGAATTATTTAAAAATTATCAAATTAATGTTTATTATTTTAAGCATTTTTTTTAATTTTCAAAGACTATCTTTTCGAGACCTTTACAGATCTCTGATTTTTTTTTAAATTAGAATTATTGGCACTTTTATTTGTAAAATTTTACTATTGTTTTGTTTTACTAGTCTTTCCTTTTAATACCGCGCACGGTACCTTTTATTTATAATAGATATCTATATATACAGGCTGTGACGTAATTAGTGGATAATATTGCATATTAATATTGTTCGGGGTTGAGGCAGGGGACAACCCCCTGAATTTCAGTTTTCAATTCCAAGCCGTTCGAGCTCTTGACCATTTTTTGTGAAATTTAGATAAAACTTGGAAAAATCCTACTCTTTTTCGCATTTTATGGGATCACACGTCCACAGTTTAAGTCATAAAAGCAATTAAGAAAAAAAAATAGGATTTTTTCAAGTTTTACAAAAAAAAATGGCATAGGGCTCAAACGGCTTGGAAAAGAAAACTAAAATTCACCCTGCTTAACCCCCGCAAACTCACGCGCAGGATTATCCACTCATTATTTCACACCCTATATTTATATAATAAATAAGTTCATGCATATTTTAACATGTGACAGACGGACGTTTGTATGTATATATTATTAATATTGTGTTTACGAAAAAGGCACAGTTGGTTTAATTCACATTTCTTTTATCGTGGGTTTTATTAGTCAAAATCATAGTTTATTTAAAAAAAAAAACACGCGATTAAGACCCGGGAAAATATAAAATTAAGAGTTCCAATCGTGTTTAGTTTAAAAAGATCATTGTTTAGGTTTGAAAATATACTTTCCTAAGTTCTACAAGTGACAGGATTTGAACCTGCGACCTACAAATGCCTTATAATGCGTCTATCCACTTGCGCCACAGAAGCCCATCGCATCGAGATGAAATTAAGGACTGCATCTGTTACAAGTTCAAATTCTTTGTGGGTGCGGAATTTTGAAAATTATATTTTTAAATTACGTTTTTTAAATGTGGGACAAACTTTAAAAATAAAATGAAAATCAAAAAAGCATCATCATCGAGAAATGCATCATGAAAAATTCTGCCGTGTCAGGATTCGAACCTGTGCCTCTCGCTTGCCGGGCGAGCGCGCTATCCCCTGCCCCACACGGGAACCCATCTGACACGGTTAAATTACCGATTATGCTTCCCTGTTTGTATTAATATTTCTGTTTGTATTAATATTTCTAAAAAGCAATAAAACCTAAGAAATATGAAAATATAATGGTTCAAAATCTAGATTGGTCAAAATCACGTTGGGTCCAAATCAGCAGATCTAATATAGTTAGGTAGGTACTCCAAACCTGAATGACGAAATAATTAAGTAAAATAATAAAAATAAAGCATAGATATGAATTGTGAATTTGACCATCTGAGCTGAAAATCTCTGGGTTTGGTCCAAACGGGCCAGAATTGTAAAGTTTATGTAAAAGTATGGAACTATGTAAATAAGTCGTATATTACATATATTATGTAACTAACCGGACCCGCCATGTGCTCAATAACTATATATATATTATATGTGTAGTTGTCCGGTAACTGCAGTATCGACGCACGACACTCCGACTTTACGATAGTACGAAATTATTTTCACTGGCGTCTAATTTTTATGTTCAATGGAAATTGAACACAAAAAACTGTTTTATAAAGATATGATAACAGTCAACTAAACTCAAAAAATAGGTGACATCTTCAGGGTTGAGGATACTCGTCTTGCTCCATACAAACGTAGTCGACTGTTTCTTCCCTGAATAAAGACATTGAAGCAAATATGTTTATGCTATAAAACTTATATCTGCCATGACCAATCTGCACAAATTGTATTAGGTAAAAACACAAATACCATCAAATCGGTTTGGTATATTTTTCCATGTTTTTTTTTTTATTATTTTTTTATTGTCTTTATTATTTTAATTGGACAAAGAAAAAAAACTATGCATACGGTATGATCATGCATGGCATATATAGGTTTTATTATTTTATTTATTATCCAGAAAACAGTCGACTACGTTTGTACGAAGAAGTATTAGGTATCCTTTCTTCTTAAGATTATTAGGCTATTTGTTTATTATTGTAACATCGAATGACTTCTTAACGGACTTCTACTGGCTTTAGGACAGATTTTTATCAATTTAAACTAAAGTAAAATGTTTATTTTTACATTTTTGCACCAGTGTCGGAGTAGCGAACGTCGGGCTAGAGTGTGCCGCGTTTGGACTCGTCCGGTGAATGTTGATAGAAGACTTACGGCATGATCTCATGAACTTAATGTGCGTTCGCAAAGTTGTTGTTTTACTGTCGCTGTGTATTTTAATGAATTATTTATGTTTGCTAGCTCGAAAATATGTTTTGTAGAAATTCAGTGATTGGTATGTGGGATTTTAGGTAGGGTACAATTTGGGGAATTGTGATTTTTGGTTTACCGTTTTGATATAACAATCTTATTGATTATATATAATTTTATTATGTAAAATGTCAATACTTATATTTCAGTAGATTTAAATAAAATTTAATGACATTAGAAACAATAACAGCGGATTTCGCTGTCCGTCTATCTGTCACTAGGCTGTATTTCATGAACCGTGATAGCTAGACAGTTAAAATATCACAGATGTGTTTCTGTTGCCGTTATACTATACAAATACTCAAAACAAAATAAAATATAGAGGGGATCCCATACAACAAACGTGACTTTTTTAATCATTACATTACTTACAAAACAATTAAATCATTAAAATACAGAGTAACAATGAAGAATAAATATATTGTTATACTATTAATGAATATATAAATATAAAATAAAAAAAACTGATTAAATAATTAATTTTTAAGTAATTCAAAAGTGTAAATATATGATAAATACTATATTTGTATATTAAGTAAGATTTATTCGTGTAAAATATGGAATGAATACCACAGAGATATAATACTTATACTAAATTAAATATCATTCGGTCGAAATATCTCGGCACCTCACTGTGATGAAATTACCCTTACCAACCCGGCGACATACTTTAAAGATTAGTCAGCTAGTCTGCTAGTCGGCTAGTCTGCTAGTCGGCTAGTCTGCTAGTCGGCTAGTCTGCTAGTCTGCTAGTCGGCTAGTCTGCTAGTCGGCTAGTCTGCTAGTCTGCTAGTCTGCTAGTCGGCTAGTCTGCTAGTCGGCTAGTCGGCTAGTCTGCTAGTCGGCTAGTCGGCTAGTCTGCTAGTCGGCTAGTCTGCTAGTCGGCTAGTCTGCTAGTCTGCTAGTCGGCTAGTCTGCTAGTCGGCTAGTCGGCTAGTCTGCTAGTCGGCTAGTCGGCTAGTCTGCTAGTCGGCTAGTCTGCTAGTCTGCTAGTCGGCTAGTCTGCTAGTCTGCTAGTCGGCTAGTCTGCTAGTCTGCTAGTCGGCTAGTCTGCTAGTCGGCTAGTCTGCTAGTCTGCTAGTCTGCTAGTCGGCTAGTCTGCTAGTCGGCTAGTCTGCTAGTCGGCTAGTCTGCTAGTCAGCTAGTCTGCTAGTCGGCAAAAGTCATAGTCGCCCAGAATTTGGGATAATTAGCTACCTACATAATGAAGTTGCGTTAAATTCTGTATGAAACTGCTTTTAAATTATTTCCGATTCCATTGGACACATCTCCTACCTCCCTCCCTTTGGAGTTTTTTTCCCTATTGATTTTCGTTGGACATAAATTTCACTGCCATACAAGTATTGTATCTCGTAACGGAAACCGCAATATGTATCATGTTCTTTATAAATATAAGAATGGTTTAAATAAAAAAACTAGACAAATGTTTAACGTGTCTTTTACTCATTTATTTATGTAATAGCTGTGCCCGCGACTTCGTCAGCGTTTTTCGGACTACCTACACATCGCTGTGCAAAAGTCTACACTTGAACGGACGACCAGGGAAGTCTGTTGCTGAGCAGAAGAGAATCATGGCAGAGTCTATTTAAGTGTAGATTTTTCACAGCGCAGCGGTAGGTAACGTGTTGCATGCTTATTCACATTACTTATTATAAGAAGTAGTCTTTATCGAAAATATAAAAAAAAATCAAAACCCGACTTCGAAAATAAGGACAAAACAATAAAAATAAGCTGTCCTACATACAGTGCAACCGACTTATCTGTTATGTAAGCTAAAGTCGGGCAGCTTAACTACATGATATCTTTTTTTTTACGTGGGTAATGCGCCTTATGCACCGTCAGACCACTCTCGTTGGGCTCCCTACCATAGGTTTATAATCTAAACCCCCATGGTGTCCCTCGCTCCACAAGGGTCGAGGCCAATGGGAATTCCTCATGGACTACATCCCAACAACGGCGGCCTTTCCAAGCCTCATCTCTGCCTCTGCCCGATAGACAATCCCTCTCCATCTCCCATCCCTCGGCACGGTCACGCCACCGTCTCGAGGTCCCCAAAGCCGCCGAGTTCACCACCAGAGGCTGAGGTGATTTTTTATAGTGGTTGTCTTCCACGCGGCCCCTTTCTTGCGGAAAGGACCACCGAGCCCGCTGACGCGGGATTACGGAGCCAGGCCAGGCAAGCCCGGTTTTTCACGTCGTGCGCCTCTTAACTTGCAGCTACTGAGTCCCCTCACAACGGCAAGGTGGACGACCATCTGGAGGGTAAAACGTAACGTCGTGTCCGGGACTCGGGACTCGAACGCGCAGCCCTCGAATCGGAAACCATCACTCGGCTCGGCAGGCCACCGTTCCTTAAAAAGGGAATGCGGTCTGTGATTCGAACGCGGAACCCTCGACTCTGAATCCACAACTGCCATCGTGCCACGTAAACTACATGCAATCTGCATCTACCCAGTAAAACTGCCCGATTACAGCTATATTTTTTAATCAGTTTTATTGCATTTTCGACTGCCACTAAAAATTATCAAAATTGTAAGTAACCGTAACTTTAATCACTGAAGGATTTTTGAGGAGGTGGTTTCAGGGGGTCCATCAATTTATGCCTAGTTCTTTATAAGCCGATTCTATTGATGGAAGTCCAAAAATTAGTAATTTACAGCATTATGGGATGCTATTCTGCTTATCATTCCGAAGGCTCTCATCAGATCTTCACCAACAATTTATGGGACCAACTCGGGACTCTCACTTTCCAAATAAAAAAAGAATGATCGAAACCGGACTTTATTTGCCGGAGTACGGTGTGAACATATTCACATACAAAAAGCCAACAATATGCGGGTAGAATTAAGCAGCTCCTCTTTTTTTTAAAGTCGGTTAAAACCAGCCATTATAAAGAATTTCCGTATGTCCGAAGGATCCGGATATGTGGAGAGACATAGGTATACGGTATTTTAGGAATTTCCTGCAAAAAAAACTGGATATCCGGTTTTTTTTATTTTCGACCGGATAACCGGTTCATCATGTGTTGATTCCACACAACATACTTCTTCAATACAACATTCAAACTAATTAGGTAAAAACAGAAAAAACACTTTATCCGGATAACCGGATAATATATCCGGATAAAATGTATATGTTAATCATAACCCTATATGTTAATCGGGGTCTAAAGCTATCTGCATACCAAATTTGGTCAAAATCGGATAAGCCGTTTCTGAGATTAGCGGGCACAAAGGCACACACAAACAGACAAACAGATAAACAGACAAACAGACCAACCAGAAAAATAGGTTCTACTGCGTTAATAGATACCCCTACAATTTATCTTTTTTTTAGGGTTCCGTACCTAAAGGTAAAAACGGGACCCTATTACTGAGACTTCGCTGTCTGTCTGTCTGTCCGTCCGTCCGTCCGTCCGTCCGTCCGTCCGTCCGTCCGTCCGTCCGTCCGTCCGTCCGTCCGTCTGTCACCAGGCTGTATCTCATGAACCGTAATAGCTAGACGGTTGAAATTTTCACAGAAGATGTGTTTCGGTTGCCGCTACAACAACAAATACTAAAAACAAATTAATACAAATATTTAAGAGGGGCTCTCATACAACAAACGTGTTTCAAAAACATCGAATCGAGTAGGTCATGAAATTCAAAATGGCTGCCCTATCTGTCAAATACCAGTCTGCCTTCATTTACCAAAGAGTTTCAGATTGTCTGTGTGCCTATTTTTATATCTTCCAAAAACAGACACCGCTAAGTTACGATTTTATTATATGTATAGATTGTTTAGGTTTCACCCGCGTAAAAACCGATCCCGTGGAAACAGGGATAAAAATTTACACATAGACTCTTATGTGTTAATTCAGATCTCCAGCTATCTACATACCAAGTTTTATTACCTACTGTCGGTTCAGAAGAGGATAGTACTTACCGTAAGCTAGGTCTGCTTTCCTTAGGGCCTTTTTACGTAATCTTATTTTGACGTGGGGAATGCATCGACTCAAGCCGCTCTCGGGGGAGAGTGGCCCTGTGCTCGGTGCTATTGCCTATTACCGTTGCCGAACTATCGATAGTTTTACAATCGATAGCTAATGCCAAAAATAATTTTTAATATCGATAACTAAGTTCAATACAAAAGTATCGAAAACTCGATAGTGTCGGATTTGACTGTCAACAACAGTCTGATATTATCGATAGTTTTGCCCTATCGATAGCATAATTTAGATTTGACTATTGTAACAACAATCGATACTACTTATCAACAGTTTTACGCCATCGATAGGGTAAAACTATGAACAGTATCGTAGTATTGATTTGTCACAACTATCGATAGCCACACTGGCAACACTAGTGCCCATCAAAGTGCGTTAAAAACTAGTTAGATAATAGATAACACCTATCATAGGTTCTGATTTATTTTAATCCTACTGAGCTAGAGTAAGTTCGACCAAACTAAAATAAGGGATGTATAACAATTCATTCAATGACAATTTTTTCGATTAAATAGTTCGAGAGTCTCGAACAAAATATGATTTTAATGCGTAGAATTGCTAGCGTCAGCTTGGCCGGACCACGCAATAGATTAACCAAACTACGCTTATACTATTATTTAGTACCATTTGGTACCTTTGTTCTTTCACTTTACTTATTTCAGTTTGGTTTGGAATAATTGCTAAAATAAGAGATAAGGAATAAGAACCTAAATTGATTAAATGTAGTTTTTCGAACAGAACAAAACAGGTAGAAATGAAAGACCAACTAGTAATTTGTTAATATATGTTTATTTTTTGTTATTTATTAGTTAGTTACATACATCATCTAGCACCAGCAGAGCCCCATCTACTTGCGTTACAGACAGAAATATTTATTTTCCAAAAGCTGAGTTCCTATACCGTGAGTCTTGGGGACGATAAAATAAGCTAAAGCGATGCAAACCTCTGGTTTAAAATCCTGAGTCATCGACGCCGATGGAATAATAATTGGTTATGTCGTTGCTCCCGGATGGAGTAAAGATTGTTGGTTCGAATCCCGCTCAGGGTCGACCATGCGATGTTTTTGTAGATGTGTTTTTTGTTTTAAAGTTATTTCAATCCTCTTTTAGCTTATGTTATCGCCCCGAAAAACACTGTATATTACAAACACTCGTTTTAGTCATGGACAGTAGGTGTGACATAACTTTGTCACGCGTAAAAAGACTCTGAAAACTGATCCAAAACCTTGTAAAACTTTTTATAACATATTGAAAGTTTTATAAACATCTTATTTTAGCAATTCGCAATGGTTAAAGGTTGTTATGAGATTCTGCTTTTTACACCGTCACATTCAATTTTCACCTGTCATAGTTGCACGTGCAACTGTACCCTATTTCAGAAACTTAGATCAAAAATCTCATACAATTATTTGAAAGTGACATTCATTTATTTTTTCATTTAAAATTGACAGTTCTTTGTTTACATTTTTGATCTAAGTTTCTGAAAAAGAGTACAGTGGCCGGCAAACACGTTGAAAAAAAATGGCTGATGCGCAGAGGTCGATTTTTATAGAAGTTGCATGTAAAATTTACTGCGCGAACTTTCCCCTTCCACGTAAACATTTTTCCAACTTGTTTGCCGGCCACTTTAACTTTTTTCTGTTCTATCTACCTTTTTAACCGCAGTTTTGTTTGAGTCTAAAAAACGATGTCCTACTATCCATTAACAAAACGATTAGATTTTTAAACAAACTCAGCCATAATCTGACATATTATTTTTTCTATTTTTTCTAACCGTCTTTTTTAACAGTTTTAAGTATTTTATTAATTTTTAACCGGAGAAATATCTAAACTAGAAATGGATTCTGTTACATGTTGCTTAGCGAGAGATTAGTTATAAACTAAGTAGGTACTAGTGAGATTTAAAATGGGGGTAGGTGTAGGTCCAAGGCGTTGTTTTACACTTCTACGCGAACAACTTTCACTACAAGTAAGTACCTATTATTCAAAAACGGGGTATTTCATTTACAATGTTTTAATCTGTCCTCCAGTAGTTGTGCAACTGGCTTGTTTAAATATCATTTAATAACGGTATATTAAACCTGTCCCGGGAACGGGACGAAACGTACGGGAAATCCCGTTCATAAATAATATTTGTTGTAAATACAATCAAACTGTGAGTTTACTTTATGAACTCTTAGAAATTCGTTTTATTTTCGATAATTTTCAAATTGTGTTTACTTGAAATTCACCTATTTGACCTTAAGATTTTTTTTTCTTTATCTACAAGTCTAAACATAGGTAACCTTAAAGTTATCGAAATTTGTTCGAACTGCCAAAAATATCATGTAATTTGTTTGCCTATACGTGTAGAACAACCCCTTTACTAACCGTTCACAAATTTCCATTAATCTTGCATTTTGTTGCAGGCAGATCTCGAAAGCGGCCAAAACTTGTTTTAACCAAACCGTATTATCGATTAGATAGGTAACTTAATTTCATAGGCTCTTTGCAGTACATTGCTCCCTTAAGGTCATTTCTGAGATTTTTGTGTTGTACCTCGGAATTGTGCACATGAAGCGTTAAGCTATATAACTTATCAATCACTGATGCCCCATTACGTCAAAGAAGCAATGTACTGCAAGGTGCCAATAAATAAATATTGACGTTGTCTTTGTCTGCTAGCTTCGCTCGCAAATGGCCATTACTTTTGCCATAGCACATATGGTCATTATTTTGGCCATAGCACTGACTTTAATCTGATAAGTTAGATTGTTGTGTCGGTTTTGATGATACTTTAAAAACTGTTTTAAAAAGTTAATGGTCAAAACGAATTTGACCGCTTTCGAGCTGTGACTGTAACATACAATATATTTGTGAAATAATCATAAAAATACCAAATAGGGGCAAATAGCGCGAAGCAACATTTCTTAAATTTATAATTAATTTCCACTTTATTATACAATGTGTTGCCGCTAGGATAATTGAATCCGAAAGGGGGTTGTTTTAGGCGCACAGGCAAACTAATTCTGTTCTACAAGCAGTCAAAATTGAATAAAAACGACCAACCTGAAAGCCCGGCCATTTTGAATCTTTAATAGTTTCGTAACCACATAGGTACTAAATATATGAACAAAGGTACCAAATAGGTACAAAATAATGAGCGTAGTTTGGTGTAAATCTATTGCGTGGTCCGGCCAACCTGACGCATACCAAGAACAACCCCTTTTCGGCGTAGATTACCCTCACCGAAACACATTGCATACACAATTTTCCGACTAACACTTATAAGGCGAAAGCTATGTACGTTTGTTACTCCAAAATTACTGAACCGATTGCAATGAAACACAGATAGCTTGAGTTTAGGAATAAAATGTTATCCCGACATTCCCGCGGGATCGGGACTTACGCGGGTGAAAACACGGGACGAAAATATATCCTTAAGCTAGGTTAGTTTCAACATACAGTTATATAATTTATTATTTCTAATATAGATTTATTTCTTTGAATTTTTAAACTATCTAGTTATTAACATTGGTTTAAAATAAGTTTCTTGTACACGGTCAAGTGTGATCAATCTGTGCCATTTTTTTTAATTATAAAGATACTTGAAATAAACCTAAGTTAAAAAAACAAAAATAGACTTAAAAAATGCAGTTTTGTGTTTTCTAATTTGGCTGCCCGACTTCAGATTATCTAGGTGCAATTATTATTTTCCCCATTTTTTTCAAGTCTGTTTTTTATATTTTTAATTTAGGTACTTTATTAAGTATTTCATATTTTTAGTGCTTTTATATTGTAACTGAAAATGATAACACGAGATCAAACAAAAGTTTACGTTCCAAATTTTCAAAATTGTAACCGATGTTGTATTGAAATTAAAGACATTTTGGGTTTTAATCGCGTTTTTAGCATTGTTTCAACGCTCAACGTTTCGAGACCTTTACAGGTCCCTTCTTCAGGATTGTCAAACCTGAAGAAGGGACCTGTAAAGGTCTCGAAAATGTCTTTAATACCCATAAGGTTATCAATAAAAAGGGATTCTGTGATGTGAATTCAAAAGTGTCTGAATAGACACTAAAAATACCCAGCCGACACCGGCTACATACACACGCCGTGCGAAGTCATATTCTGTGCTAACCAGTGTGATAAAGTGTGCTTGTGTGTGGGCATACATAAGTACAAGATCACATAAGTACTCACACACCCATTATATACTAAAATAGCCTTATTAATAAACGTGGAGTAAGGTCGGAGTAGGAGGTTAATAAAAATAATCCATGGACATGATTGTTAACTGCTCCAGTTCAAATTACAGATATCTGTATTATGACGATAGTAATTTAACACATGATCACAAAAAAATACCCTATGAGTTTATTGTGGTTTCTTCTCATCGGAGGGCGCGTTTTGAAACCACAGTAAAATCTCGACATTTCTAAACTTTCATGTAACTTATACATCGTTCATACGGAATAAATATATTTGACTTTTGTCTTTTAGTGATAACATGCTTTGTCTTTTTCCGTGACAAGAACTTTCAAAGTTGACGGACAGAAACAAAAAGTGGTAATATTACTCCGACCTTAGTCCACGTTTATTAATAAGGCTGTAGGTGAATATAGCTGTAGGTAGTTAGCGCTGTGGCGATCTAAATTGCGCTTTATTGTGTCGTAACAAGGATCAGTATTATTTAAATGACTTTGCGCAGTGGGCCTTCTGTACTTGTATTATTATTGGTTTATTGGCATACTCCCCACTAAAAGGTCCCCACTAGTAGGGATAGCGACATTTATGATGTGAAACATCTATAGGCGAGGGTCAGGGTTAAAATGTGACATGGCGATACAGGCCGTGGCGACGCCTTGCCACTCTATTATATGTACTATACGTAGTGAGTCGATGTTACACATCTGCCAGACGTCCCGAGACGGCTCACGTTTTTTCAAAAATAAGTTGGCCTTATCCCCTCTATCCTTATTTATCATGGTTGTTGGCTTGGTGGGGAGTATGCCAATAAGAAAATGGTAATTGTCATAATCCCCACTGGTGGGGACTTTTTAGTGGGGATTACGCCAATAAACCCGATTATTCAGTGGTATCGGTGCAGTGAACTAGAGATCCGTCTCCGTATGAAGCCAGTGCGGTTTCTTGCGACGACTCGATGGCTGCTCTATCTGTGGGAGATGGAAATATATATAATTACTAGCTGACCCGGCAAACGTTGTTTTGCCTTATAAATTATAGATAGTAGCCGATTCTCAGACCTACTGAATACGCATACAAAATTTGGTAAAAATCGGTCGCGCCGTTTCGGAGGAGTACGGTAACTAACACTGTGACATGGAAATTTTATATATTCGATGTTGTAGGACGTTGCATGCAGCGCCATCTAGCCCCCAAACGAGGCACCTAGGCTTGTACTATGGGTACTAGAAAACGAGTATACTTAGTAATATTATAAATGTGAAAAAAGTAAGTAGATGAGTATGTTTGTTACTCCTTAACGCACTAAACTACAAAAAACTACTGACCAAAGTCAAACGGCTTATTTATTACACAATTTACAATGTATGCCTGACACCAACCCTTCTAGGGACCAAGCAGTTTATCCGTCACCAAGCGGGAAGAACCCAAAGGTGTCTGGTCTCGCCCACGGGAAGAGATAAGGTAACCCTAGTCTACTCGATGACAGACGCAGTGCAGACGCAATGCAGACACAACACAATTGCAAAGAAAACTCAAAACTGTGTATTCGTATGGTAGCTGGTATGTAATTATTGGTATTGTATGTTGGTATTTATAATGGCGATTATCTTGTTCTTGTGTCGTAATGTAATTAATTTTTATTTTTGTTCTATTATTTTATTATTTTTAAGATAACGCACCTCACCCTTAATCATTCGTGTGATCCTCTCCATACCGAGGTTGCCTGGAAGAGACCACTCTCAGTGGTAAGGCCGCCTATTGTGCCACTATAGATTAAGATTTTTTGTACTTTATTTTATTGTAATTTATTTTTGGTGAGAACAATAAAGCGTTCTATCTATCTATCTAAGAGTGTATTTTGTGTTTTTTTGCAATTGTGTTACAATACAAAAAAATACAACACAATATTTATTTATTATTATGAAACTTATTAAACATTTCCCAAATTACATTATAAATCAGTTCCACACTAAGCACAGCTTGTATTGCAGTAACCGAGATACCAAGGCACCTAGACCTAGGCACCGTGTTGTGTCTGCACTGTCTGTGTCATCGAAATGGAAAGCTACCGCGGTTCTTCCGTCGGAATCGGGATCGGATTCATTTGACAGTTGACAGCCGAATTTCGAACCGCGAAAATTTCAAATCGGCGCGTCGATTACTCATATCGATGCCGAAGCCAAATTGAATGAATGCAACACAGACAAAATTGAATTGAATTGAAGATTTTGAAAGAAAATCTTCAAATCGACGGCTGACGGCCATGGATACGCGGTTTTAAAATTGAAAACTCCGCTGTCAGAGATGTCAAACTACTGCGTCGGGATCGAGTTGCTGTCAACGGAAGAACAGCGGTAGCTTTCCTGCCCCGTTTCATAAAGCCGACAATCCGACTTTTATGTCAAGAACTGACTTATTTGTCAAATTGTCACGCTTAGGCTGTTTCATAAACGTGACAATTTTGTTTAAAAGCGATAGGTGAAACCTTGACATATTTTTAAATGTAGAACGCGTTTCATAAACGCGACATATGTCAAGAAAACGCGACAATTATGTCGCCGAAAATATGTCGAGTTCCGAGACAGAAGGGTAGGCGCCTGTCGCAAATGTCAGACAATTTTACAAATATGTCAATACGTCACGACAATTTTCTGTTTCATAAAGCAGAATTGTCAAGTTTTTCCCGACAAATTGTCACCTGTCGCACAAAAAGTTTTATGAAACAGAAAATTGACAAATTGTCGGTTCTCGACATATGTCGCGCCTGTCGGAATGTCAGCTTTATGAAACAGGGGCCTGGTATGTAATAAATAATAATAAATTATAAATTCTGTGAACAACACACAGCGCCATCTAGCCCCGTGGTAAGCGACTAAGCTTGTGTTACGGTGACTAGACAACGTATATAATACTTATATTTATTTTTCTTTTGTAAATACATACATATTATACATAGAGGGACACCCCAGACCAGACACAAATATTTATGTGTAATATGTAATTATTTACTAGAATGGAGCCGCAATTACCTTGACACTGTCGGTGTGAGCTCTCGCCTCGCGCACGGCGCGCGCCTCTCGCGCCATCAACACCTCCTGGATAATATAAGATACAGGCTGGCACCACAGAACTCTGGTGGTGGGTCCCGGGGCGGTTTGGGCGGTGTTGGGCGGGTTGTGTGTTTGTTGGATGAGATATTCTTTAAATTGTAATTTTATGTTGGTGTTTCAATAAATAATTAATCTATCTATTCTTATCTTATTAACTACACTCACTGCGTCCCGCGGTTTCACTCGCGTAAGTCTCGATCCCGTGGGAATATCGGGATCAAGCCTACGTTACTCCTTGATAATGTAGCTTTCTTTTGGTGAAAGAATTTTTGAAATTGGCCTAGTATTTTCGGTGCCTATTTGTTGCAAACAAACAACTAAACCTAAACCTAAAACAGACCACACCTACAGCACACATATAAAGAAATTCGTGCATGTGTGATGTAGGTGTGGGCTGTTTTAGGTAAAGTGTAAGTGTAAGTGTCGTCGTGTAGGTTTAGTTACCTGCATAAGTACGGCAGCTTCCATATCTTCCATGTTGATGGTTTTCAAAGATGTCGGCAGCTTGTCCATGCTCACATCTAGGCAATACATATTGCAATTCACAATTAATTTATTCAAGTTATTTCAGTATCATTGCAGGTTTATTCCACTTTGTTCCCCTAGAGTAGGGGTTCCCAAACTTATTTGTCTACTGCCCACTTTGAGAATAAATTATTTTTTTGCGTCCCCTTTTCTCACCTACCAAAAACCCTACCGTTTGATACAAGAAGGAACAAATCAAAAAGTTTTTAACAAAAACTTGTTAAAACATGATTGCCCGGGGTCTATTATCTACCTTCTGAAATGACCTATCTAGGAATAATACTAATTCTAATACTAATACTAATAACTATTAAAATGCAAAAGTCTGTCTGTTGCCTTTTTATTTATAAACATGAAGAGATCCAATCCAAATTCCATACCGATGCGATAAGCATCTTTGGTGCAGCCGGTAGGATACACTACCGCCGAATATTAATCCAACAGAGCAACAGCTTACAAGCCCGCGGCGGTAGGTACTACACTACATGCTGCGCTATGTGTGCCTCTCACTTCTCACCGCTTTCCGCTCGGGTGTTGCCGAGGCCACCCGAAGCGCCTACTCGGCTCACGTACGTGAACCCGTCGGCACACTGTCGGTGAGAGAGGTGAGAGCACACATAGCGCAGCATGTAGTGAAGTATCTACGCCGCGGGTGTGTTTATTTATGAAGTTGTTGCTCTGTAGGATTAATACTCGTTGAGAATACAACGGATTTGTAGAGGGCAGGTTCAAAGCCTGGGTTTGCAAATTCAATATAGTAATGTTGAATTTGTAAAAGGTTAAATTCTTATGATTATAGTTAAATTGAAACAATATATTATGTAGAATTTTCTGAAGCCACAATGTTGAATACTAAATCCCAAAACCTTGAATTCTAATTAAGTTTTTGAATTCGAAAAATATTTAATCACTAAATTTACCATGATAAGAGAAGAGCGCGGGCGGCGTAGCGGGGCGGTGTGCAACCGTCGCAGCTTTGAGTC
Organism: Idaea biselata; assembly: GCA_958496205.1. Lineage (NCBI taxonomy): Eukaryota > Metazoa > Arthropoda > Insecta > Lepidoptera > Geometridae > Idaea > Idaea biselata. The sequence goes on along the minus strand of OY292394.1, from coordinate 53,704,379 downwards.
TTGCCGCGTGAGACCGGAGACGATGTTCCATTTCCGAAGTCCATTCCACTTCGGACTTCTCATCCGATCTGAACACACAGTAAAGTCCGTTTATTATGACTACGCCTATATTGACAAACTGCTGGGTGTTCCGAGGGGGTATTAGGCCGAAAGGCGGTTGTTCTAGAGATCTAGGGGAACAACTTTTGTTCTACGACTTTTGGAAATTCGAGGTAGTTTCCAAAATTTTAAGTTTAAAGTTTACGAGAAAATCAGCGGTTTCTTAAAGTTTTAGGTTATTGGCCTCAGGTGTCCTTTTGTTTCGTTTGGACCACCAATTAAAACATTAATTGCTTTTTACAATAACAGCTTTTTTTTAGTGAAACAACATCAAAGTTTTCCAAAAAAAAAGTTCGAATTTCCAAAAGTTGTAGAACAAAAGTTGTTTGCCTAGACGTTCTGGACTTACGCGGGTAAAATTGCGAGGCGCAGCTAGTTTTTTTATAAAAACAGGTTCCTGACGAGTTTTCCTTCTCATGTAGGTAAATAAAGTATTAATCTATCTATCTATCTATACTAACTTGTCTTGGCGATGGGTCAGCCACGGGCCGGGCGAGAGCAGCGGGTCGCCAATGACCGCCCCCTCCAGCTGCAGCTCTGTATCCAACAGCTGTAGCAGCTGGCACGCGATCGTCTCTGCAGCGGTCCGCTCGGTCGACGTGCGTGGGACATGCGCCTGCAATATGAAGGTGGAAGCGTCAGGATAAGCGAAGGTTTAGAAACAGCTGGAGAGATAGCAGATTGTAGAAATAGTAGATAGCATTGTTTGACTCCGCTGTCGCGTGTAAACAGTCCCCTGCCGCGCGGGGATAGTCCCCTGTAACGTGGGAATAGTCATTTGGTGCGTGGGAATAGTACCCTGCGATGAGAGAACACCCCCCTGCCGTGCGGGAATAGTACCCTGCGACGCGGGAACAGTCAGCCGGGCACAACACCCCCCACCACCCCCCCCCCCCCCCACACACACTCACAGTCTCAGCCAACGCGAGCAGCACGTCGTAGGCCTCGAGACAGCGGTCCGCGGCTCTGAGCGCGGCACAGACGGCTACACAGGCCTGCTCCTGCACCCCGCAGGCGGCGTACAGCCGCGCGGCTGTCTCCTGCGCGCGCGCTGCGGCTGCTTGGAGGACGACGGCTTCGGCTGTGAGCCGGGAGTTGCGCGCCACGCAGACTGGGCATGCGTCTGTTGACATGATCATCGTCAAATGGAACGTTCCACGAATAAATAATCATCATTTCAATTTCAAATCATTCATTTAGGAATATAAGTAGGTCAATATTCGGTCTTAAAGGGTGTCTGAATCATTGTCCTAAAATGTGTCTGAATCCTTGTCCTAACCTAATTTTAAACTTTACAAATTACTAACCTCAACACAGTTTAGGTATTTCAATTTAATATATTATAATTCCAAATCAAACTACATATAAAAATCAGTCCAACCGTTTTTTTGTTACGTTTATTTATATAGGCATAGGTTTTGATGACAAATAGAACTCACCATCAGCCTCATTGGCGAGCATGGCTTCCCTCAAGTCTGCCTGGCTGCATACGTCCAAAGCTAGTTGCTCAGCCTTCTGCACCATCCACACCTGCGGAGCAATCATATAGGCTTAGAAAGGTCTTTGTTATGTTTATCGCTATAATATTATAATAATGTTAATTTAGCCTTTAGCTGTACTTATTTAGTACTTGTACTAATTTGAAATTGCTTTGTGAATAAATAAAATAAAATATTATTTATTACCATGCTAAATAAATGAGTTAAATTTAGAAAAAAAAAAACAAAGAATAAAACAAAGATTATCTATGTGGCAATAGGAACATGCTCAGCGCAAGCTGTGAAATACATAAACTTATATTTTTAACTTTTTTTAGAGATCTAGGCGAACAACTTTTGTTCTACAAGTTTTGGAAATTCGGAGTAGTATTCGAAAATTTTGAGTTTAAAGTTTGCATGAAAATCAGCTGTTTTTTAGAGTTTGAGGTCATTGGCCTTAAGGTGCCCTTTTATTTAGTTTGGACCACTACAATCTAAAAAATAATTGCCTTTTTTTTTACAAAAACAGCTGTTTTATTAGAGACACAACTTTAAAATTTTCGAAAAAAGTTAAAAGTTCGATTTTCCGAAAGTAGTAGAATAAAAGTTGTTCGCCTAGACTTCTAGAATAACCCCCTTTCGGCTTAATACCCCCTCGTCGAAACACCCTGTATAGTGTATATATTAGACTAAAATCTAAATTAAATCTATTAAAAGTCAATACAATAAATATAAAGTTAAATTTCTATTGATTAAGTCCATTACGGCCAAAAGTGCCCAATTTAATTTATATACAGGATGTTCCAGGAACTAGTGTCTAGAAAGCTCAGAAGAAAAGGTTCTAAAGGGGCACCGAATCACCCCCATTTACTTTCCGCGGTTTTTTGTAGTTAAGGAGTTATGGCCTTTTTCTTATTTGGTAATTTTTATGCATAAATACCTGTACCCGGCGGGAATAGAACTCGCAACATTCTGCATTGCAGTCGGGATTTCGTCCGACGCGCCCGAGTAAAACTCAGCAAGCAATAATGGACCTTACAGTACTCACATCGTCGTCTCCTCGTTTCTCACAATCCCCACTGCGTTTGAGTTTGACTCGAGAGGCTATTTTGGCTTGTCTCGACTCGCACCGCCCTGTAACAATGTAGGTGTATTCAAATAGTAGTTCTAGACGTTTTAGTTAAAAGTTCTAGTAGACGGTTTAAATAGGAGTTCTAAATGGTTTGAATAAGAGTTCTAGACGTTTTAATTAGAAGTTGTAGAAGACGGTTTAAACAGGAGTTCTAGTGAATTTTAATAGGAGTTCTAGTCAATTTAAATAGGAGTTCTAGACGTTTTAATTAGAAGTTATAGTCAGTTTAAATAAGGAGTTATACAATTATTTGAATAAAATGTCTACTCTAGACGGTTTTAATAGGATGTCTTAGACGGTTTGAAAAGGAGGTCAAGACGGTTTTAATAGGAGTTAAGAGGAGACGGTTTGAGTGGGATTTCTAGACGGTTTGAGTGGGATTTCTAGACGGTTTGAGTAAGTTTATATAAACATTATAGATGGTTTGCAGATCTAATAGTATGTGCATTGTGAATGCACAAATATTCGGTTTCGGGCAGTTCGCACGCGTTATGTTCACCTGTAGAGACGGTGTAGACGCCGCGCTGCGGGGAGCCGTGCTCGCGGCGACAGCTGTCCGTACTGCCCGCCTCCAACCCCACCTCGCATCTGCAATACAAAATTTTATATTATTTTCGTGTCAATTTGATATTTTAAAACCCCAGGTGATAGCTAGTAGGTAGTTAGGTTTAATCGCGTTGTGTTTCAATACCTTTAGCATTGTTTCAATGCTCAACGTTAAGAGACATTTAGAAAGAATTTTAACACCACGCGATTATCTTCTAATATATAAAATTTCCATGTCACAGTGTTAGTTACCGTACTCCTCCGAAACGGCTTGACCGATTTTTATGAGATTTTGTATACGTATTCAGTAGGTCTGAGAATCGGCTACTATCTATCTATCTATTACTATTATAAAGCGGAAGAGTTTGTTTGTTTTTTTGTTTGTTTGTTTGAACGCGCTAATCTCAGGAACCACTGGTCCGATTTGAAAAATTCTTTCGGTGTTGTATAGTCCATTTATTGAGGAAGGCTATAGGCTACTTTTGATCCCGATATTCCCATAATTTATAAGGCAAAACAACGTTTGTCGGGTCAGCTAGTAATTGATAAAATCGAATCCAGAAACAAATACTTGGATAATGAAGAAATTGATATAATACCTGACGTCCGACTCCACATCATGGTCGGATAGCGAGAGGCTTGTATCGCAGTTGCCTTCCGACGACTGTTGCGCGCACTTGTTCACTCTGAAACGTCACCATAGTACAAGCACCGTCGATAGCCTAGCCTCGCAATTGCTGAATTATTCAGTAGATTTATAGAATACTTTTGGAAATTCGAAGTAGTTTCGGAAGTTTTGACCTTAAAGTTTACTTGAAAATCAGCTGTTTTCAGTATAAAATAAAGAAAAACAACATATATAAGTTGCTACCTAGTTAATTTCCGGGGGGTTACCTGATATGTGGTCTGACTGCTTCACCCTCAAGTTCCACCTTCTCCATGGGACAACCCTCGGGACTCATCAGGGAAGACGTTTCATTCTAAAAACAAACATTAAGGGCCCATATAACTGCAATTGCGTGACAGGGATAGCGCTATCGAATTTCAAATGTGTTAATGAAGGTCGTAAGATGCTAGTATGAGAGAGCAAAATCAAACAATTGGTAATTACAAGATAACAAAACTTTAATTTTAAATTTCATATCATAGATGCCCTGCATTGAACTAAGATAAGTTCATCTACAATGCTATTTAATTGTAAAATTTGAGGTTCACCCTTGGAACAGCTCGTGAAGTGGTCAAGTCAAGACGTCACTTACCTGTTCGGTCCTGGACCTATCCGCGTCATTGTCCAGTTCTCCCGCCGGTTGTGTGGTCGATTCACATTCATCTGGAATTTATAGCGTAAATGTTAGAGGGAGGCTGCTAGAAAGTCATATCGCCAATGGGGTTGCACACGCAAAGCTGTGAGCAGATGGCGCTGGCCTCGGATGATCTTTTTTTTTTGTTGATGGTCCCCCACGAATGAAAACGCCGAGTTTTTTTTTCTTTCGGTCTGAGATCCGATATGGCCAATTAACGCCGAGAGTTGTAAAAAACACCTATTTGATAGTTCTTAATTCAAACCTAAGATCAATCGACTAGCGCCCTCTGCCGGGATAAAAAGTTAGTGTTCCTCCTCATTACGTCATGTTACGTGACATTACAAATATTTTTAATCTTCAATAGGAAAACCTTTAGGGTACCTAACGTGGCTAATCTATTCTATTATTATAAAGAGGTAACATTTGTAACATGTATTTTTGTATGTATTTTCCGGGTAATCTCTGAAACCACTGGAGGGATTTTGAAAAATCCTTCACCAATAGAAAGCTACATTATTGAGAAGTAACATAGACTAATTTTGACCCGCTATTCTCACAGGATCGAGACTTACGCGGGTGTAACCGCGGTAATCTGTCACAGATAAAGAGACACTCCGTAACTAACCCGACACTTCCTCTTCAACGATCTCCCGTTGCTTCTCCTCAGCTCGCCTCCTAACCAGCTCAGCAATGACTCCATGCAGCTCAGCGAGCCTAGCATCGTGGGCTCTTGCTTCGTTGGCTGACCGCTGGCGCTCGGATGCGAGAGCACGGGCCAGAGCGTCGCGCTCAGCTCTGATGGTGGATAGATCTTCTGGACGGCTGCTGTGGGTTGCAACCTGGAATTTATGGTTAAAGCTAAGGAAGTGAGACCCTGGAGTGTTCAAGCCTAGAATGAAGGATTCCATCAGTTCAGGAGGGTTACTGCGGTTCGTTTCGATACGACATCGATACTGTCATACGATGATTCTACTGTCACATTCTGATAGTAGGGTGACAGTAGAACCATCGTTATGACAGTATCGTTGTCGTATCAAAACGAACCGAAGTAACCCTCCAGTTCTTTATTTATGGCCTTCCTGCCAGAATTTAAGGGCGATTTGGGCCAATATCTCGTGAATATAACTCTATGTGACATTCAGAATTTGCCAATGTGGGTAGGAATGTACAATAAAAATGGTGGCGAATTTTTTTGCAACTCCATGTGAGCTAGGGCATGAATCCCGGGATCCCGGGATATCGTAATCCCGGGATCTCGGACGCAAAAGTTCGATATTATAATCCCGGGATTGAGTGATCCGATATCGAGATTTGAGCAATTTACTATTTGGGTATAAATTAAGGTTTTTAGCTATATTTTTCCTCTTGAAATGATTGAATGGAACTATTAAAATTAAACCCAAATTAGTCTACCCCTGAGGAAGAGATCTGTAAAGATTTAGAAGCGTAGGGATTTGGTAAAATGTTTAAAATAATAAAAGTAACGTGATTCATTGCAATTTTTAAGACAAGTATTTTTTATACAAGCTCGCATGCAACATTTTTCTGCTAACATCATTTTAGTGGTGCGCCTAGAATTTGGCGCGAAAGTTTAGACACTTTCGGGCTTAGGCTATTTGTCCGCCATATTTCCAAAATGATGGGATGGACGGCCCTCGGGGTAACTTATTTACGTAATGAAACCACTAGAGTCTAAAATATATTAAATATTTTATATTTAACACATTTTTATTGTATTAAGTTCGCTTTTTTAACGATATCTAAAATCCCAGTATCAATCCCGGGATCCCGGGATTGAGCTCTTAATATCGATATCGCCCCGGGATTGAAAACCTTCCGATATTGCATGCCCTAATGTGAGCATCTGTATGCAACGCGATAATTCCGTGTTCGGCACTGTTATTTTATTTTCACTACACTCGTTATCTTTAGTGAAACTAAATTGATTTTTATGCCACCAAAACTAAGCAATTTACAAGGAAATAACTAGGTTTCACGAAAATAAAATCCAGGACCTCGCGTTCACCAAGGCGTCTCAAACAGAACTCCAGGATTCCATCAGTAGACTTTAATAGCCTTATTAATAAACGTGGAGTTACATTGGAGTAGTGAGAACATGCTATGTCTTTTTCCGTGACAAGAACTTTCAAAGTTGTCAGACAGGAACAAAAAATGGTAAAATAATACTGAGACCCCTAGTCTGACTCTGTCTTATTAAATTCACACGATTTGTTAACATAGTTATAGTTTCCTGGGTCTTAATCGCGTATTATTTTTTATTTTCTTACCTCTATTGATGGGGGGCGAGGGGTCTCCTCGCGACTAAGACCATTTCAACACGGTTAAAACGTAGAGGTAAAAAAATAAATAGTAATACGCGATTAAGACCCGGGAAATGTAACTGAGTCTGTCGGTCTGTCACCAGGCTGTATCTCATGAACCGTGATAGCTAGACAGTTGATTTTATTATAAGCCCATAAGTTTGAAAACCAAGAAACCCACCAAGATCCCATTCTGGCCCGGCAAAGGAGGCGCAGTCACTGGCCTTAGACTAGAATATCTCCAGGAAGACTCCCTGGATATCTCTTCCTCTCCAACGTTCGGACAACAAAGATACCAGCTCCTACTCCTCCTAACTCCTGGCTCCAACTGCGTCAAAGGCAACCTCCCAACGACTTCCAGTTCAGCCAAGAGCGGCTCTTTTTCCTTCGTCTCTGGCATCGGAAAAGTTCCAGCAGTAGAGTATGTTTCTCCTTTCTTGCTTGGGTTTGAGTTCTCCGGAGTGCTGTATTCTGGGAGACTCCATTGCCGATCTCTGAGTGGAGGAACTTCTCGAATGGGGACGTCGTTGATTGGTTCATTTGTTTCGACGTACTCAGATAACTCGTCCGGATTGGTCGGTTTGCGGAAGCGTTCGAGGTCTGCGTAGTAGTATGCTGTTGAGCGTGGTTCGGTGGTTGTCAGTGTCCGGGTTCCGGCCATGGTTGGTTGTTACATTTTTTAAGGTTTTTCGTTTGTTTTAGGGTTCTATAGTCAACAACTAAGCAACCTTTTCAGTTTTTTGTTGTTGCGAGGTTACGGTTTCTGATAAATACATACTTATTTTGAATGGTTTGCTTTTCAATTCGATATGTTTTTCACCGGGTTAGCATGATGGTGTAAACAGTTGATGACATCATCCAACTAAATGAATACAAAATACAATATGACACACGGGCACCTATTCATGCTTTAAATTAGTTCAAAAACTAGTATTATCAAAAATCTTTAAAGTTATTAACATTTGCCATTTTATAAGTAGTCTAAAAACTTATCATTTAGTTAATGTAAATGCAATAAATAATTAAAATTTTAATGGTAATTTAATAGTTCTCCCTGTGCACTGCTAACCATAAAAATATTGCCAAATCTATTTGCATATGGTATGGTCAATGATGACTTAACTACTGCGTCAACGTCAAAATCTATACTAATATTATAAAGCTGAAGAGTTTGTTTGAACGCGCTAATCTCGGGAACCGCTGGTCCGATATGAAAAATTCTTTCAATACAATACAATACAATACATTTATTTACTTTAAGTGTTGGTACGGGTGCACTTTAGAATCCTACGTCACGAATTTGTATAAAAAAAGACTTGTAGGAGATAGAGGGGAAAGAGGACTAACCATTATTGCTAGTTTTATGTTGAGCAATGAAAAAAAAAATTTCATACATTTTAACTTGATCTTCGAAAAAAATATAGATCACCCCGACTTGGATAGGTTAGGTTAATGTTAGAACATGATTACACGCAGCGCTTTGGCGAGCGAGCGAAGCGAGCGTGCCGCGGCAGCGGTCGCCAAAACTAAGCTGCGAAGACTAAGCTGCTGCCAAAGCTGCGAAGGTGAGTGTCTGGTGCCGCGTTTTGTCACGCAAGGGCTGAGGGGCTGCTGCTACAGCCCTTGCGTTGCGCTGGAGCCCACACATATTCAAATTTTAGCGAAATTTTAACCTCTAAATTATTATTATATTTATGGTATTTTTTAAATTACGCATCTGCTCAAGGGGGGAAGGTCTTAGGGGGGTTGTACAACACTGACCCCCTCCCCCCCACCCCTCCCTACCCCCAAAATCGTGACGTAGGATTCTAAAGTGCAACCGTTGGTACAGTTTGTTGCTCAATAACATAAACTAGTTATGTAGTTACATTTGGATCCGAAACACTTAGTCACTTTTGACATGCAAATATTATTAATAAAGCAGATATTATCAATATTATTATTATTTCAGTGTTGGATAGTCCATTTATTGAGGAAGGCTATAGGCTATATTATATTTTCAAAAAAATTAGGCAGACGAGGTCGGGGCACTGCTAGTAATAAAAATGGGATTATGAAATCCCGTGTTTATGTTCCCAGTTGAATCTCCAGAGAGGGTGCAACTGGGAACATAGCTTGGATGAGAGAAGATTCAGTGCAGCAGTCTGCAATGGCGCATGCATGTTGACATAGCAATATAGGTGACTTTTTACTGTAGGTATAGATCTACTTAATGTGACCTAGTTAGTTACCTACCTAATCAATTTGAATGCTACAATTTCTGTGGCACAAAATCATTTTCTCGAGCTCCTGCGTGCTTCCGAAGGCATGTTAAGCAGTTGGTCCCAGTTGTTATCTCTGATAGCAGTTGTTAGGTCAAGTTAGAGGCCTTCTTCCATTTTGTTTCTTGGTTGGCCTATGGTTAAACTAGATTAAAAAACACTGTACCCTATGTTTTTGCAGTGCCCAAATTATGCGCAAAATATGTAAAAGCCAAAACTTTGGGATATAAAACGAGCCATAGTAAAAATGTAGGTATCTGTAATCTCTAGTAATTGAAATACTTTCCTACCTGCATCTACACAATAAAAATCAGCTGTTTTAATAACCAATGTACTTGCTAACATTAATTTTAGGGAAATTATTTAAAAAAAACCTGGCAATTTCCTATTGACCAAAGCCCAAGCTATTTTTAAAAATGCATTCTCCAAATTCGAAATTCAAAAGCAAACCAACGAAAATAATACATCGAATATAAACCGAACCGCTCTGTGACGTCACAATATAGGTCACCAAAAAACGCACTAAAATAACACGTTCACTTGTTACTACACTTTCAACACACCACACGGTAGTCCAAAATAGTGAAAATCAAAACATTTGTTTGTTTTAAATAGTACAATAATTGCACAAGTTGTTCATTTATTTATTATGACATTTGACGCTATGAATGTGACGTAGTAGCTCGTCCGCCGCGGAAGGAATGGCGCATTTGAAGGTGTTGCCAGACTCGTCGGTACAAAATAGAGTATAATGGTGTATTTTATACAGAGCTTTTTAGATTAAAGTAGTGTAAGTTTCAAATGCAATCACTCAAAGATGGCTGGACCGATTTTCATGATGTTTGATTTGTTTTATTTTTATCCGTCTAGGATAGGATAAAAAGTGGATACAATCCATTGAAAGAGAATTGGGAAGAAGAAAAAAGAAACAAACAAGTGCTGTTGTAAACCGTCGAATTTGGACATCTAATATATAAAATTTCCATGTCACAATGTTAGTTACCGTACTCCTCCGAAACGGCTTCACCGATCTCCACCAAACTCCACATGCGCATTCAGTAGGTCTGAGAATCGGCTACTATCTATAATTTATAAGGCAAAACAACGTTTGCCGGGTTAGCTAGTAATATTATATAATACATCTCACAATTATTGGCACAATTGCAGCTTTACAACGAGCAGAAGCCAATAACTAAGAAAAATAAGAAAGGTCAGCTTGTTTAAAAACTAGCCGTTTTAAAAAATGGAGCGCTATTACCGAGACTCGTTATTCGTCGGTTACCACAAATTAAATGTCACGTATTCCACAAATTTGGATGTTTCACTCAACAATGCCTATATTATAGCAATAAATATATATATATTCATTTAACGAGTAACATAGCCAGAAAACTAAGTTTGTAATTTCGCGATCAGTTGTGGTAACGTTTCCTCTCTATTTCTCATCGTTTGAGGAAAAGAGATGGAAAAAACAGCAATGCAAAACTAGACCATCTGCCAAACGCTACAAGAAATTTCTACTTTAATGTAGGTACATACAGTACACATCGAGAAAATATTTGAAAATACATCAACATCTTTTCATGACGAGCTGTACGTGTGGCTTCCGTAAAATACCATAAATTTAGGGTAATTTCTACAGTATGGCAACACTGGTAAGAAATGTCATCATTATTAACGGCCCTACTACAGTTCGAGAACTCGAATCGAGATCGGTCCTACTTCTCTAGTACGATTGCGAAAGCGTGATCTTTTTGTAACCATTATAGGTACCTATGTTATAGGTACGTCCCTTACGACTGCGTGCACAGAACACTAGCTATTTACTATGGTATATACTTTGTTTTTAAGCTATTGTATAGCTTTTATCGCAGGCTATGAGCGCGGCGACCGAATCAAGAAATTCCGTCACGAAAATAGAGCCTAACACCCCCCCCCCCCCCACTCCGCCAACAATGTAGCTACGCCGCCTACCATGTAAAAAATAAATAATTTATTATTGCACAAGTTGATTAAAATGCTATGCAATAGCTTCACCGCGGCAGTCCCCGAGTGCCACGCGTTTTTTTAAAGAAGACCGTTCAAAATGGACCAGCTTTGTTCCACAGATATCATATTCGGTACTTCAAACAATTTGTTACGCGAACTTATTTCACCAGATGTCGTTGCTTGTCTCGGGTTTCCATAAATCTGAAGTTGTAAAACCATTATATGGCTACAGAATTCCACGTATCGGTCCAGAATTTATAAAGAAAATAATTATTTTAACTAATAAGATTTATTGACCGCAAGATGACTTGACTAACTGCCATATTATTGGAATACCAATTCAGATTTATGGATATTCGAGCCAAGTAGCGACATCTTGTGGGGTTTATGTTAACACTTGACTCCCAAATGTGAAACTTCAACATCCAATATCTTTTAACTTATCAAGAGTAGGATGAAAATACTAACACCATGGCTTTAGTTCGCTAATGAATAATCCATGTCTCGTAATGGCAGGTGGCACATAAAATAAAATTAAGGTACCTCTAACACCCAGGTAAAATCCCTAAGGAAAAACGCCGATCTTCTTTCAGACTACGTTCTGACGTATTGGTTCTTTGTGTTTGAGGTTTCTCTTCAGGAAGATGTGTCAAATCATAGTCTACAATTAATAAACGGCTAAGTGCAAGTCGGACTCGCGCACGAAGGGTTTCGTACTACTATCACAATTGGGTAGGTATAGTACGGAACCTTAAAATGAACACTAGACCAACCAATCTGTGAACGCGACGCCAACGTTATAATTTATTTTACCACTGGCGCCAGTCTATCACTCCATCACTAGATGGCGCTAGGGGTAAACAAAAGTATTGCTGCTTTTGTGACAAAACTCGTTTGTTGTATTGGAGGCCCCATTATACTATATTTGTTTTATTTTGTTTTTGTATGTTGATATAGCAGCTACAGAAACACATCATCTGTGAAAATTTCAACCATCTAGCTATCATGGTTCATGAGATACAGCCTGGTGACAGACGGACAGACAGCGGAGTCTCAGTAATAGGGTCCCGTTTTTACCCTTTAGGCATGGAACCCTAAAACAACTATTGTTTATGTTGCCTAGGGAGCATAGAGCAATTGCTCTGTTTGAGGTTATATGACACTGAAAAAATAATTTTATCAATAGACAATTGACTGACCTCTTCAACTTGATTCAGTGATGATCTGGTCTCCCAATCATCCCAGGGTTCTCTTTCGCCTGCAAGACAGCACACAAAATGATGAGAAATTGTCACAGTTTTGCCTTACTGTCATCAGCCCTAGTCAAAACTGTTGCCAGTAAACAAGCAGTCAATAATGATAATTAATTGAAATTAGAATAAGTATGCGGGTTAAGTAACGCGTGGCGCGGTCATTACTTGGATGGGTGACTGATAATTGGTGTGCCAAAAAATCATTTTCTCAAGCTCCTCCATGCCTTAGAAGGCACATTAAGCAGTTGGTCCCAGTTGTTATCTCTAGATGCAGTCGTTAGGTAAAGTCAGAGGCCTTAGGGCAACCTAACAACTCGAGCACCAGATGAGCCACACCTCTACACAAAAAGAAGACAGTCATCATCATCATCCAAGTGTTGCTCCCAGTTGCATCTCTCTCGAGAGCCCGGGGTCCGCTTTCCTACTTTTACGTCTCCACTTCGCACGATCTTCGGCATCCCGTGTAGTGAGGCCATTTGCACGCATATCCGATCTTACAACGTCAAGCCAGCACTTCTTGGGTCTTCCCAATCTGCCGAGGCCGGGCGGAGGCGCCATGGCAAGACATTTGTTTCCTAGCCGGTTTTCATAGAACCGGCTAGACAAAAAGAAGACAGTAACTTACAATAACTAGCTTCACTGCTAGCTGCCATACTTCTGCGATGGGGATGGTAATGCACTTCAGACGACATGTTGAATCTCTGGAAAAGGAGTAATAGATTCAATTATAGTTTGATCCCCTTCAGTCACATCTCATATTATATTTTTAACATTGTTTCACTGCTCAACGTTTTGAGCCCTTTACATGTACAATTGTACATATCTTCTTCAGATTAGGCACTATAGTGGAACATAAATTGCATGTTACATACCTACGTCACAAATTGGTATGAGCAAAGGTCTGTGGGAGATAGAGGACTATGCATTAATGCAAGTTGGTTAATGGGTTGGGTAGTTTTGCTGAGCCTGTTCCGCACCGAACTGCCTCACAGTTGGGCCATTGTTCTGTTGGGTTGGAAAGGTATTAGGGTTCATGTACCCCCTCCCCTCCTTTCCCTAAAATAAAGGCGTACCTAGTATTATAAAGTTTTAAGTGGACCCCGGGCACTCGAGAAGGATGCCACCGGGAACATTGCTCGGATGATGATGATGAGTATTGTAAAGTTTTACCCATACATACATAGATGCCAAAACATTTTACGCTTCCCTTTGGCTTCGCCTGGGGAAAAATGGTAGCTTTTAAAAACTTTCTTACCTTGAAAAATGTGATAAAAATTTGGTTTACCACTACAAGATAACACAAAACACTTGCAATATTGTCTGTGTTGTACTTTCAAACATTAATCTAATATATATTCATACAGATTTAATAATTAGAACACAAAATTAACACTGTGCTAATAACTTAATAACATACACACCCATTATGGGAAAACCATGAATTACACCATTACGTTGGTCACTATTTATAAGTACAGTCTAAAACAAGTCTTGTCCAGCAAAACACCACTAAATACAGTGGTTTTAATTCATAAACGTAACAATAACTTCGCTGTTTTACTTATTTTTATCATAGGTTCAATGCACTCTTTGTTTACAACTTTATCGATTTTTTTCACAGACATGATTTTTTTTTTCAGAAGGCTTGACGTGTCATTGACATACATTTCGTTTTTATTTCTGATACCGAATTATGGCCACACTGAAATTAGCCGGTGTCAAATGTAAGTAATTTGGCGTTGGCGGTACAAACAGTTTATTCTACACTATACTCGGTACACTTATAAGAAACGAAATGAAATAAGATACCTACTACGAGAATTAAACAATTTACACACAATTTAACTTGGTTTATACGAAAACGACAATTCAGCACCACATTTCCTGACCGCGTTCCCGCCAAAGCTCCTGGGTTTCGTCACAGGTTTCGTTATACGTGATGATGACTTCTTTAAAAAAATGTTTTTTATATACTAAATTATTTGAATATGTGAAAAAACTTCTTGCGTTATTTTATTATTAATAATTTATGTACATACTATATACTCCTGTGTCCGGATTCGGACGTCCTTATCCGAGAATGAGTGGATAATCCTGCACGTGCGTGTGAAGGGGCGAGGCAGGGGCCAACCCCCTGAATTTCAGTTAACTATTCACGTAGTTTCGAAAATATTAACGATACAAAGTAGCTGGCTATTCTGACGTCAGGTTAGCCGGATCACCTTCGATTTCACGCCATCCACCGTTACACGGCTTAACGAGATTTTGTACCTATTTGGTACACACATTTTAGACTACACATATATTTTTTTCGCAGTCCTTAGGAAGCTGTATCCATCAGAATTAAGTAAAAGTTAACACTTATTACTTAGGTACCTAATTATAATACAAAGCAGGCGCTTTATTAATGTTTTTTTTGAAGTGAGTTAATATTAATTACAGGTAGTCTCAGTGTGTTAAGTATATCACCTAACACAGTGAGACTACTTAATTACTTGTTATTATTAATTAACAATATTTGGCATTTGAAACAATTTTGTCCAGTTTTACGAAGCTTTATGCGTGGCCGCGTGACTCCGACGGGGTTGACCAAAAGCCTAACAAAAGCCGGACAGGCAGGCCAGACTTGTATATATTTGACCGGACACGACTGTAAAAAGCCGGACATGTCCGGCTAAAGCCGGACATCTGGCAACCTAGGAGCTCAGTTATATCTTCTAATATATAAAATTTCCATGTCACAGTGTTAGTTACCGTACTCCTCCGAAACGGCTAGACCGATTTTTATGAGATTTTGTATACGTATTCAGTAGATCTGAGAATCGGCTACTATCTATAATTTGTAAGGCAAAACAACGTTTGCCGGGTCAGCTAGTCTTAGTATAATTATATTCATCTGTGGTTATATCGTCGCCAAGTGCGATGCGACGACGTGGTGTATAATATTGAATAGAAATACAAATTATTATTGTATTATATAGATAATAATGAATAAGTATAAACAATAAATTTTATTACCCATGCCTACAACATAAAATGTTTATGTTGTATACTTACTTGCTTACTAACTTATTATAACTTCTTCTCATCCGAGCGATGTTCCCGGTTGCATCCCTCTCAGGAATCCAGGGTCCGCTAAACCCCAAATTGTTTTTTTTTAAATTCGGGTTGGCGCAGTCGGCAAGTCATCATTGACCATACCTTCTGCAATTAGATTTGCCAATGTTTTTACGGCCGGCCGCCTGCCAGACACCAACCCTCTTAGGGATCAAGCAGTTTATCCGCCACCGCACGGGGAGAACTTAAGGTTTACTAATCTCCCTCAGATCCCTTAGTCGCCTTTTACGACACCCACGGGATGAGATGGGATAACCCTATTCTATGCCGGGGCTACAAAGCTGACTAACTTATTATAACTAACTAGCTGACCCGACAGACGTTGTCCTGTCGTTTAGTATAAAAAAATAAAATTCATCAAAATCGGTTTAGCATTTTTTCTTTCATAAGAACCTTCTCCTGACAATAGCAAACACGACAAAAAAAGAATTATCGAAATCGGTCCAGCCGTTCACGCGTGATGTCGTGACAACGGAACGGGTTTCATTTTTATATCATATAGATAGATAACTAACTAGCAATTAGTACCTAATAGTACCTATACAACAAAATAGCCTCATCACATCAGATCTCTTAAAATCGCAAAATTCTAAGGAAATATTTTTCTGTAGGTACATATTTACCCAGCTATTTATGTATATTACATAACCCATTGTGTAGATATTTCAAAGGAACGTCAATTATGTATTCAAATTTACAAAAATGTCGTCTTTTCTAAAGAAGTCTTACAAAATTTTCCTATCAATTAGATGTAACAAAATCAAATCAAACATTTGTTGTTATACCGGCTACAGAAATACGTCTTCTGTGAAAATTTCCATTCCCCTTTGTCCCCTTTTTATCCAACTTCCAAAAAAAGGAGGAGTTTCTCAATTCGTCGCGTATGTTTTCACCCTTTGGGTACCCCTACGGAACCCTAAAAAATTTAAACTTCGTTCTATTAATCTCAATGAAACAAAATCTTAGGTCACAATCGGATACAAAAACTGCGGAGTAGGTACAGTCAGCTTAAAAGTCGATTCCCAAATTTAGATTTTTAAATCGCTATATAATACCTACTTACCCTCATTAATTATTGGTGAGGTGTCAAAACGAGATAGACATTCTTTTCTTAGCTTTATAAATGAACGTGGAGTTAGGTCGTAATATTTTTTTTGGTTTTAGTCAACTTCGCGGAAAATGACAAAGCACGTCCTCACTACTCCGACCTCACTCTCCGTTTATTAATAAGACTATCTGATATTAAAAGAGAAGGTAGAGAGTTATTTTCAGAATGTCTGTTCTGTTTTGACATCCCACATTATGATGTATGACGATTTTGAAAATCTGAATGTGTTTTTTGACTTTTGATGCTGAATCGAGTATCAAGAATATTAATTGTGTTACAATGTAGGTCCTACACAGAGGTCTTAAATTAAAATATTTTGGATACAATCATTTACCCACTACAGGCAATATTATGTAGATACCTATTTCTTCTTTCTTATCTTCTTCTAATATATAAAATTTCCATGTCACAGTGTTAGTTACCGTACTCCTCCGAAACGGCTTGACCGATTTTTATGAGATTTGGTATACGTATTCAGTAGGTCTCAGAATCGGCTACTATCTATAATTTATAAGGCAAAACAACGTTTGCCGGGTCAGCTAGTATATCTTCTAATATATAAAATTTCCATGTCACAGTGTTAGTTACCGTACTCCTCCGAAACGGCTTGACCGATTTTTATGAAATTTTGTATATGTATTCTGTAGGTCTGAGAATCGGCTACTATCTATAATTTATAAGGCAACACAACGTTTGCCGGGTCAGCTAGTAATCTTATGTAATTTAAGAACACATACAATTAGATAGTGAATGATTGTGGCAGTTTTTTCGTAATATTCTTTGCGGGCCGTATCTATTTCGTTCGTCCTTTAAAAGTTTAATCTCTAATCAAATCAGCCAGGTGAACGAAGGACACTTTCAACAAACTAAAAGTGTCCTACGATCACTAAAGAACGGCAGGTCAATGAAGTACAAATATCTTTCGTTTGCCTCTACGTGAGACTTACAAGACCGAAAATGGTTTAGTACCGTTGTTACATAAAAATCTCGTTTGTTGGAGCAACACTGAAATTTTTATTTTATTCTGTTTTTAGTAACTATTCGTAGTCGTTGTTATCGCGGCAACGGAAATACATCATCTGTGAAGATTTCAACTGTCTTTCAGCTATCACAGCTCATGAGATACAGCCTAAGTGACAGAGAGACCCCAATGTCTCAAAAGGCGAGAAGAAAGAAGAAAAACTTGAGTAAACCCGAGTGACGGTGCTAGTATGACCTATAATAGAATGAGACCGAATCTCCGCGAATAATGATGTAGGTATATTTAGGTAAAGTAGTCTTAATGAGAGAACAGGTAAAGGTAAATGACATGTAGGCGCCGAACTTGGCAGGGGCTATCCACAACGTACTGCATCGTTCATTTCTCTATTCATTTAATTAATCTTCTTCTTTCTAATATATAAAATTTCCATGTCACAATGTTAGTTACCGTACTCCTCCGAAACGGCGCGACCGATTTTTACCAAATTTTATATGCGTATTCAGTAGGTCTGAGAATCGGCTACCATCCATAATTTATAAGGCAAAACAACATTTGCCGGGTCAGCTAGTATTAATCTAATAGCCGAATACAGAAACGCCACTTAAAAATTTGAGGCGTACTCAAATAATTGAGCAGCCTTTAAATTTAAAAATAGTATGGGAATTTTTGAGAGGTGCTTACTTGTTTAAGTAAAACTCTAATTTTGAGTTGCGTTTCTGTATTCGGCCGTTAGATTACCTAGATGGTGGGTATTCTAAGAATCACGTTCGAATTTTGATTCATCTTTTTTATAAAATAAATAAATAATAAATAAATAAATAAATATTGCACGACGTTACACACAGCGCAATCTAGCCCCAAACTAAGCTCTAGGCTTGTATTATGGGTGCTAGACAACGGAAGGTGTGTAAGTTTCCCAAAATTCCGTACGTTTCGTACCCAAAAGGTAAAAATGGGGCTCTATTATTAAGGCTCCGCTGTCTGTCGGTCCGTCTGTCATCAGGCCGTGTCATGAACCGTGACAGCTAGACAGTTAAAATTTTCACAGATGTATTTGTGTAGTCGATGTAACAACAAATATTAAATACATACATGAAATTTAAATATTAGCATGTATGTATTGTATACCACACATTGGTAAAAGTTAAAACAGATGTAATACTTGTAACACATTTTCAGCAGGCGCTATATGGTTTTTTTTCTTATAACTTTTATTTACAGCTTCCTATAACTGTGAAAAAAATATATTCGTAGCTACCAAGTAGGTTCAAAATCTTAGCATATTTAACGTGGGGCATGTAACGGTGGACGACGAGAAATCGAAGCTGCTCCGGCCATCCGGACGTCAGAATGACAGGGGACTTTGTATCGTTAATATTTTGAAAACCACATAGGTACTAAATATAGGTATGAACAAAGGTACCAAATAGGTTGGTACTTTAATATTAATGAGCGTACTTAATTTGGTGTAAATCTATTGTCGAGGGTCTTCGTTAAAAATCTGTTTGCCAATGCGAATACCGGAGGCCAAGTTCAAATAGGTAATTAGTTTCCTTGTCCTATTCATCAAATGAAGACTGATTTTTATATTTTGTTTATTTTAAAATCACACGATTTTTATATGCCTTTTCATACCTACCATAGACTATTTACTATAAGTAGACTTACCACAACCTTACACTAAAACCTATAATATGAATAATTTCCAAGATAAAGCTAGCAGAACGAACGGGAACCCACCGGAATCCCGGGTCACCCCTCTTCGTCTGTTTATCGATTTTGGTTGTTAGGGATTTATTTATGACTGTCAGATGAGACGGTGCGTTAGCAAAGATTAAATTTGGGGTTCATCTTGTTCGCACCCGTGGGATCTTGCCTTTTTTGTCCCACTCATCACCCGTGGGATCTTGCCTTTGTTGTCCCACTCATCACCCGTGGGATTGTGCCTTTGTTGTCCCACTCATTACCCGTAGGATTGTACCTAGTTGTCCCACTCGGGACTCTTGGGAGGTTTACTACAAACTAGAATTGCTGGACCGATCTTCATGTAGGTCAGCCGTCCCGGTCGAGTCCTAGATCGAGACAGCAATCGTGATACCGGGACGGTTAGTATCTCACTCAGATCATCCGTCCCGGTCACCGGGACAGAAAACTCCGTCCCGGTCGAGCTCAAAATCTATTCGGCCTGGACGGATGAGACTTTTTGGGTACCTTACCTATGGCGATAGGTCTAATGGTATAAGTATGGATTTTATATGACATTTTATTTGGATTTAATTTTTAATTTTTATGTAGGTATGTATGAGTTTTTAGTTAGTTTTATTTTAATCTGTTTTAGTTTTAATTTAGTTTTTTAAATCAATTATGTTTTATAAGTTTTGGTTTCAATAAATAAAGGACATCAGAGTATGGATAGTTTCTGCCAAACACAGTACGGGTGCAAGTATTTATGCTTAAAAATAAGAAGGTACTTAAAAAAAAAATGTTATCCGTTGTGTAGTGCCCACAGTCAGTGCCGTAACTAGGGCGGTGCCAACAGTGCCCAGGCACAGGGCGCAGACCCTGGAGGGGCGCAGAAATGACCAGACTAGTATTTAGTATTATCTCATGCATGGTAGCTAGTAGGTACATTTTGTTTTATTGCGAACATGGTGTAGATGCGCCCTACTGTACTATCTATATCTACATATATCGCATTTTTCAAGGGATCTTGAAATAACAACACATGTAAAGGTGGATTATCGGTTTCATACATTTAGTATGGTAGCGTTCACACTAGTGCGTAACGTGTTGTGATGGTTTATGTATGGAACCGATTTTGTCGATTGAACGCGACATAGCACGGCTCCTGTCATATTAAATGTAATCAAGGACTTCGCAATGAGAAAAGCGCGGAAAGTAAATCTTTAAGTAATCTTAAAGTAAGGACAGCCTTGGGTTACTATGGAGTACTTTGTTTCATTTCTGTATTTGAGTAAAAAAAATTTGAAAAAACAATTTTTATCTTAAAGAAATATACTAAGTAGGTACTTACTTATATACTTTGGTAAACAATAAATAGATAGATTTATTTGAATGCACATTTGTCCATTTTATTTTCAGAGCCTGGTTAGAGCATTTTTCAGGGGCGCAGTTTTGAAAGCTCGCACCGGGTGCATAAAAGGCTAGTTACGGCACTGCCCACAGTACCAGCCTATTTCTTAGTTTGGGGCTAGATTGCGCGCAATCGTGCAATAATTATTTATTTATTCACACATTACCTAAGATTGCCAGGCCGGAGCAGCCGGACGTCAAAAACCGGCTGACCAAAATTATCGTATCTGCACATTCCTCAAAAATTAATTAATCTTTGACAAATATAAGTATTCTAAGTTTGAATTCGAGTGGTTGCTGAAAAAGCTCAAGTGGCTCAAATTGCTCGGGTTTGGGACAGAAGTGGTTACAAAAACTGAAATGCTGCCCCTAAAACATGACGTGGGAATGTTTTTTTTTTTACCTATTATGTAAGGTCATTAGGGGGAAATGCGGCTTGGGGGAAATTGCAGCCAGCATCAATTTACTACTTCCCTCTAGTGACCTTACTAGTTATAACTATACCTAGATGATGTCTCAAACAATATTCTATGTTCCTTTTGAAGTGAAAGATCTATAGGCGCGGGTAAGCCTAAAAATTCGCGTGGCAATACAGGCCATGGCGACGCCTCGCCATGATATAAGTAAAAAATATAAAAATAAAATAAAAAAATACGGCTTAAATTTTTCTATTCACATAATAAAATTGTAAATAGGTAGGTACTTAAATAGCACGATCGGGAATAAACCAATAAAATTAAACAAATTTTATGTTCAAAATTCATTTTAATTTTAAACATAAGGATGTTTTCTGGCCAGGAAGCCTTAGGGCCCTGTCTTCACTAGGAGCCAGAGCCCGTCTTTTTAGGCAAACTTAAGAGGATAGTCTCCATTCTCTTTCTCCATACAAACGTAGTTTAAATTTTTCTCCCTGGATAAAGACATTAGAGCAAATATGTTTATGCCATAAAACCTATATCTGTCATGTCTTGTCAATGTACGAACCTTTTTTTTTCTAATTAAAATAATAATAAAAAATAAAAAAAATAAAAAATGAAAAAAATAATTCGGAAGATGAATAGTCATGCCAGATATAAGTTTTATGGCATAAACATATTTGCTCTAATGTCTTTATCCAAGGAGGAAAATTTAAACTACGTTTGTATGGAGAAAGAGAATGGAATAAACGCCCTTAAAAGACTTTATTTCGTTTTTCAGGAATTATCGGTCGATCCAACCGATAATTTTCTTCAGCAGTTTCAAACAAATTTGAACTTCGAACGCCAGAAATCATTGATCGAAAGAAACGCAGTAGCCCTGCTGGTCTAATAATGGACTTAAGAATTAAGAACGTGGCGACTGTTACCATTTCCATACAAACTTAAAACCAAAATAAATTATAAAAACGGAGAAATATTTTTCAATGAAAAAAAAGTTTCTCCGTTTTATTTCATTTCGAATGAATATTTTGGAAAACCTTGCGATGGGGACCCTTTAAAAGTAAAATCTTAATCCGAATAATATCGATATTAAGGTAGAAAACTAAATTTTTCAAAATTTATTTTGGTATTAAGTTTGTACGGAAATGTTAACAGTCGCCACGTTCTTAAAACTAACGTATTCCAAGTCTATAGGACTAATAGAACGATTAATTTCATCCCATGTTTACGCCGTTTTAACAGCCATAAAGGTTGCTTTTCATACAGTACATTCAAATCTTTGTATCAGCCGTACTAATTGCAAAAGACGGGTAACGTTTCAGGGTAGGGGGCGGTTGCCATGGTAACCGTATCTCGGTTTTCTTCCTCACTGATCGAGGAATACGGTAGAACGTGGTGATGGCAGGTTACTATGGAAACTCGAATCAAAGTCACGTTCAATTATGCAAAAGTAGGCATTTAATGAGCAGAATTATTGTATCGATTCTGTTCAATGTTTGTTTGTCTTTGTTTTTTTTTTATTTTCTTCTCGGTTATGAACTGACTATGGCCATTTGGAAAATAGCTAGTGTCAAGTACCTATTTTATAATAGCCTAGCTGGAATATCGGGATCAAAAGTAGCCTATGTTACTCAGGGTGAATGTAGCTTACTAATGGTGAAAGAATTTTTGAAATCGGTCCAGTAGTTTTTGAGTTTATTCATTACAAACATACAGACACACATTCACACAAAAATACAGCGCCGCGCGAAGCCAGCTGTAGAGCTAGACCATTAAAAAATCAAATAACTTAAATGAATATCGACAAATAATAGTACCAAATATACCTATTTTAACTAAATTACGCAAGTAGTTACCCTACTCACCTGGGCTGCGACATTTAGCTAATTACGCTGCAGACAGAAGATGTTGCTTGATCGCTTCATCCTTTTTGTTTGCTAGGGTATTAAATTTGAGGATTACGTAGGTAGGTAGGTTTGGACAGGGCTTAATTTTAATGTTTTATTAGATTAGATAGATGTGTCCCGCGGTTTTAGCCGCGTAAGTCCCGATTCCGTGGAAATAACGGGATTAATAGTAGTTACTATGTTACTCAGAGTGAATGTAGCTTTCTAATGGTGAAAGAATTTTTGAAATCGGTCCAGTAGTTTTTGAGTTTATTCATTACAAACATACACACACACACACACACAAATACAAATATTTCCTCTTTATAATATTAGTGTAGATGTAGATAGATGCGTCCTACAGTTTCACCGATCCCGTGAGAATGTCGGGATCAAAAGTAGGTAAGTAGATAGAACTAAAAGTACAAAGAACATAGATGCTTTCAGAATCGGACTCGGAACCCATTATTTACCCATATTTGGAATCTAGACAATCATAAACCTTTTAGTAATGGGTCCGCGGTCAAAATTAGAATACTATCTTTAATATGAAACCAAACACCTATAAAACATAATTAAAATTAAAAACTAAATTAAAACTAAAACTGATTAAAATAAAACTAACTAAAAACTAATTTAAACTATCTGCCATGACTATGCCCCTACGTTTTGTTTTTTTTTTTTCATAAAAATCTAATTTTTTAAATTTTATATCTAAGTATTCTAATTAGATATAAAATTTAGAAAAATTAGATTTTTATGAAAAAAAAAACAAAACGTAGGGGCATAGTCATGGCAGATATATGTAGATAGGTCTTAGGGCATAAACATATTTCCTCTAATGTCTTAATCCAGTGAGGAAACAGTCGTCGACTACGTTTGTAAAGTTTGTATGGAGAAAAGAGTAGGTAGATTTTCCCTTAAGTCCGTACCTTTCACACTTAATTTTTCATATTACCCATTTTCAGCTTATGAAAACGTTTTTAATAAAGTTTCGTGGAAGCAGAAATGGGTTTTAGCTTACTTCATTTTTGTTTTTCTTCTTAAAAATATAAGTTTGGACATAGGTAAGTAAAGTAGGCTTATACCTACCTACCTACCTACTTACCGACGCATTTCGTACATATTTAATACTTACAACCAAATACTTTTTTATATTGTTAGTAGTTAAACCAGACCAACCGTGTAACCCCGGCATAGAATAGGCCTTCTTCTTCTTTTCGTGTATAGTGGTGTGTCTCACCTAGTGTTAGAGTTTTCAGGTCGCCCTAAGGCCTCTAGCGTTGACCTAACGACTGCTATCTGAGATAACAACCGGGACCAACTGCTTAACGTGCCACGCCGAAGTACGGAGGAGCTCGAGAAAGTGTTTTTTTGCTACACAAATTATCGGTCTCCCATCCAAGTAATGACCGCGCCAAGCGTTGCTTAACCCGCAGGATCATTCAAGATCGGTAGGTGCAGCTAGGCCATTGAGCTCCTCAGAATATGTAGGGTTACCCCATCTCTTCCCGTGGGTATCGTAAAAGGCGGCTATGGGATCTGGGGCAGAGTAGCAAACCTTGAGTTCCGCGCGGTGGCGGGTAAACTTCTTGGGCCCTAGGAGGGTTGGTGTCAAACAGGCGGCCGGCCGTTTAAATATTGCCAAATCTATCTGCATTAGGTAGGTAGGTATGGTCAATGATGACTTACTTACCGATCCCAAATAATTTGGGGTTTTAGCGGACCCCGGGCTCCCGAGAGGGACCCAACTGGGAACACAGCTCGGATGGGAAGAAGTAAATAAACTGGACCAAAGTCCAAAGCAAAATTAAAAGCACTACAAGAATAAAATTCAGCATGGTGTTTTACTTATTATCATCAAGATGGCGGGGCCAGGGTTTATTGTCTCCCATTTTGTTTTCCCTGACATAATCCACAGTTAAACTAAAGATTTGGTAGGTATTAAATATGTGCATAAGTGTGCACTCTGTGGCCCCGCCATCTTGACGTCAAGATGGGTTTTTCTTGAATATCTTTTAAACTAAAGAGGTACCAATTTCTTTAACTGAGGTACCAAAAAGTACCAATTTCAATATAAAGTTTTAATATCGGAGAGTTGGCCCCGCCATCTTGACGCTATATTTTACTCAGCTTTTGTCCCATTCTCGCTGGTGTTGATTATCATTAACAAGAGCAAGACAAAACATAGGGACGTTTGATGGTTTAATAACACCATCGCTGGTCGTTTGTGAATACTGCTCGGCTATCGTTTTTATTTCGATCGTATTTTTGGCCATTTAACTATATACTGGTAATGATCATTACCCACGGGCCTGGTAATAGGTCGACCCATCGGAACCCCTCTGGTACCCTCTAAAATAAAATGAAGTTATACGAAATTAATTAGGTAGTTAAGTTAAGTTAAGTTAAGTTAAGAGACCTTAGACCTCATCGTCGTTTCCCATCAGGTGAGATGAGGTCAAATGCAATGCAATCCTATCTCATTTAAAAAAAAGCTCATATTTCGGTTTCAATCGCGTTGTTTTAATTATTTAACCCGACTGCGCGACGTAAAGGGCTATGGTTTATCAGTCTATGTAATTAAATGTATGTTTATTTGCATTTTATTTCTTTGTTTTTTTTTTAAACATTTTGTTTATTTTGCGTTCTCGAAACCTTTTAGGGCCAAAATCTTAAACTTCCCAAACAAAAAATGATATAGATTCTTCTTCTGTTTTCGCGATGTTGTATTGAAATTAAAGACATTTTTCGGTTTGAATCGCGTGGTTTTTATTACTTTTAGCATTGTTACAACGCTCAACGTTTCGAGACCTTTCCAGGTCTTTCCAGGTTTCTATCCTGAAGAAGAGACCTGGAAAGGTCTCGAAACGTTGAGCGTTGTAACAATGCTAAAAGTAATAAAAACCACGCGATTCAAACCGAAAAATGTCTTTAATTTCAAAAAATGATATTCTCAAAATTTTCAATTCTCATAATGTTGAATTTCCCAAAATGTAGGTCGAAACGGAACGAAACGGATTGAAACCTAAAATCAGTTTAATTTCATATCGTTTCTTGAATTCGGTTCAAATTGACTTAAAGTCCCTTTTAGAATTCAAAGTAGGTATAATCTTTTTGCTTACCTACTACAATTTTAGTAGTCTAGAAAGCTATTCAGTCCATCCAAGCTTAACCCAAATTTAAAGATAACAAACGAAGCCGCCGGCGACGACTATAGTTACTGATTGCGAAAATTATACAGTTTGTGGTTTAGGAAATATCAAATGTAGGTAGGTTAACTTGCTGTAAATACCAACAGTACCTAATCTATATCTATACTTCTACACTTGCCTATATCTATACTAATTTATATCTATACTAATCTACACTAATATTATAAAGAGGAAAGATTTGTATTTTTGTGTCTGTACGTCTGTATATTTGTAATGAATAAACTCAAAAACTACTTAACCGATTTCAAAAAGTCTTTCAACAAATGAAAGCTATATTCATCCTGAGTAAAATAGGCTACTTTTAATCCCTGTAAAATTGAACGAAATGTATCTACGTTTTTTTCATTTCGATTGAATATTTTGGAAAACCTTATGGTGGGGGCCCGGGGTCCGAATAATACCGATATTAAGGTAGAAAACTGAATTTTTCATACTTCTAATTTGGTATTATGTTTGTATAGAAATGGTAACTGTACCCACCCTCTTGAAGAAGTAGTTGTAGGTACGCCTTGTTTTATTTTTATGGCAACAAAATTCAAGGTAGTGTGTTCGAAATTGCCTCGTTCTTGGTTGAACCAAGAGGGTTCAACCAAGAACGAGATGTAGTGTAGAGGTATGCCATTTTAAGTGAGTGCGAAAAGGACAGCAACGAAATGAACTCATAATAATGAGGTAGGGTAAGTGTAAATTTTTTGGACCCGAGCATCTTTGAAATTTTTTGTTGCACCTACCTAATTATGGTGACCAGATCAGTCGACTTGTGTAAACAGAGTAACATTAAAAAGACGTAGTAAAAAACAACCTTAATCTTTACGAGTTTACGTAACACCTATTTAACAATACCTTAGGAAACTTATTTATTATTTAAATAAAACATTTTAAAAACGCATAAAGATATAAAACAAGTAATGAGTGATAAGCGGTTACTTAAATAAACTATCTGTTCTCGAAACCGAAGGGAATTTGAGGCTTTGATGAGGATTTCACATTCTATAGTGATGGGACAAATACGCTGGATAAGACTGGCAAGACTAGTCTTTCAGATTTTAATAAGAGACCTGGTAAAGGTCTCAAAACATTGCTAAAAGTAATGAACACGAGATTAACATCGAAAAATGAGTTTTTAATTTCTATCCAAAATCGCGAAAATAGAAGAAAAATCTAGATTATACGATTTAGGGCAGGTTAAAACACATCGAAAGGGGGCTGTTAGAGACGCCTAGGCAAACAATTTTTAGAAATACTACAGACTTGTTTAAGGTAATTTTCAGATTATATACCTAGACTGAAAAAGAATTAATGGCAGTGTTTCGTAGGTATACAGTTGTCAAAACTAATTGTAATTATTTGTAATTTTAATTAATTGTAAAAATAACATTTTCCTCAAGCTTACTCCAGGAAATGAGTATTTTAAAAAACCTACAACCCTACATTTTTGGAAAAAAAGAAGTTATTAACTTTTTTTTCACAATTATAGGACAAAAGTTAATCCTGAAGAAGAGACCTGTAAAGGTCTTGAAACGTTAAAAACATTGGAGCAATGCGAAAAGTAATCAACACCACGCGATTAATACCAAAAAATTAGTATAATTTCAATCCAACATCGCAAAAAAAGAAGAAAAATCTAAGTTGTTAATTTAATTTTTATATTCAAATTAATATATGAATTATTTTGGATTGATTTTTCTTTTGTTTTCGCGATGTGAGATAGCAATTAAACTTATTTTTCGGATAAACACTACGCGATTAAAAACCCGAAAAATCAGTTCAATTACTATAAGGATTGATTCAAACGTCTTTCGTTTAAATTAAATAAGTCTGCAAGACGACAAGTCAACGTGTCCCATCACTAAAATCAGAATCGGACTAGCCTTTATCTATGTTTAGAGTAATTTTTGTCACTTTACTACTAATTTATTGGTTGCTGTGTGTGGTCAACTGTCCATCTACCTACTAAAGAGTTAATGAATGAAAATCCGTGTTTTATTTTGTTTTCTTAAAACCTACCTAATCTGTGAAGTATTGATCAGCCCACCTATTCATAATGTTAATACTTTACGGACGCTTATGCTAGGCCGCGTCGTTATCCATACCGTGGCGGGGGCGTACTTTTTTGTATGAAGAAAGCACAAAAAAATACTATTTTGAATAAAATGTGCATAGACACCCTTCGACATATTTGTCTGGAAACTGTGCTGAAATGTCGGAAACAATGTCACCTACAAAGAATTCAACAACAATCCGTCATGAAATAATCAACTATTTTCGATTAACCCGACAGTGATTTTAAGTTTAGCGGCTTTGTACCTCTTAAGAGGACAGTCTACCTACTCTTTCTCCATACAAACGTAGTCGACTGTTTCCTCCCTGGATAAAGCAAATAAATATATGCCATAAGTCCTATATCAGCCATGACCATACCCCTACGTTTTTTTTTCTTTTTCTAATTTTTCTGAATTTCATTTAAATCTAATTCAAAAATGAAAAAAAAAAACCGTAGGGGCATAGTCAAGGCTAATAGGACGTAACTTATTTGCTAATATCTTTATCCAGGGAGGAAACAGTCGACTACGTTTGTATGGAGAAAGAGTAGGTAGACTGAAATCTAAACAAAGTCAGTCTAAGGCAGTAAACTTCGATAAATTTACTTTTTTTTTCTTCAAATAAGTCGATATAAGGTAACAATAACGAAAGACCCTTCAAACTAATTGTCAAAAGTAATGTCCTCAGATATACGTACGTTTCGAAAGTTAACAATTAACAAGACATGTTTTTATACGGTTGGAAAAAAATGTGTTTTATATTTAGTGGGCTCCGTAGAATATCCAACTTTTTATTTTAATAAATAATATAAAGTTTTTTTTTATTTATTAAAGATTATGTTTAATTTAATGGCAATGGCGGAATTTGATACCACGTTTTTAGGTCTCTTCGAATCAAATATATATCGGCGCTAGTGGTAAAAATACATCGCGGTATCGTTGCGTTTTTATGTCAAAAATAGCGTTCGTTGTATGGGAGCTAAAATATTATGTGTTTTATTTTGTTTTTAGTATTTGTTGTTATAGCGGCAACGGAAAGTTTTATCGTCTGATCGAAAAAAATCAACGTCGAAAAAATCAAGATGTCTACCGCCAAAACCAAAAACTTTGGCCTTTAGATGAATAACTAGCATTTTGTTCCCCTATTATTAATCTGTTCACTGTGAGCAGATTAATATTAGGAGAAACAATCTTGACTCTCTTGACAGAGTATTTAAACTCAAATAATAATTCACATACGTTAGAAATCGCAATGCAATGTTCACGGAACCCTAATACGTTGACAATAGAACATCAACCGACTCGAGAACACTTCATTAAATCACAATTATTCCCCAATTCCATCTTACTTTGTTGCACTACATCTGCTGTCTTTTTTATGCACCGCCCTTTGTGTGCTTAGTTATCGCTCGATTTTCTGAAGCATGCAGTTTAAGGCACGTATTGCAGAAGGTCACTTAAGTGACAATTTCAACTTGAGACACAGAATACATATAAGTACCTACTCCATAAACATACAACAGATCTAACCCCTAAAAGTTTGATTGATTGTTTCAGTTATTATAATTTTATCTTGAAAATGATGCGTCATTATTGGATTTTGATGTATTTACCTACATACATCAAAGAATACATAAATAGTACAAGTTTTAATAAATGTTTTGATATAAATTACATACATGCTAATTTTAACCTTTCATTTAATACCCTAGACCGTGACTTTTACCTAAGGACTGACATTTTTTAAATTGTGAAATTTAACTCATTTTTAGGATTGCGTATTCAACAAGAAACACTTATAGTTACAGGAAAATATACGAAACCCTACAATGCGCGTGGCCCGACAAGGCACGCACTTGCCTAATTTATATTATAAAAGTTAACATGAAAAATGTAAAGTTCTATTGAAAAATTAAAATCATATTGTATTTCTTTATTGATAAAATCCTTACGTTTTTACCTGACTACGGAAAAAGGGGGGTAACTTTTTACTAGAGATGGGCCGACTAGGGGTTCTGCCGACTAGCAGACTAGCCGACTAGCCGGGTCCAAAATTGCCGACTAGCCGGCAATGCAGATCATTATAATTCCCAGATATTTGGGTTAATCATGACCACTCGGCGATTGTTGGTAAGTATTTTTGGATAAATTTGCACTTCGAAAGCTGTAAGGAAACTTCCAAAATATGTTGAAATGAAAAAAAAAGTTGGAAAAAAATATTCATGGAGCCGAGGCATAGATATGACATTTTAGATGTTTGATGTTAAGATGATGTATGAAGGCTATGACGTGTGTTGTTTACGTTTTTCTGACTATCCTTCTTACTGACTAGTCGGTTGAACTGCCGACTAGTCGGCTTTCCCGACTAGTCGGCCCATCTCTACTTTTTACTATAAATTGGTAGTATCTTTTTATAGCTTTTTAAATCATGGTACCGTAGGTACTTATTTTCGGAGGTCATAGGTTCCAATCTTACCGGGAACAATGGGTTTAAAACCTTTTTTTTAACTTCAAGTTAAAAATTACATAACAGTAACTTTCTTAATGTTACATTAAAGGTACCACCCCACGAGCAAAAGCTTGCCATTATAATAAATTCATATTTTTATAACCCATTGGAACTTTGTACAGGTATTGCCATAATCCAGTGAATTCGATGGCTCGTATCAAATAATTCAGATTTTGGGGTAACCATTAATTTCGGTTTAAATAGGATAATATTATATGATGCCGAGACACACTAGATTGCTGACGAATTAAAATGATCTGTGAATATCCTATCGAATAAACATATTTTAAGTTTTGAATCTGTTTTTTTTTATTTATTATGTTTTGAATCTTGATGTTCCCCAGAAACCTCAACATCTAATTTGCTGATTTTATTGTACGCAATGTGTATATAATTAGTACTTACATACTCAAAAGTAAATACTTAACTTAGAATTCTTTGGCCATTGCCAGCCAAGCCATTGAAATACAGAAACACCCCAATTATTGGCAGTATGAATGATGGACGGCTGGACATTTTACGTCATACTATTTTCATTCGTTCGCTATTGTAAAATCTTAGAGGAAACACGCGACCAAAAAAACGAAAATACATTTTTTGTCAAAACAAAGTAGTCCGCAGCGTGGTATCTACTACTAGGTATCTACTAAATTATGAAGAAAGTACACTTTTACTGTGTTTAAAGTGTCCTATTTTCATCTAGCTAGATGATTTGCCCTTAGGTAATAAAAATAAATAAAATAAACTCTGTGAACAACACACAGCGTCATCTAGCGCCATATCAAGTCACCAAGCTTGTGTTACGGTGACTAAACAACGGATATAATAGGTACTCATATTTTTTTTTGTAAAAACATAATACCTAAGTATATAGACACACAGTCCAGAAACAAATATTTATTTTTAAGCATAAATACATGCAACTGGCTGGAATCGAACCCACAACCTTCTGGATTGCAGTCGAGTTTCGCCCGACACTCCACAGAGGTCATCAAACGAAGTACCCGTGATAATTAAAACAAAATATTCTGAAAATGTGGCCATCATAGTCACCCTACTATCAGATCACAGATAGAGTCCGAAATCCGAAATATTTTACAAAACCCTGCATAACCCATCATTACACGTCAAGATTAAAATCTATCATTTTAGGGTTCCGTACCCAAAGGGTAAAAACGGGACCCGATTACTGAGGCTGTCTGTCTGTCCGTTTGCCACTAGACTCATGAAATTGAAATTTTCACAGACCATGTACTTAAGTATTTCTGTTGCCGCTTTAACAACAAATACTATCTACTCACAAATCACATTTTACCTAGCAAAATGCACACAATTTTCTAGCAGGTAGCTAATTCCATTTTTAAATTCAAGATAAATACTTTTACGAAAATATTGGGATCGATTCAAAGTACGGAACCCTTCGTGCGCGAGTCCGACTCGCACTTGGCCGGTTATTTGTTTATTTAACATGACTTTTTTTTTACAAAAATTTACATAAAACATAATGTAACTAACTGGCTGCGCCTCGCGACGTTGCTTGTCCACGGTTTTTTTTTTACTTTTAACCCGACTACGACGAAGCCATAGGGAAGAGTAATGATTTTGTTAGTCTATGTATTTCATATGGAAGTTAATCTATACTATATATCTATACTAATATTATAAAGAGGAAAGATTTGTATTTTTGTGTGTGTGTGTGTCTGTATGTTTGTTATGAACTCAAAAACTACTGGACCGATTTCAAAAAAAAAATTTCACCATTAGAAAGCTACATACACCCTGAGTAACAAAGGCTACTTTTGATCCCGATATTCCTACGGGATCGAGACTAACGCGGATGAAACCCCGGGACGCAGCTAGAAGTAAATATTAAACCTAGGAAGCAAGTCCTACCCATTGACCATACCTACTGCAAATAGAATTGACAATGTTTAAACGGCCGACTGCCTGATACTAACTACCCGTGGGACCAAATAGTTTACCCGCCACAGCGCGAAGCGGCAATTTCAGGATTAAAAATGGTAGTCTTAAAAAAAAAAGGTTCGCCATACAAACTTTACAAACGTAGTCGACTGTTTCCTCCCTGGATAAAGATATTAGAGCAAATATGTTTATGCGATTAATCCTATATCCAGCCATAACCAATTGACAATGCCATTTTTTCATATTGTTTGTTTTTCTCTTTTTATTTCTATTCGAATACCTACTTACTTAATTCGAAAATGAAAAAAATAACAAAACGTAGGGACATGATCGATCATGGCAGATAAAGGTATTATGGCATAAACATATTTGCTCTAATGTCTTTATCCAGGGAGAAAACAGTCGACTACGTTTGTAAAGTTTGTATGGAAAAATGAGTATAAGTAGGTAGGTATCATTTTCTCAACGCAAATACACAGACAAACCGACACATCTTCGTAGATATTCATGTAAAATTTTGTAATAAATAAATAAAATAAATAAATAAATATTGCACGAATAATAAATGAACTTCATTAGCGATAAGTACGAGTTATTTTAATTTAATTTTTCATTAATGTTCAGATTTAAGATTATTTTCTGAATTTTGGTTTTTATGAGTATTGAATTGGGGTTTGAGGGGTTAAAACTTTGCTTTTTTTCACTAATATTCATTCTAGGTTATAAATGGAACTTTAATAGTCTTTTTAATAAACGTGGAGTAAGGTCAGAGTGAGTAGTGAGAACATGCTTTGGCTTTTTCCGTGACAAGAACTTTCAAAGTTGACAGACAGAAACAAAAAGTGGTAACATTACTCCGACCTTACTCCACGTTTATTAATAAGGCTTCTAGGGTTTGCTAACACAGTGATCTTTGCATAATCATTTTGCCGACGAATTGAGAACCTCCACCTTTTTTGGAAGTCGGTTAAAATCGCGGTAACGTTGCGATTAACTTTTGAAAATCATGTTAAGTTGTATGGGAGACCCCCTTAAATATTTGTTTTTTTTTGGGTTTAGTATTATAGTTGTTATAGCGGCTACCGAAATACATCATCTGTGAAAATTTCTCACGACTAGTTATCACGTTTCATGATGAGATACAGCCTGGTGACAGACGAACCAACACACAGACGGACGGATAGACAGACAGGGGAGTCTCAGTAAGCGGGTCCTGTTTTTTACCCATTGGGCACGGAATCCTATTTTATTACTTTTTATTTACTTTTTAATATCATATAAGTTACCTACCCACCCTAAACTAAAATGTTGTCTCACACCTATTTAGACTTAGCTATAAAAAAAGAATACCTTACCACCGTTCTAGCGAATAGAACATAATGCGATACGACACGTAAAGACTTTTAATGTTATAGTTTATAGAAAGAACATTGGAAGACGGATTCCGAACTTAAATCTTAAAAACTCTCTCACCAGTTTTAGTTTTTTAAAGATATGGATAAACATAATTTATATGATCAAGAATTTTGTATAGGTACAAAAGGTGTTATTAATATTACAAAATCTATTTTTTTTGTAAATTGGTAGGTACCTACGTAGGATCATTGTGTATGATGCACATAAAATACCCAGACCAGAAACAAGTACTTATTTCTGTGCATAAATACTTGCACCCGGCGGGAATCGAACCCGCAACCTTCTGCACATTGGAGTCGGGCCTTCGCTTCGCCTAACGTGCCACAGAGGCTGACAGAATTCAGGACAAATCATTTCATAAATATAGATATATATAGAACACACTCTCCAAATGTAAGTTCTCTACTAACAGCGGTTTAGGCTGTGCATTGATCAGCTACTCAGGACAAAGCATTTTATAGACATAGATAGATGAGTCTTACCCGTGGTTTGATCAGCCTTTAAAAACCTAGAGAAACCCAATATGAGTCAGTGATGTTCCTGAGAACAATTTTCGCATGTTCTCTCTAACACTGTAGATATTTGAAACATCTTTGTTCGACCCGTAACTGTATCGTTTTGTTTCTACACCGCATACATGTTCGCTCCACTGGCTTTTCACACAACACTGGCTTGGAAAAAAGCAGTAGCTCGCTGTGGGTAGGTATCAGTTTTAGGCGCTACTGTCCGATTTTGATATTTGAGTACTTACTTACCTATATCTTGTTTTGAATCTTAGATCAAAAATGTAAATAATAAACACATACTTACATTTATTTGAAAGTGACAGTGATTCTTTATTTACTTTTTCCTTTGATATTGATAGTTCGTTTACATTTATGATTTCTAAGATTCTGTAGTATGTAGTCGAGTAGTGTAGTATGTAGTCTCTGTAGTATGATTATGCTTTATTAACATTTATGATTTCTAAGATTCTGTAGTATGTAGTCGAGTAGTGTAGTATGTAGTCTCTGTAGTATGAGTATGCTTTATTAACATTTATGATTTCTAAGTTTCTGTAGTATGTAGTCGAGTAGTGTAGTATGTAGTCTCTGTAGTATGAGTATGCTTTATTAACATTTATGATTTCTAAGATTCTGTAGTATGTAGTCGAGTAGTGTAGTATGTAGTCTCTGTAGTATGAGTATGCTTTATTAACCGACGGCGTCGAAAAAGGAGGAGTTTCTGATTTCGGTTGTTGCTGTTTTTTTTTTAATTTCGAAATTCATAACGTTGAGGGTACCAATGTATTCTACAACTAGATCCACATCTACAATAATATTAGAGGAAAGATTTGTATTTTTATGTGTGTGTATGTTTGTAATGAATAAACTCAAAAACCATTGCGCCCATTCCAAAAATTCTTTCACCATTTGAAAGCTACATTCACCCTGAGTAACATAGGCTACTTTTGATCAAGATATTCCCACGGGATCGGGACTTACACGGGTGAAACCGCGGGACGCAGCTAATATAAAATAAATACCTAGTGATTAATTCTTACGCGTGAAACCACTGGAAAAAGCTAGTAGAAGAAAAGAGAAAAAGATAGATCTAAGTTATTTTTCAAACTTAACCATATCTTTAGGAATCCAATGCGGGTAGACCAATACCCCCTAATACCTATTGAATTAAGGTGCATTTCGCCAATAAATCGTTGGAGATAGCTAGGTCAGCCATCGAAGTGCATTTCCACGGTTTATTGTCATAATCCCCACTAAGCTGTTCCCACTAGTGGGGATTATGACAATTTGATTTAAAAATACGCCTGTCCCAGTATTTTTTTTTAAATAATGTTCTCCATTTTTGAAGGCTGTTTTTTTAATATCAACAAAAGAAATCCATAGAGATTAATTCTGGACCACTGGAATAGTAAGTAGGTAGTAAAAGAAGAGAAAAAGATAGATCTGATCTGCATTGCCTCGGTTTATTGTCATAATCCCCACTAAGCTGTCCCTAACAGTGGGGACTATGACAATTTTCAAAAACTAATTGGCATATATCTTACTATTATTCTTTGTCCTGATTGGTGGGTATTCTGCCAATAAAAATAGGGTAATTGTCATAATCCCCACTAGCTGTCCCCATCAGTAGCGATTATGACAATTTCCAAAAAAGTTTTGGCTTTGGAAATACAACTTCTGTGAAAATTTCAACCGTCTAGCTATTACAGTTCATTAGATACAGCCTGGTGACAGACGAACAGACAGCGAAGTCCCGTTTTTACCCTTTGGGTACGGAACCCTTAAAACGAAGTTCTTATAGGTAATCTTAGACCTAGGTAAGGTAATAATACGGTGATCTATCTTAGTACCCATTGTCAATAGACAGACGAAGTTGAATGGCGCACACGCACAGTGGGAAGCCATCGACAGATGGCCGAGGCACATGGGCGACGAGGTTTTTTCACAAGTAAACTCGGAGACAAAAGTGTTTACATCAGGTAGTTACAGTTTTACAGTGGCGGAGGAGATGCGTTACGTCGGAATGGGGTGCCACACGCAAAGCTGTAAGTAGATGGCGCTGCATCAGATGATCTTTTTTTTTTTCGATGATGGTCCTCCAATGGAAACGCCGAGTTTTTTTTTTATTGTTTCGGTCTCAGACCAATTTGGCGCCGAGAGTTGTAAAAAACACCTGTTTGACAGTTCTTAATTCAAACCTAAGATTAGTCGACAAACGCCCTCTGCCGGGATAAAAAGTTAGTGTTCCTCCTCATTGTAAAGGTGACAGGTTCAAGTCCCTGTCGGGTGAAGATTTGATGAAATTGTGGAAAGCATTTTTAGAAAAAAAAAATTAAAAAAATGTTTTGTTAAAAACATCAAAGTAGGTACAGTTTTATAAAACTAATAGCAATGCCCCGTGGTTTCCTACGCGTAAGCCCCTATCACGCAGCAAATAATGTTTATGCTATAAAACCCTATATTTGCCATGATCATGACCCAATGGTTTTTTTCATTATCTAATTAGAAAGAAATAAATAAATGACAGATAGGGCAGCCATTTTGAATTCCATGACCAACTCGATTTGACGCGACCAATCAGAAGCGACCTCACATTGCCTTGTAGTTTTTGAAACACGTTTGTTGTATGGGAGCCCCTTTTAAATAATTGTTTTATTTTGTTTTTAGTATTTGTTGTTGTAGCGGCAACCGAAATACATCTTCTGTGAAAATTTCAACCTTCTAGCTATTACGGTTCATGAGATACAGCCTGGTGACAGACAGACAGACGGACAGACGGACGGACGGACGGACGGACGGACGGACGGACGGACGGACAGACAGACAGACAGACAGCGAAGTCTCAGTAATAGGGTCCCGTTTTTACCTTAAGGTACGGAACCCTAAAAACAAAAACCGTGAGAATTTCATAAGATTAAAGCTACGCTTGTGTACTCGACTCTACCATAAAAAGTCAATCTTTTATCTTTTACAAGGTGCTCATACCACGCTCATACCTTAAAATTCAATATGACAACATTTTTTCTGCTTTTTTTGTCCGTTAAGGGAGGTTTTTTTCATCTTGTCATTCAGTTTTAATTTAACCCCTAGAGGGATGTTAATTTTTGTTTATGGATGAGACTTGTGGCGCCATATAACGGTGACATATTATGACGGCCTCTGTGGCGCCGTGCTTGAACCCTCTGCTGCAACGCATGAGGTAACGGGTTAGATTTCCGCCGGGGACAAGTATACTTTGCATAGCAGGTCGCTTTGGTAGCATGTATCGTATTGATGCCCTCTGTGTAGCGTTGGGCGAAGGCCTGGCTGCAATGCAGAAGGTTGCGGGTTCGATTCCCGCCGGATGCAAGTATTTTTGCTTATAATTAAATATTTTTTTCTGGTTTGGATGTTTTCTATGTAAGGTACGTATCATTATTGAATGAATGAATGAATAAATTCTTTATTGTACACACCAAATAAATTACATTACAAAGAAAACATACACAACTATTACACACACATTATTATGTATTTACAAAGAAAAAGTTAAACATATGTAGTAAATCCGTTGTCAAGTTAGTACCCATTGTACAAGCCTAGTGCTAGTGCAATATTAATTGATTTGTTTATTTAGAAATAGGTCAGTGTCATCATCATCATCATCACGATGTTTCGCTTTTGCTTTCCTGCTCTTCAAGTCTCCAGCTCCGACCATCGGCATCCTGCGAAGTGAGGCCTTTCCACGCATACCAGCCCTTACAAACGCGTACGTCAAGCCAGCATTTCTTGGGTCTTCCCAATCCGCCGCGCCGTATCTATAGCAAGTCATCCATAGACAAGACAAGGCAGGTTAGAATAATACAAAATTAACGGTTGTATGAGAATTGTAGAATAAAAACTCCGTGTGAATGACGTATAATAAAAAGTGTTTGACAGCCAAATTATTGTCTATGGAGCACGTATGCGCTCGCGCCGCTCGCTCGAGACATAGGATGAGAGGTCACTGTCAACTTTTAAGAGATATGGCTTAGTGTACCTACTTATTAATTTTATTCTTGAATTTGTTAGTTATCCTACTAATATTATAAAGGTGAAATTTGGGAGTGGGTGTGTATGTGTGTGTTTCTTGCTCTTTCACGCAAAATCGGTTGAACCGATTGCAATGAAATGGTACGTATGTAGATAGCTGGAGTGGTATTTTTGAACTACTGAACACCTATGTCTTTATTCAGGGAGGAAAAAGTCGGCGACGTTTGTAAAGTTTGACTACGAAACAGTGTTTATGAAACCTAAAGAAGTTATAAATTATACCTTCTATACATAATAGGTAGGCAATCAACTCATAGGCAGGCACCTATTCACATTTATTTTAAAGTAAAAATTAAAATTAAATTATAAATTTATGAGTCGTGCTTTTTACATAAATCTCAGGTGATTTACGGCTAGGTTAGGGCGATATTAGACATTTTATTTTTCTTTCATTGTTGATTCACTGAAAATGAACGACAAGTTTAGCGTTTGGCTTTATTCACTTAACTCTTCACTTTTAGTGATTCACCAAAAATGAACGATAAGTGAAACGTGTAATTAGCATTATTAATTGTTCACTGCTGATGCGCATTTTTGATGAAAGTAATCATGCGTTGTGTTTTTGCAGAAGTAAAATATTAACATATTAAATATCCTTTAAAAAAATATTAAAAAGTGAAGCGTTCAAACAGCATCGCCCGGTTAATCACTATAACCCTCTTACTTAAACGATGATTAACAGCTGCATAACTATGTATCGTTTGTCTTTTACTGTCATACTCGTATGACGTTTCAATGTTGATAGACAGAGACAAACGTTACATAACTTACTTTATAATAAGTAAGGGGGTTTAGTGTAGCATATAATTTAGTTACTCGCTAAACTTGACGTTCATTTTCGGTAATCACTTAAAATGAATCAAAAATGAAAGAAAAATGAACTGACAACTCCTCGCCGCGAGTGAATTTTTGTAGATGTATTTTTCCTTAAAAATATTTCTAGTAGTTACGCCTAGAGCATTCATAAATCAAATTACAACTGAAAGTTCTTCAAAAATTTAAATATTATTATATTTTGTTTGCAGTTCATTTATTTTAGAATAGCAACCCGCCCGGCTTCGCTTGAAGCGAGGTTTTTGGACGTGGAGTTATATTTTGGGTCTCCGGTTTTTGGTTTTGTATTCAAATATAATTATAAATAAATAAATATTGCACGACGTTACACAAAGCGGAAACTAGGCCCAAATTAAATTATTATTTACACTAGGCTTGTACTATGGGTACTAGACAATTGATATAAGGACTATGTATTTGTTCCCACACCGTCCTGAGTCCGTACGCAAACCGGCCAATGTGATAAAACTTATTCTCATAATACGGAACTTCTAAGTCCAAGGACTAAGTAACTATTCTACGCTAATCTTTACATGTAAAATTCAATGTCCTGCCTGACTGATTGATACAATTTATACCTATTATATCAACACAGAGCCCAAAGGGCCCCGGGTCCTAGAGACAGTGTAATAGTATGTAGGCATGTGTAAGCAAGAAAGGGTTTTTGGAATGTCCCGCGGGATCTGGATTTACGCGGGTTAAACAGCGGGACAAAATCTATACAAATTGCCCGGGACGAGTTAGCTAGTCCTCCGCCTGCAAGCGTGCAAGTGAGCCTCATCGGACAAACATACAGACAGATTCTCAGACTTTGTTCTGCTAGGTAATTACTTTAGCGTTTGAAATTCTTCTTATATCAGTCTGGGTTTTAAATTTGAAACGAAAATGTTTGTTTTATTTTTCATCAAACGCCTTTAAGGATTTATTTAGATACTTAATTCTATTATGAATTTTTGACTCCATTAATTATTACAGGCGACTATTTTTTAATTCACAGCTCGACGCAAATACTGAAGGTATTTATTAATATAACTAGCTGACCCCGCAGACGTTGTCCTGCTCGTTAAATAATACGTCATCGTCATACGTCATCGCTGAGTTTGATTTTGATTTTCCAGCTTTTCTTTATAAATTTTTCCTGATTTTTTTTTGTTATAAACCTCACGGAGCCCGAGACCTTTCCAACGAATGCAAAACCGTGGAAATCGGTTCGTGCGTTCTGGAGTTATAGCGTCAGGAAGGAAAACCCGACTTATTTTTATATAGTAGATATGTATAAAATAACTTAAAATTTTGTGTATTTCACTACCTTTAGTATATGTGTGACACTATTATTTTATATTTTCAAGTACCTATTCTCCTGTCCAAACACCCTACCTTTCATCTTTTTTCGCTTCTTATCCATCCAAAGGTTGCCTGGAAGAGATCGCTTTAAGCGATAAGGCCGCCCATTGTGCCACCTAGATTAAAGTTGTATATGTTTTTCTTTTTATTGTAATTTTTTGTTTTTGGTGTTGCAATAAAGAATTAATCAATCAAAGGTGCGAGTATGTGAAGTGTCGTTGCGTGCGTGCTTATTTACATACTCTACTCAAGCACAAGGTGTGAATGTGTTCGTGCTAGCATTATTTTAGCGAGATGTTGGTATACTGTTCTATGTTTGAAAATTGGATCGTTGGTATGGTGTTGTCAAAACTAAATAAATAATTGGCTAGTTTCAGTATTCAGCCCAAAGTCTACCAATTAGTGTAAAATATACTACAAATTATGTACCTCTACTAACATTTTGAGTTTAAAGTTTATATCTGAAAATCAGCTGTTGATTGATATATTTGACCTTTAGGTGTCCTTTTATCATTAATTGCCTTTAATTTACAAATACACCTGTTTTTTCAGTGAAACAACCTAAATGTTTTCGAAAAAAGGTCGAATATCCAATTTCTTAATATCCCCCCCCCCCTACTCAGAGCACATTATAAATCTAACATTTGTACCACACGACACATGCTCAAGCTGAGCACGCAAACAATCACGCACAGGGTTCGTCCGTAGAACAATAGAAAAACACCCGTCCGTCCACACGGAGCGCACGACACGACTCGCACTGAGACGGTGGCGTTCGCAACAATCGTAATGACGGGAATGCTCAATGTGAGCACACACGTCCACACAGCCCGAGGCATGCGAGGCGAACCATTCGCAACGTACGCCTCGCGATATCTGGTTGCGTCTTACAGTGACCTCTCCGACTAAAATTGATAATACACAATAAAATGAAGGGCGGTAACATTTTTTGTGTTGCCTTCAATCGAAACAAAGGGTGAACCATACGTTACATTTCTTTTAATATTTTTAATTATATGTTATTGTGATATGGGCATAGTTTTTAAAAAATGCCAAATATTTTAATTTAACCTACTTCATTAAAAGGGAGTAATTTTTATTTTACCTATTTAAGTATTTTTAAAACGAAACCGATCTAAGTCGTAGCACCAAGCAGACTCGTTCGATACGTCGACCGGTGCAGCAACTTTTTTATTTATTTTTATTTAATACTAGCTGCGTCCAGCGGGTTCACCCGCGTAAGTCCCGATTCCGTCGGAATATCGGGATCAAAAGTAGCCTATTTTACTCAGGGTGAATGTAGCTTTCTAATGGTAAAATAATTTTTGAAATCAGTTCAGTAGTTTTTGAGTTTATTCATAACAAACATACAGACACACACACACTCACACACACAAAAATACAAATAGTATTAGTGTAGATGTACGTCCACCGCAAACTACATCAGCTATGTTCACATGTTTGAAAAACACTTCTAGGTGAACTGTGGCTGCTAACTTATGCTCAAAATACACGATGACACTTACAGTGACACTTTACCTAAAACAGACCACACCACAGCAAACATATTATAAAGAAATTAGTGCATGTGTGCTGTAGTTGTGGTCTGTTTTAAGGGAACAGTCCACCTACTCTTTTCTCCATACAAACTTTACAAACGCAGTCAACTATTTCCTCCCTGGATAAAGATATACGAAAAGATATGTTTATAAATTTCTTTTAATTTCGATTTTAACGAGCCTTAATCGTAAACAATCAAAGGAGAATATAGAATTGGAAGTTTTCACGGCACGAGGCAAGGACTTGCGTAGCCTAGTTGGAATAGACGTTGGGGTACTGACCCAAAGACGCGAGTTCAAGCCTCGCCGCAAGTGAACATTTTTGAATGCTATTTTTCCTTAATAATACATTTTCTATATATGTTTATGCCATAAGCTCTAATATATCAGCCATAACCATGCCCCTACGTTTCGGTTTTATCCATTTTTTAATGTTTCTGAATTTTATTTCTATTCCAGTTAGAAAATAAAAAAAAAACGGGGCAAGTGCGACACTCGCGCACAAAGGGTTCCGTACCACTATCACAATTGGACACGGAACCCTAAAATGGTTTACAACAACCAATTTTTTAATTTTATAGGAAAATATGAAATATTTATCTTCGATTCTACTCCCATCAAACGACCGAATCACTCAATAAAAAAAAAACCTTGGCACAAAGAAAATCTGAAACTTATAAGAAACTCTTTGGTAAGTAAGGCAGACTGGTATATTTGACAGATAGGGCAGCCATTTTGAATTCCATGACCAACTCGATTTGTCCTGACCAATCAGAAGCGACCTCACATTGAACTAAACTCCTTGTTATTTTTGAAACACGTTTGTTGTATGGGAGCCCCTTTTAAATAATTGATTTATTTTGTTTTTAGTATTTGTTGTTGTAGCGGCAACCGAAATACATCTTCTGTGAAAATTTCAACCTTCTAGCTATTACGGTTCATGAGATACAGCCTGGTGACAGACGGACGGACGGACGGACGGACGGACGGACAGACGGACAGACGGACAGACGGACAGACGGACAGACAGACAGACAGACAGACAGACAGACAGACAGACAGACAGACAGACAGACAGACAGACAGCGAAGTCTCAGTAATAGGGTCCCGTTTTTACCTTAAGGTACGGAACCCTAAAAACCAAGACATAGGGGTATGGTCATGGCAGATAAAGGTTTTATGGCATAAACATATTTGATCTAATATCTTTATCCAGGGAGGAAACAGTCGACTACGTTTGTATTGAAAAAGAGTAGGTAGATGTCCTCTTAAGTAAAGTGTAAAAGTGTCATCTTGTATTTTAAGCTTTAGTTGAGTTGGCGCGGGCGGTGGACGGTCAGCCACTTAGTGGCTTCTAATCAGCCCGAATTCAAACTGTCCAAATTCACCACAACCAAAAAACAAAATTGCCCAATTAAAAATATTTGTGCAAAATTGTAAATGTTTCAGATTCGTCTCGCACCGTATTCCCGCGCTCTCTTTAATTCACCTTGACAGCCGGCCATTTTAACGATGTTAGTTATTTTTTTAATTAATTTTCTTAATTGTGGCAAAGGCATGCAAATTTATGCAGCCAGCCGCTATCAAAAATCTTGGATTGGAGTGAATTTGCACGAATTTTTATGGGAACTAAAGGTTTAAGTGTAAAAAATGTTAATTGATACATTTGGTAGATATCTTTACGGGGCTATTCGCACTTGTTTACTTTTTTTTACAAATTTGGGACGAATAAAAAAAACTAAACCAGGCGAGTCGCCAAACGGGCTTATCTGTGTTTCGACAAGTAATCTTATAAAGTAAATAAAGTAGCCTATGTTACTCAGGGTGAATATGGCTTTCTTATGGTAAAAAAATTTTGAAATCAGTCCAGGAGTTTTTGAGTTTAATCATAACACACATACAGACACACAAATACAAATCTTTCCTCTTTATGATATTAGTACCTAAGTATAAAAATCTTCCTAAATAGCTGATTAAATCAGTTGCCTGCGACATATCCACGGGATCATCACTTACACGACAGAAGCCACATGGTGTAGCTAGTAGCTATTATAAAAAATATAGCTAAAAAAATAATGAGCCTTCGAGACAAGCTGTTATAAGATTGTACAAGGAACCCGAAAAATTCCCAAACAAAATTCCTAAACCGAAAATGCTAAGAATTTTATCACACACCGTCTATTGTGTCGGATCGGTATTTAGCTTTGGGTCAGACAACAATTTTAGAACAACCAAAGAACAATTTTAAGTTGTTTTTTTAATGTAATAATGACAGATAATTTTGATGCTATCTGTTATCTGTACAGGTCTTGCCGTGTAGCCCCAGCACAGAATAGGGTTTACCCCATCTCTTCCCGTGCGGATGTCGTTAAAGGGATCTCGGAACCCCTGTACGATTAAGAGGATAGTCTCCATTCTCTTTCTCCATACAAACGTAGTTTAAATTTTCCTCCCTGGATAAAGACATTAGAGCAAATATGTTTATGCCATAAAACTTATATCTGTCATGCATGACTATGCATCTACTTTTTAATTTTTTTCATTTTGTTTACTATTATTTTAATTAAAAAAAAAAGGTAGAT
The DNA here is from genome assembly GCA_958496205.1 of Idaea biselata. Taxonomy (NCBI): domain Eukaryota; kingdom Metazoa; phylum Arthropoda; class Insecta; order Lepidoptera; family Geometridae; genus Idaea; species Idaea biselata. The sequence continues at coordinate 53,659,393 of OY292394.1, read as the reverse complement.
GCATTGTCATGACAGATATAGGTTTTATGGCATAAACATATTTGCTCTAATGTCTTTATCCAGGGAGGAAAATTTAAACTACGTTTGTATGGAGAAAGAGAATGGAGACTATCCACTTAAACTATAGGTACATATGTTATAACTACTTATAACGTCCCTAACTATGACCACTTTGGGTATAAATGGAGGGGTCCGCTGTACCGTCAGGTCACTCCGAAGAGCAACCGTCCGGGAAAACTGATCCCGCCGGGATCAGTACAGACTGATCATGTTATGATCACTCGCTATTTTTCGGTTCTCAAGGGATTTGAGGAAAACTAGCAAGCGTTAAGAGGATTGTCTCCATTCTCTTTCTCCATACAAACGTAGTTTACATTTTCCTCCCTGGATAAAGACATTAGAGCAAATATGTTTATGCCATAAAACTTATATCTGTCATGATCTACCTATTTATTTTTTTCATTTTATTATTTTTTTTATTTATATTTTAATTAGAAAATTAAAAAAAATGTCATGCATGACAGATATAAGTTTTATGGCATAAACATATTTGCTCTAATGTCTTTATCCAGGGAGGAAAATGTAAACTACGTTTGCATGGAGAAAGAGAATGGAGAGTATCCTCTTAAGTTCTCTCCGCGCAGTGGCGGATAAACAGCTTGGTCCCCATTAGGGTTGGCGGACTTGGCGGCCGACTGTAAAAATATTGCCAAATCGATTTGCAGTGGATATGGTCAATGATGACTTACTGCGCCGACCTCAATTGATTTGGGGTTTTAGTGGACCTCGCGCTTAAAAGCAACTAAGCTTGTACTATGGGTACTAGACAACGGATATAGAACTTTAATATAAGTACTTTTTTTTGTAAATAAATACAAAATGATACATATATGTAGATACACCCCATCACCCAAACACCTATGGCCAGCCCAAATACTTGTCCCCGACGGGAATCGAACCCGCAACCTTCTACATTGCAGTCGGGCTTCACCCGACGCACCAAAGAGGCTGTCAAACCATTACCAGCGAGAGAGAGTTACCCCTTATTTGTAAAGCAAACATATTGAGGTGTTAAAAGCATTTGTTTAGGGACGCCGGCCATTTGTCGTGCTAATCATAACACGCGGACGCCATGTCTTTACCTACTCTTTCTTTGCTTGTATTGATTTTTAGTATGGGAACTAATGGCTGAACTAACGTGATCGGAATCAGGTGAGCTGTACCCCTACCATGAGTTGATACGTAAATATACGTACCTACACTGAATGTTAAGAGGACTGTCTGCCTTTTTAACCTTCAGTGTAGATATTCCTCTGTCAGAGGCAATTATTTATTAACATAGTAAATCGCTTTTTTGGTACCTAACAATACAGACAATAGTCTAGTGTGAGGGCCGCAACTATTCCTAAAATGTACTCTTAATTTGGTTACTGGGTGAATCAACTCCTAAGGCACTCCTTTTAGAAATAATTTCAGTAACAAACTTGCTAAAAAAAAGTATGAAATCTTTAGATATTAAAGCATTACTAGGTGAGTTATTTCAACTATTTTTAGGTTATGTAGGTTGGCGCGACATATAAACAGTTTTTAATGAGATTTTTTAATAAAAACTGATGTGCGGACCATAAAGTTATCCCCTGCGTTACTTATTTTATTGTATTGTATTTGGAAATAAAACAAAGAATTTAGACAAAACAATTAAATAGTCATTTATTTATGCTTAATTACAGACTTTTTGAATAATCAAATACAATGTTTAATAACAATAACATGAAATAAAAGCCAAAATAAGTCCACTGCGTTACTTTGCTCATATTTAAATGTCTAACTTTGAGATAAATCTCGATATAGAATAATTAGTCACCTAATACTTATTTCCACGTCTTACTTCAGTCTTTAAGTATTCAATTAGTCGGTTTCTCATAATTAAATAATATTTTTAGAATAGGTATTGTAAAAAAAAGTAACACAATCTTAGGGACAAATAGGTAACGCCAGAGAAATATCGGTAACGCCTGAGAACCATTAGGTTTAGTCTCAACAACATTATAGACTTATGTAGATAAAATATGACCTAAACTAACATTTAATGAGATCAATATATCAAAATAAAATCATCATCATCATCCGAGCGATGTTCCCGGTTGCATCCCTCTCGAGAGCCCGGGGTCCGCTTTCGTACTTTTACGTCTCCACTTCGCACGATCTTCGGCAACCCGTGTAGTGAGGCCGTTTGCACGCATATCCGATCTTACGACGTCAAGCCAGCACTTCTTGGGTCTTCCCAATCTGCCGCGGCCGGGCGGAGCCGTCATAGCAAGACATTAGTCTCCCACGTAACTAGCCGGTTTTAGTAGAACGTGGCCGTACCACCGTAAGCTGCATTGTTGCAATTTGTCTGCAATGTCTCGGGCATGAAGCCTGCCCCTGATGCGGGAGTTTCTGACGCGGTCTTTTCGTGTCACTCCACACATCCAGCGCAGCATCTTCATCTCCGTGACATGCAGCTCCTGTTTATGTCGCTCAAGCACTAACCACGCCTCACTAACATACAAAAGGACAGGTCTAATGATGGTTTTATAGACCTGTCGCTTCAGGTTAACTGGCATTTTGGGGGTCACAGATGACACCAGTTACCTCTCGCCACTTAGCCCAAGCTGCCGAAATGCTGGACTTGACGTTGCAATCGATGTCGCCGGACTCGTGAAGCAGAGATCCCAAGGTACTTAAACTGGTCTGTCCACTCGACCATGTGATCGTCTACGCAGCCAGGTGTGGGATCTGTGATATTGCTAGCCAAGTATTCAGTCTTCGCTACGTTGAGTTGCAAACCGCCGTTCTCAAGCGACTCTTTCCACGCATTTAAACGCCTTCCAAGCCGTCCCTTATCAGAGTCCGCTAGCGCAATATCATCAGCATACATGAGCATCCACGAGGGCTCCTCGTGTGCATCTCGGATGATTACGGACACTGCATCCAGTATTACGCTAAACAGGAACGGACTTAGGACGGATCCTTGGGGGACACCGACTGTAATGGGGAAAGATTTAGTGTCACCAACAGGAGTTCGCACCACAGAATCGGAATTTCGGTACATGTCTGATGGTTTCAATATAAGTTCCTGGCACCCCTTTGGACCGCACCACCCACCAGATCATCACGCGAGGAACACAGTCAAAGGCTTTTTGCAAGTCCAGGAACAGAAACTGCAGAGGCGTATTCTTCGTTCTGTATTTCTCCATAACGATCCTTAGGGCGAAAACAGGGTACCATGACCGGGGCGGAAACCATACTGGCCATCCGAGACAGTGCACTCCAGCCGGATCCGAGAGTCAACTATACGCTCGTAGAGCTTCATGGTGTGGGACATGACCTTTATACCACGATAACTTCTACACTCCTGCACAGAACCCTTGCCCTTGAACACTAGAGTAATAACACTCAGTCTCTATTGGGCAGGGATCCTGCCGGTCTCGAGTATGCGGTTAAAAAGGTTGGTTAAGATGCCCACACCACGAGAGCCCAAAACCTCCATATTTCGATGGGGACTCCATCGGCGCCGACAGCTTTCCGATTTTTTGTGCAACGAAGAGCCTTGCGTACCTCCTCAGGAGTAATCAGTGGCACAAGTCCTTGATTTAGAGGGAGTTCCGGTGGCTGCACCTCTTTATACTGCTTATTTAGCAGCTCGTGGAAATAAGAGCGCCATCTCTCCTTCACCGCGAGGTCCTCGCATAGCAGGTTACCATTAGGATCTTTTACATAGCCGCACTTGGATGTATCCTGTGCCGCTTTGATCCTAGAACGTCCCAACTAATAAATTCATTCTCTACAACATTTTGGACTCTCACATCGTAAACTTTTGGATTAAGACACCTACAGATTCCTCGTATTCCATTCCTATTATTATCACAGAAACGGCTTAAATCTCTAAATTGTAGTTTTCCATAGCAGTCTGAAAATATTTAATGAACCTTAAGGGTTCCTGTATATCGTGGAGGTGTTGGTGACGGAGATACATTAATTTCTTAGTAGTGTTTAAACCTAGAGTCAGATATTGGCGAGGCGGGAGGAGTTTCTTTCTTCTTTCTTTTGCTTTTTTTCTTTCCTTCAACTGTCGTTTGCGTAATTTCCATATAACATTTGCATTATATTTTTCTTTAGGCGTTTACTAATCTTTTGGTCTTGTGATATCGTTCACGGTGTTTTTTCTTAGCTTCTTCATATTTTTCTGTATTATTTTTTAATCTCTCTCTGTAGCGTTTCTGCTTTTCTGCAGCGCTTAGCGGCAATTTCGGTTGGGTTACTCAGACCTGAGACAAATTGAACGATTTGGATCACACAGAAATTGCAGGGTTACGTCTTCTTATACATTCTCTGGTGTTACCGGTAACGCAAGAGAATTTTTATCTGGTGTTACCGGTAACGCATGAGAAAATTTAACTTAAAATGATGATAAATAACTACCAAATAGAAACTGACACAATTTACGATCATGACCTTGAAATCAGATGGCTTGGACAACATTCTAGAGTACTTTAACTCAAAATTTCAAAAAACTTACCACGATTCCCGCCGTAACGCTGTAGAGCAGTAATAAACCCACGCGCACTGGTCGAGAGCTCAAGACGGACTGAGCGGCGGGTAGCACGCGATCGGCTGCTTCGAGCCACACCGATGAAATATTAGACAAATATCGCTCATAACGATGTTGCTATGTGTCGCCATGTTATTTTACATCGTATTTGAATTTGGCGGTAACGCAGTATACGTGCTGTTGTCGTCAATGTTTGGGACAAATATTTAAGAACATATAAATAGTACTAATTATTTTAAATTTAAGAAATATCCCATTGTAAAATCAAGCTAATTTCAATCTAAATGTAAAACCTATATGAAAAGACAGTATGTTCTTCAGAATTTTTGAAGAATTTTCATAATTTGTTTTGTCAACTAGGCTTGGGGACACGTATTTTTAGTAGGAAAGCTGCTTTTCATCCACTGCGTTACCACAAAATTTCGTAAATCTAGATTAAATTTTGAAGATTATTTAAACTGGCATATGTTAATAAAACATCTAATTATTTGTGTGTAAAAAAAAAATAAGAAATTATACTTAAATACAGATTTTATAGGTACTTTAATGTCGAGGACACGAAAGGAGTACTTTAAAAGTTGATTCACCCTACTAAGTATATTTTAATTTTTTTCAGTCTACATACTCTGTTCTTCAACAAACGTAGTCGACTGTTTCCTCTCTGGATAAAGAAATTAGAGCAAATATGTTTATGCCATAAAACCTATATCTGCTATTATGACCATGCCCCTACGTTTTGATTTTTTTCATTTTCTAATTAGAATAGAAATAAAATTCAGAAAACATAGAAAATAAAAAAATCAAAACGTAGGGGCATGGTCATGGTTGATATTAATTGATATAAGATAGCATCAACTTATTTTATTTTTAAACTTTATTGAGGGAGGAAACAATCGACTCCGTTTGTAAAGTTTATATGGAGAAAAGAATAGGTACCTAGACTGTCCTCTTAACAGTTTGGGTAGTGTTCGTAACGCAAAATATTGGCTAGCGCGACCGATTGTCGCGCCCGGTGCGGCAGGGAACAAACGGAGCGGATGCGCTGTGCACAAGGTGAAACTGTTGATGTTACAGTGTACGTATTTACATACCAACTCATGGTATGGGTACTGGTTTACTTAGAGTTACAGAACTGAGACAAAAAAAGTGGAGATTTCCTTAAGGCTCCGAAACTACTGGACCGATTTCAAAAATTCTTTTACCAATAGAAAGCTACATTATCGAGGAGTAACATAGACTGATTTAATTCCGATATTCCCACGGGATAGGGAGTTACAAAGGCAAAACCGCGGGACGCAGTTTTTATCTCCGAAAACGACCAACAAATTGCCTAACCGTTTTTGAGAATAATCAATGCTGAAACGATGTTGATACGTTGTAGTCGTAGAATAGATACCTACGTGCCCTGTAAGTCAAGTCGACAAACAACACCTGTGGTGGTCTCACTTAAACCTAAGTATGACCGAGGTAACTAACCTCGGTCTATTTGTCGCCTCATTTGAAAGTATCGGACAAATACTTGACTTTTATCCAACTTCGAAAAAGGAGGAGGGTATCCATTCAGAAGTCTATCTAGTCACCATAACACAAGCTTAGTTGCTGCTTAGCTTGTGTTAGTAGTACCACGGGGCTAAGTAGATAGCGCTGTGTGTGTTGTTCACAGAATTTATTTTATTTATTATTTTTGTGTAATAAAAAAAATCTGCCATAGGTATGTGGTTCGATAGTGATGTGATGACTCCTGTTGTATTAACAAAAGTCACCTATCAACCAAAAAAAACTACATTAAAATCGGTTCATCCGTTCGTGAGCTACGATGCCACAGACAGATACACAGACAGACAGACAGACACGTCAAACTTATAACACCCCTCTTTTTCCGTCGGGGGTTAAAAAGGTATATAATAGCTTCTAGTTAATAAATAGTTTGAATTTGAACTTGGTGAAGATCTGATGAGAATCTTCGGAATGAGCAGAATAGCATCCAAGAATGAGGTAAACCTATTACTATTTTTTGGAGTTCTATCAATAGAATAAAAAATAACTAGTTAGGTACAGATTAATGAACCATCTGGATAAACTTCTTAACAGAATACTCCTCAATAATTAAAGTTATAGTTATAATTTCAATATTTTTTATTGGCAATAGAAATAAGGTTACGTATATTAGTGAACAAAAAGAATAAATGAAAAAAAAATCTTTCAAAATTTTAAATTAAAAAATCGACTGTATTTTTAATGAAGGCATTTATCATATGTGGGTATATACATACATACTCGTATATTTATAAAAGTATAATATGTATTATATCCGTTGTCTAGTATGTACCCATAATTCAAGTTGTTCAGTTGTAAGTTCAAGTGCTTAGTTTGGGGCTAGATTGCGCTGTGTGTAACGTTGTGTAATATTTATTTATTATTTATTTAATAAGGTATACTAGATTTAAAACCCGTAATGGTGTGTATAGAATTAATATTTATTTATTATTTACAGGCATAGCCGCAGGCAAAAGCATAGCAATTATTGATTTGGACCCGAATACAGCGCCCACATTGTTTTGATACTTGAAACGTTTTGGAGTGACACTCTTGAAGTGAGGCTAGAGGTCGCCTCGTCTCGCGGTTTGAGTGTATAGTTAAGTAGTACTTTTATGAAGTAAAATGGAGCTTTTTGGTGAAAATATATTGCAGGGCTTGAGAATGTTTTTTTATGTTCTGAATATTTTTTTATTTTAGTTTTAATAAAAAAAAATACATCATATCCAACTTAGCCTAGGCTATGTTAGGTTGAATACTATGATAAATTAAAATTAATTTTCTAAAAGTCGTCGAAAATAGTTCGCCTAGACGGCAAGAATACGAAGACGAAGCCTTTCGGCTTCAATCACTGGCGTCGAAACACGCTGTATTATACATTTTTGTTTTTTATCATATTAACCGACTTTAAAAGAGGAGTAGATGAATGGTATTCTATTACAATACAATACAATATTTATTTATTATCATTAAACTTATTAAACATTTGTCAAATTACACTATAAATCAGTTCTATACTAAGCACAAGCTTGTATTATTGTAGTAACGGAGATACCAATATAATAATGAAGATAACACTTAATAATTATTAATTTAAATATACACCTTATATACTAACATAGGTACATACAGATAATATAGAATGAAAATTAGGGTCTCTCCAAATGCAGATAAAGTATCAAAGTCGCGTTCGTAGTATTTAACATACCATGCTAATCTAACGTAATTATAAGCCATGGATCAATATAGAAGAACAGACGAAAGAACACTCGATAATGAAATGATCGATGGTGAGACGTAGTGTGTGGGAGAACCCATATGACAAATAGATTACAAGTATCAAGACTGGTTAAGTGAAATATTTTATTTTATGTTTTATTTAAATTTTATAAACATGTTTTTTTTTTAATTCAAAAGATTTGAACCTACGCTCTTGAAATTAAGATTCCTACTTAAATTACATAAATAAGATATTAGGTAAATAGGTATAGATTAGGAGCCTGCAGTTGGTGATCTTACCTCATCGAGTACCAAGTGGAGACTTAAATCTGTGCTTAAATGGTGGAAAGAGTAGTAAAAGTTATGCCTAAAAAACTCGGTCAGCCGCGATTCAGCCTGGGCCCGTCTGAAGTAGTAATAGTAGTATAGTATGCGGCAGATTAGTTGAAACAAAATGGCGGATGCGCAAAAGTCGATTTTTCATAGAAAGCGGATTTAAAATGTACTGCGCGAACTTTCCCCTTCCACGACAAAACTTTTCAACTTTCGTGCCGGTCACTATAATAGCCTTTCATTTTCCAAAAAAAAAACAAATCAAAAATCAAAGTACGTTTATTCATTCGGATATTAGCAAGATATCTCTTTGACATGTCATTTTTTTTTTATTTAATCTACTCTACTATGTCTTCGGATCGCGTCCTCCATGACATGAGAAGAAGACACAAGAAACTCATGGGGTTTTTTTTTTGTATATTTTTTTTTTGCAGTAATCATGTGATTTACATTGTCGCATATATAATATTATTGAAAAGTGGAACTGAAGCAATAATCCATACTTACTATAATAATCCTTACTAGCATTACAAGAGCGAAAGTAACTCTGTCTGTCTGTCTATCTTTTTTACAATTTGATTTTTAATAGATTTTTTCAAGTTCCTATCCTATTTCCTATCCTATGCTACTTCCTACTAATCCTATCCTACTAATATTATAAACGCGAAAGTATGTCTGTGTCTGTATGTGACTTTGATACTCCTTCACGCAAAAACTACTGAACCGATTGCAACGAAATTTGGAATATAAACAGCTGGAGACCTGGAATAACACATAGGCTACTTTTAATCGTGATATTTCCGCGGTATCGGGTCTTACGCGGGTGAAACCGCAAGGCGCAGCTAGTATTATATAAAATTAAAATTTAGTAAAAAACAAATTACATTTCTCTGGACAAAGCAGTTTATAGATATTATAGATTTGAAAATATTTAACTTCCATAACGAGTTGCCAAATGGCGCCATTAAGTGTGGTTTGTAAATAAAAACTTAATGACGTCATCTATAAGTAGTGACGTCACAGAGGAAACTATAAACCGTTCCCGGGTTCGGACGAATTTTACCAGTTGGTGCTATGAATATTTTATTACAATGGGAGTTGATTGAATTGGCTTATCCTAATCTATACTGTATTTGTGTGTGTGCGTGTGTGTTGTTGTAATGAATAAACTTAAAAACGACTGCGCCGATTTCTAAAAATCTTTCACCATTAGAAAGCTACATCCTTAGTAACATAGGCTTTTGATCCCGAAATTCCCACGGGATCGTGACTTACGCCAGTGAAGCCGCGGGACGACCTCGCGGTTTTACCCTCGTAAGTCCCGATCCCGCTGGTATATCGGGATATAAAGTAGCCTGAGTTAGATCGCCAGCTATCTTTCAATCGTGTGAAAGTTTACATAATAATTTAATTTTTGACGACCTCTGTGGCGCGTCGTGCGAAAGCGCGACTGCAATGCAGGAGGTTGCGGGTTCGATTCCCGCCGGGTGCAAGTATTTATGCTTAAAAAATAAATATTTGTGTCTGGTCTGGGTGTCCTTCTATGTATAATATGTATGTATTTACAAAAGAAAAATAAATATAAGTATTATATCCGTTGTCTAGTCACCGTAACACAAGCTTAGTCGCTTACCACGGGGCTAGATGGCGCTGTGTGTTGTTCGCAGAATTTATTTATTTTATTTATTTATTTATTATTATTTAAACTCATTTTTCGGTTTTAATCGCGAAGTGTTTGATACTTTTAGTATTGTTTCAATGACCATCGTTTCGAGACCTTTACAGGTCTCTTCTTCAGGATTTCTATCCAATATCGCGAAAACAGAAGAAAAATCTAGCTTAGATATTATTTGATTGGCTGAAATATGGCACACAAGTAGTTTATAACCTGGATTAACACATGGGGTAAAACATATCCGACTTCCAAAAAACAGAAGTTTTTTTTTATTACAATGTTATTTTATCATTTTGTGGATTTCGGAATGTCGAGGATTTATTTATTTATTTCCGTAACTAATTTACGTATAAGGTGGAATATTATTATAAAGACAGCATAAATACGGCGGAAATCGAACCCACTGCGTCGAAGCCGGGTTTTCGCCCTAAGCGCTACAGAGGGCGTCACCGTCTCAGGTAGAAATCTTCTAAGGATTTTATATGGTTTTAAAACGACACTTTAGCCTCGCCATCGGCCAATTCAATTCGCTCCACCAAGTCGTTCCCAATTCAGAATATACTTAGCATATTAACTACCCAACTTCCTACCGTTTGCTTATAACTACGATAGTTCTCAATAATGCGCTGAAAAATTGCGCCAAAAATTTAGAAAGTCTATTTTTTGTTTTTTTTTTAAGCTATTGAATAGCTTTTATCGCGGGCTTTGAGCGCGGCGACCGAATAAAGAAATTCCGTAATGAACATAAAACCTAACACCCCCCACTCCGCCTACCATGGCAACTTGGTACAAAATAAATAAACGATTATAATTGCAAAAGTTGATAAAATATGCTATGCAATAGATTTACCGCGGCAGTCCCCGAGTGCCACACGTTTTTTTTATTGGATGGAATGTCAATTACCTTCAATAGTCAATAGTATATTATGACGCAATTAGTGAAACACGAGCAAGCGAAGGATTCTAATGACTGAATCACGACCGTAGCGAGTGATTCAAGTGTTAAAATCGTGAGCGACGCGAGTGGCTCTTGATGTAAATTCGTACATTATTGAAGAGTTACATACTTTCTATACTTTACATAGCATGACTACTAGAAAAAGAAAAGAGTTTGTATATCGAGTAGTTTTTGCGCAAGGAGGTTGTTGTGTCCTTAGTTCAAAAGTGAATAGATTTGATTTAGAGGCCTTCTTATTCACTGTTTTCAGTGAATAAATTAAGCTTTTTAGAGTGGGAATGTATAAAATATTGATTTGTTTTAATTTGAGACTACGTTCCGACGTTTTGGTTCTTTGTATTTGACATTTTTTCCTCAGAGAGATGTGTCAAATCATATTCTACAATTAAAAAAACGAAGTGTAGGTCGGTACATCGAAAAGAGGTAAATTAACGAAAACTGGTACGAACACACATAAAATAGTTGGTTGCCGCCAATTTCTGGTTTTACGGTTTTGAAGGTTGGCTATGAAATGGCGATATTACACGCATTGTTTGTGGAAATTGTTTTTTTTGGGGTTGCCGGTTGCCCCTTAATTTTGTACATAATAATATATAATACTAGCAGCGCCCTGCGGTTTCACCGCGGTTTTAAAAGGCTTATAATGTGTTAATCTATAGGTTTCCAGCTATCTATATTCGCAATCGGTTTAGTAGTTTTGCGTGAAGGAGTAACAAAGTCACATACAGACATAACTAAGTACATACTTTTAAATGCTTTGAAGTAATGTTTAATTGGCCTTTACATCTATTTTTTTAATGTTTGTTTGTGTGTGTGTTTTTTAATGCATGTTTAACAGATAAATAAAAAGTGCAAGTAAATTATTATGACCTTACAACGTTACTTGTATTGTAACACCAAATTATGTACCCTTATTCGCAATAAATGAATTATGATTATTATTATGATGACAAAAGATGAAATTTTCATCTGCGTCTCGCCGCACGCCGGCCAGTGGGAACTAAACAATACAATATTTTTAACCTTCCCGCGGCAACGTAATTTTCGGGTGAAACCGACAAACGCAGCTGTTCTATATCTATATTACTATCCTATCCTATCCTATCCTATCCTATCCTTCCTACTAATCCTATCCTATCCTTCCTACTAATCCTATCATATCCTTCCTACTAATCCTATCCTATCCTTCCTACTAATCCTATCATATCCTTCCTACTAATCCTATCCTATCCTTCCTACTAATCCTATCATATCCTTCCTACTAATCCTATCCTATCCTTCCTACTAATCCTATCATATCCTTCCTACTAATCCTATCATATCCTTCCTACTAATCCTATCCTATCCTTCCTACTAATCCTATCATATCCTTCCTACTAATCCTATCCTATCCTTCCTACTAATCCTATCCTATCCTACTAATATTATAAATGTGAAAGTTTGTATGGATGTTTGGATGTTTGTTACTCTTGAAATATAGATAGCTGGACACCTAGAATAACACATAGGCTACTTTTTATCCCGTAATTCCCGCGGGATCGGGACTTACGCGGGTGAAACCGCGGGGCGCAGCTAGTAATATTATAAAGAGGAAAGATTTTGTATTTGTGTGTGTGTGTGTCTATATGTTTGTTATGAATAAGCTCAAAAACTACTCGACCGATTTCAAAATTTCTTTCACCATTAGAAAGTTACACTCAGCCGAAGTAACAAAGGCTACTATTAATCCCGATGTTCCCACGGGATCGGAATCATTTATAAACTAGCTATCATGGTTCATGAGATACAGCGCGACAGACGCACAGACAGACAGACGGAGGAGTCTCAGTAATATGGTCCCGTTTTTACCCTTTGCGTACGCCCTAAAAAGGTAGACATTAGGGCATTGACTCTTTTCAATAAACATTCATTCAATATTACAGACAGACGTTACAGAATGGCCGAGGAATTTAATTCATAAAAATCAATGTGTTCATTTTAGGCTAGTAAAGGTAGATTTTATTAAAATTAACTTTTTAATACACACGATTTGTTACATTTTCCCGGGTCTTAATCGCGTATTATTATTTATTCTCTGACCTCGACGTTTCAACCACGTTACAATGGTCTTGGTCGCGAGGAGACTGACATAATTACAACATGATTTGCGAAATGCGTTAGTTAGTAAAAGGGAATATTCATTTTTTTTACGAGATGGAAACATAACCTACCTCATTCAAAAGATTGCCCATCTGCTTAACATTTTGAAAAGAAAATATGAATTAAACTCATTTTTGGGTTTTAATTGCGTGGTGTTTATTACTTTTAGCATTGTTTTAACGTTCAACGTTTCGGGACCTTTACAGGTTCCTTCTTCAGGATTGACAAACGTTGAACATAGAAACAATGCTAAAAAGTAATAAACACCAAGCGATTAAAACCGAACAACCGTTTAATTTCTAACCAACACCGCGAAAACAGAAGAAAAATCTAAGAAAATAATATAATTCCCTACAATCTGATTCATCTTCACTAAGCCTACTGCACATGCTGTAATAACCTTCTCCACCCAAAGGTTGCCTGGAAGAAATCGCTTTTAGCGATAAGGCCGCCCATTTGTGAAACGTTTTAGTTTTAAGCTTTCTGTGTATTTGTTTTACATATTATGTATGTTATTTGGTTTATTGTTTGTTGTGCAAATAAAGCGTACCTACATCTTTTTCTTCCCTTTCAAACTTAGTTTTTTAAAAGCCACGTCGTCGTTTATTCATAAAAAAATGTTGTAATAAATAATCTACCATCCCGAACGTTCGGTTCGACACAGCCTATTCGATCCTCCATATTTGTTCAGAATATGTATGTTTGTCCAACAAGAGTATGATTGCTATTGAATTTCAACAAATACACCATTTTTATTTATTAAATCATTACTGCCATTGTCTCTCCCTCTCCGGGTTCACTCCCCAAATTGTTCCAGTCTCGGAAAATGGAGGTTTAGTTCATGGGAATATTTATAATTATTATATCCATTACAAAGTACCAATTACCAAGTATAATATGTAGTAGGTATACTATCCGTTGTCTAGTACCTATAGTACAAGCCTAGTGCTTAGTTTGGGCCTAGATTGCGCTGTGTGTACGTCGTGCAATATTGTTTTATTACTAGCTGCGCCCCGCGGTTTCACCCGCGTTACGTAAGTTCCAATCCCGCGGATTTACGGGATCCAAAGTATCCTATGTCCTTCTCCCGGTTTTAAGCAACATCTCCACCAATTTTTATCTGAATCGGTTCAGTCGTTCTCGAGTTATAAACGATGTAACTAACACGACTTTCTTTTAGGTATATAGATAGAATAGATAATGAGCCAATCAAAAAAACTACTTTACTAGCATCTTCTTCTTTTCGTGTAGTGGTGTGACTTACCTAGACCTAGTGTTAGAGTTTTCAGGTCGCCCTAAGGACTCTAACTTGACCTAACGACTGCTATCAGAGATAGCAACCGAGATCAACTGCTTGACGTGCCTCCCGAAGCACGGAGAAGCTCGAGAAAGTGATTTTTTGCAAATGAATTTAGCTGAAATGCAGACGCTGTAGCCGAAATCGGTTTTAAGTAATATTATGAGCTAGAACAAATTTGTCTTTAACCACGAAGAGAACGGTACCTACTTTCAATCAAAACATGGGCTAGTTAATCCGATGTAAGACCACGTTTATAATAAAGGCATAGAGGTCTAAGAATAGACAGAAGGTAAGTTAAGAGGTAAATTTATTCTGGTAGTGTACCTACCGAGCGGGTGTGTCGGAAGCAAGTCTATTATAAATTCATGTTTTGTTAATCTTCAAACTGTATGGATAAGACCGAATGGTCTTTATTGGCCTCATCTTATTCTATACTACTACTTGAGGAGCTCATAATGGTCGTGGGGTTAAGCAGCGCTTAGCGCGGTCATTACTTGGATGGGTGACCGATGATTTGTGTGGCAAAAATCACTTTCTCAAGCTCCTCCGTGCTTCGAAAGGCATGTAAGCAGTTGGTCTCGGTTGTTATCTCTGATAGCAGTCGTTAGGTCAAGTTAGAGGCCTTAGGGCGACCTGAAAACTCTAACATTAGGTGAGCCATACTACACGAAAATAAACCTACTCCTTTAAAAAGGTGAAAATTTGTGAGTGTGTATTTGTATGGGTGTTTGTTGCTCCTTATAATTGCAATGAGACCTTGGTATTAAGTTAATTAATAGAATAATACGTCACGTTGGGTATTGGCAAAAGAATTTATATGTATTCATACTAGCAGACTAGCAGCGCCTCGCAGTTTTACCCGCGTGGATCCCGATCGCGCGGGAATATTGGGATAAAATACGTTAGGTGACGATGCAACGTTGTACAGTGCCCCGCAACATGCCCCGCAACATTGTACCTACCTACGTGATGCGGGGCATGTTGTTTGACCCCGCCTCGTGTGTCCCGGTCTATAAAATATTTCGCGACATTTATCTCGGCACTTCCATGCATGACGTAGACGTTAAGAGGACAGTCTCCATTCTCTTTCTCCATACAAACGTAGTCGACGTTTTCCTCCCTGGATAAAGACATTAGAGCAAATATGTTTATGCCATAAAACCAATATCTGTTATGACTATACAATAGGCATCTACCTTTTCATTTTTTAGTTAGCAAACGGAGCAACATGTTGTGGCACATGTTCCACAACATGTTGCTCCGTTTCCCCTAGTGTATCTTTAGCTTTGGACTCCGAGACTCTATCCGGATTGGCGAACTTCCCATGCCTTCGAACCTGGGGGTCTACAGCGGTTGTATCGTCGACATCGTCATCGAATTCATTTTGACAGTTGACAGCGACATTTTGACAGCCGACGGCGAACAGCTGGTCAAAAGCGTTCCGTTTTGCACTTGGTCCAAGATACTTATTTACTGATATTTAATTAATATTATAGTAAAATTTGTTGCGTAAATCCACTAGGCTACCGCGCTAATTCCATTGACATCAACTCGATGCCGACGCGGTAGTTTGACATCTTTGACATCGGAGCTTTCAATTTTGACACCACGCAAGCGTGTTTGACATCCATTTGACAGCCGTCGCAATTCTGAATCTCCTCAAAATCTCCTATTCATTCATTCAATTTGGCGTCGGCATCGGGATGAGTAATCGACGCGTCGATTTGGAATTATCGCAGTGCGAAATTCGGCTGTCAACTGTCAAATGAATTCGATGCCGATACCGACGCTAATAGCGCGGTAGCCTCCCGGATCGGAGTTCTCAAGTCGACGTCGAGTTGAAGGCGACGGTAGATCCCCTGATCCTAGGACTTGGCGGTTTCCTCACGATTTCCTTCACCGTAGAGCGATATGGGGCGAATTAGCGGACTCACAACATTATTAAATTAAAGGCAATACAAATTTGGTACCTAAGTATAGGAGGTCTACACTAAGGTGGTCTGTTTGCTCGTTCCGGGGCACAATAGAGCTGTATCGTAATGAGACGCGCCCACGCAGAACTGCTTACCGACCGAACGACTTCGATATGAGACGGCGTATAAGATAAGAGTTAGCGAAATATGTATTAAGGGAACAATATACGTTTACGTGGGGAACAAATGTCTTGATATGGCGCCTCTCCCCGGCCGCGGCAGATTAGGAAGACCCAAGAAGTGCTGGCTTGACGTCGTAAGATCGGATATGCGTGCAAATGGCCTCACTACACGGGATGCCGAAGATCGTGCGAAGTGGAGACGTAAAAGAAAGAAAGCGGACCCCGGCTGAGAGAGGGATGCAACCGGGAACATCGTGAGCGATGATGATGAGGTTAGGGGACAATTGCTGCAACATGTTGCAGAACATTACCTTCATTCTCTAAGTAGGAGCTCGCAACTTTCTCGAGTCACATAAACCAGATTTGACCTTAGGATTGGACGACCTATGTGGCGCGTCGGGGGAAGGCCCGACTGGGTTGCGGGTTCGATTATCGCGGGGTGCAAGATTTTATGATTAAAAGTCAATATTTGTTTTTGGCCTGGGTGTTTTCTATGTATCATAATATATATGTAGGTATGTATTTACAAAAAGAAGTATAATATGTAGTATATCTGTTGTCTAGTACCGTAGTACGCACCTAGTGCTTAGTTTGGGGCTAGATTGCGCTGTGTGTAACGTCGTGCAATATTTATTATTTATTTATTTATTAACAACAGACGCACAACGCGTTAGTTTTTGACCATGCACAACATATTGATAGCACTATTATATTTATGATAATATGGACCCATATGTGTCAACAAACGCATTGATAAAAATGCTACCAATAACATTTTCGTAAACTTTCAAATTATGTTGAAAAAATGCCTTGACAGTTTATTTCAAGTAAATTATCCTTGTGGAGATAAAGCCGAATGTCCACTGTCGACTGAACTAAGTTAGTTTAGCTTAGCTCCGCAAAGTCGGGCCAGTTTTTCATACCTGTGCCTTCACAGCAAACTAAACCAGCAACTCACATATTATTGAAAAGCTGGCGAGCTAAGCTAAACTAACTTTGTTTAGGTATTTTATCTATTTAATTTTATTAGAAAAACAAACAGTTTCAGTAATAAGGGTGCCCCAGGAAGTAGTGTCAAGCTAAAGTCCAGAGATAGAGGACCTTAAGAGGAGTATATACGCCAACGACCTTGAAATGAAAAACTGAAAATCCCTGTCGGGCTCATCGAAAATTGTTGATTATTTCATGACGGAATGTCGTAGAACTTTTTTTTGTGCACAGATTGTAGGTGACATTGTTTCCTACATTTTGGTGTAGTTTTAAGACAAGAACCTCCTATTGGTGCAAAGCCTATCCAAATTTTAGACAAAAAATGTCTGATTTGGCTAAAATGTCGATAGGCTTCAATACGTTTCGACATATTTGTATGGAAACTGCACTAAAATATCGGAAACAATGTCGCCTACAATCTGTACACAAAAAAAAGTTCTACGACATTCCGTTATGAAATAATCAACAATTTTCGATGCGCCCGACATGGATTTTCAGTTTTTCAGAATAGGGCCCTTAAGGGGCACCCGAATCACCCCCATGTATGTTCCGCGATTTTTCCTGTGTCAAACCTCCAAAGGGAAGATCTTCCACCGGTGATTTTGCCCGGTAGGCCGCGGCCCGACGAGGTTTCGTCGAGAGTTGTATGTATATGAACTTATCTCGGAAAGAATTTTGATAGCGCGATTCAGGATTGTACTAGCTACATGCGTGGCGGACGCCCACAGAACCAACTAGATGGCAGTTGGTTCTGTGGGCGTTCGCCACGCTTTCCATTTTCCAGTGCTTCCAAACCTCGTAAAAAGCTTGACACTGCTAATTCCCAAATGGCCATTAAAGCCATCGCATCATATCGCCGCATCGCATCGCATCGCATCGCATCTCTACTCATTGCATCGCATCGCATCATTGACATCGCATTCAATCGCTCACCTCCTCACCGGGTCGTCGCCGCTATAGGCACCTATACATTTTAAAGCCATAAGTCAATAAGAAACGGTCAGCTCGGACGGTGTAGTCAATAATAATTATATTTTCGGGCTTTCAAGCCCACGTCATAAATTATTAAATGTTAAGACTTATTGGGAATTCGTAATAATATTTTGAGTTTGAATTTTTTGACTGGTTTAAATCGGTTATGTAAAAAAAGTATTGTAATAAGCGGGCGCACTTTGGATACGTCCAGTAGTTTCGGAGATTACCAACCCCCAATATACATACTTAGGTACATAGATACATACATACATACAAACATGTTACCTCTTTTGAATACTAGTAGGTATATATTGGTGCCACATTGGTGCGCATAAGGCCGGGCGCATTTTGGATACGTTTTCGTCCGAATTTCATTCGTGTGATAACGTACGAAGACGTACGAACGATTCCATCTTTCCAAATAATATAAAAGCGCGCAGACTGCATACGAATTAGTCGTACTTTTACCTACTGATTCGTATGCAGTCTGCGCGCTTCCATCGTATATTTGGAAGGATGGGATTGTTCGCACGTCTTCGTAAGAATTTTTGAAATCGGTCCAGTAGTTTTTGAGTTTATTCATAACAAACATACAGTGTTTGCAATAAACTCACACACACACACACACACACAAAAATACAAATCTTTCCTCTTTATAATATTAGTAATAGATGATATTCACAGATCATTTTGAAACGTCAGTACAAAATAGATAGTAGTCGTTAGGTCAAGTTAGGAGGCCTTAGGGCGATCTGAAAACTGTAACACTAGGTGAGCCACACCACTATACGAAAAGAAGAAGAAGAAGCACGTCACTACCTAATCTAGTATGTCGGAACGCGAACTCCAATGAGAAGAAGACACAAGAATCAAGACGACCTCCGTGGCGCGTCGTGCGAGAACGCGACTGCAATGCAGGAGGTTGCGGGTTCGATTCCCGCCGGGTGCAAGTATTTATGCTTAAAAATAAATATTTTGTGTCTGGTCTGGGTGTCCTTCTATGTATAATATGTATGTATTTACAAAAGAAAAATAAATATAAGTATTATATCCGTTGTCTAGTCACCGTAACACAAGCTTAGTCGCTTACCACGGGGCTAGATGGCGCTGTGTGTTGTTCACAGAATTTATTATTATATTATTATTATTATAAGAATCAAGAATATTGATTGAATAACTGTGTACATTAAGGTGACATGGAAATGTGTTATAAGTATTAACAGTTTGTCCATCCCGGACATACAATATTATAGTAAAGTTAGATTAAGTAATCTAAGCATTACTTCTAAATAAAAATTAACAATTATTAATTATTAACATAATTTGACACTGTAGAAAGCCTTTTATTTGAGATCAACCATTTTCTTAGTCTATTGCGGAATAAGTTGCCTTCTAGCATTTTTATTTCTAGTGGTAAATTATTAAATGTAATATTTTAATTTAATATTTAAATTTAATTTAATTTAAATATTTTAAATTATTAAAATATTTTAGCAGCATAATAAAAAACTCTTGGGTTTTTTTGCAGTGATCATGTGATTCACATTGTCGCATATTTATTATTGAACTATAGTGGAACCCGTCTCATTACCTTCAAACTTATCTTCTAGGTTGGCGTGCTTAATCTTAAACCCACCTAGCTGTATCAACCGCGTAAGTCCCGATCCCGTGGGAATATCGGGATCAAAAGTAGCCTATGTTACTCAGGGTGAATGTTGCTTTCTAATGGTGATTTTTTTTTTGAAATCGGTCCAGTAGTTTTTGAGTTACTCATAACAAACATACAGACAAACACACAGACATAAATACAAATCTTTCGCCTCTTTATAATATTAGTGTAGATTGAACTATAGAGTCAAACTTATTTTCTAGTTAAGCGTGCTTAATCTTATAAGTACCCCTTACTTAAATTCAGGTGAGATCGTGCTCAAAGATAAGCGACAGATTCCTCTCGCTTATCTCCTTCGGTCAACAAATACAACAACAACAAAAAAAAGAAAATGAACAACAAAATGTTGGTTCTCGTTAGCTCAAAATGAAATCCATTTCGATCGCGAAAGATAACTGAGTAATCTTAGTTTGTTTTATGTGTATGTTGGGCGGGTACGTTCGAAATATGCGAATGTTGTGTAGGCTAAGAGGTGATTGTATTTATTTCTAGATTAAAAGGACAGTTCCCATCAGTCTCCATTCTCTTTCTCCATACAAAAGTAGTCGACGTTTTCCTCCCTGGATAAAGACATTAGAGCAAATATGTTTATGCCATACCGACTGTCCTTTTGATCCCGATATTTCCACGGGATCGGGACTTACGCGGGTGAAACCGCGGATCGCAGCTAGTGTTATTATAAAGCTGAAGAGTTTGTTTCTTTGAACGCGCTAATCTCAGTAACTGCTGGTCCGATTTAAAAATTGTTTCACGGGTGAAACCGCGGGACGCAGTTTGATAAATAAATATACCTATCTGTCTAAAAAAGTAAAAATATTTTCGTAAATATTTGTGAATATTAAGTTTCTACTGTTACAAACATCTTGAAAAGAAATGGCGGATGTGCAGAAATCGTTTTTTTTATAAAAGTCGCACGTACAGATCTGTGCTGAGCTAAACGCAGTACTTACACACGTTCCGTGAAACATTATTTCCGTTTCTTTTTGTATGTATGTACTATAAAAATTAATATTCTACAGGTGCTGGCAAACATCTTGAAAAATACTGACGAGGATCTCTGGGCGGCGCAGGCGCAGCCGTACGGCAAAATGACGGCAGCAGTACTGGGATTGACAGACCGAAGTACCCGTATATTAAAAAGCCCGGTAAAGTGTGCAAAAGCAATGAATATGAACCATCACAAGAGACAAAGCATTATAAAATAAACATAAAGCCGATGACTAGCGCATATATTTCTTAGAAATTTGATTATGCATTCTAGTCTTGAATAACGTCAATGTTATGATGCCACCCACAACTTTTAGGAACAATTAAAAACAGACAAGATCAACTACGATATTTCCTACTTATATTGAACAAAAACGAATGAATGAATGAATGAAACAAATATTTAAGAGGGGCTCCCATATATACAACAAACGTGAATCAGGGACAGAAAAATGCAACGATACCGCGATGTATTTTGACTACTAGCGCCAACTAGTGATGCGAGTGATAGACTTGCGCTGGTAGGACAAAACTAAACTTTAAATAAAAAGGCAAAAATAATAAGCCGAAAACAAATTTCATGTCTCTGAGTAGGTATGTGGTAGGTACCTTACGGTCCCGCGTCGGGGGACGCGGGAATGTGTCACAGAAGTTGATGGTAACCGACCCGTGCTTATAGTATCTAACGTTCCCGCGTCCCCCGACGCGGGACCGTAAGGTAGTACCTACCACATACCTACTCAGAGACATGAAATTTGTTTTCGGCTTATTATTTTTGCCTTTTTATTTAAAGTTTAGTTTTGTTTTAACTTGGAACATTTTTTAAGTCGGGGGTTTTTTAAATTGTAATTTAATTTTTTTATTTCACCCTTTTTATAACAGCGATTTTGATTAAACATGCATATTGTTGTCACAAAAGTTAAGTCCTTTCATTTGATACCCCACTCGGGTATATTTGAAAACATTCGGTTTTTATTTCCGAGTTTGACCCTACATATACTTTAAACGGCTAAACCGATTTTGATTAAACATGCATATTCTTGTCACAAACGTCATGCTCTTTTATTTGATACCCCACTCGGGCATATTTGAAAACATTCGTTTTTTATTTCCGAGCTTCAACCAACATATATTATGAACGGCTGAACCGATTTTGATCAAACATAGCTAAGAACATTCGCGCAAAAGGCACCTATCAACCAAAAAAAACTACATTGAAATCGGTTCATCCGTTCGTGAGCTACGATGCCACAGACAGATACACAGACAGACAGACAGACAGACAGACACGTCAAACTTATAACACCCCTCTTTTTCCGTCGGGGGTTAAAAATACATTTTAACGTTTGCTTTGCGTTCACGGATTGGTTGGTCCAGTGTTATTTTTAGGGGTTCCGTTAATTAATAAACGTGGAGTAAGGTCGGAGTAGTAAGAACTTGCTTTGCCTTTTTCTGTGACAAACAGACAAACTTTCAAAGTTGACAGACAGGAACAAAAAGTGGTAAAATTACTCCGACTTTACTCCACGTTTATTAATAAGGCTAATCGGGTTTATTCGCAGCAGTAAACTAATTAAAATAAATGTTACCACCGAAAATCTGCTATAGGTATTGTATCTTTATACAAATATGCGCTTGCTAATAAAATATGGTTTAGCATTAAGAGTGTACCGTTTAATTGACGACAGGGTTCCGTATAAAATTAAATCCCATTAATAAGTATTAGGTATAGTGAAAAAGTTAGATTTATATGTGTCAAACATACGAGGTATTTGGCTAAAAATGGAAAATTGAAGTTTGGTTGTTGTCCTTGGGAATGTGATCTACACTGGTAAACCCGCGCTGAGCGTTGCCCCGTGGTAATCTTATAAAATACAATAAAAATCGTGTAAAAGCATCAGGATGAAAGTCAGAAGCTTAGCTATCTAATGGTGACAGAATTTTTGAAATCGGTCTTTTTGACTACTTACTTTTTGAGTTTATTCATAACAAACATACAGACGCACACACACACAATAATACACATCTTTCATCTTTATAATATTAGTGAAGATATGAGTAATCGTACATACGTCTTATTCTAAGTAACTAAATTTCAAAACAGATTAGATAATACAAATGGCTTATCGAGCTTTAACCATGCTATTATAAAATGATTTTTAAGTGCCAGACCTGGTTTAAACCATGATTAATATGCCTAATTCATGGATTAAACCAGGTCTGGCCTTCTCATTTTGTAATAACCATGTAAGGGTTTTCATTTCAATTGGTTTACAGAACCCTAAAAGCTCGCGTAACTTGTATAAATACATCAAATAAAATGCAATTAAGTTTCCAGTCGCCACCGGTTTGCAATCACTCGGAATTAACTGAAATTCCCGTGAACGTTACAACTTTGTAGTGCGAGAGGTTACTGCAGTTTTGCATAATCTAAATAATAAACTACTCAAAAACTACTGGACCGATTTCAAAAATTCTTTTACCATTAGAAAGCTACATTCACCCTGAGTAACATAGGCTTTTGATCTCGATATTCTTACGGGATCGGGACTTACGGGGGTGAAACCGCGGGACGCAGCTTGTTCTTAATATACCTATACTCTTTCTCCTTACAAATAAACGTAGCCGACTCCCTGGATAAAGACATTAGAGAAAACTATGTTTATGCCATAAAACCTACATTTGCCATGAGTCCCATGTGATTCATGACCATGCTTCGACGTTTTTTTTATACTTAGTTTCTCCTAATTAGAATAGAAATAAAATTTGGAAAAAAATATTATAGGTATTTGAAAAGACTGCTCAGCTGTAATAATTTTCCTTTAAACTTATTTATTAAGTATTTCACCCGCGTAAGTCCCGATCCCGTGGGAATATCGGGATCAAAAGTAGCCTATGTTACTCAGGGTGAATGTAGCTTTCTAATGGTGAAAGAATTTTTGAAATCGGTCCAGTAGTTTCGGAGATTACCCCCAATATACATACATACATACATGTTACCAACGTTAACTCTTTATAATATTAGTATATATATAATACACTACTACCATTGTTGTCTTCTTCCTTGTATAAAAGTAGGTACAGCCATTTGGCTATGTTAGAGGGCAGTAAACATAACTCTTAAAATTATCACTTTATAGCTCAATATTTCAAAAATGGAACCCTCAAAATGAATAATGGTATTTAGATACTCCACAATGATTTTAAAAGAGCTATCTAACTATACCTTACAAGATGGGGTTAAAAGAAAAAGTACATAATTAAAAAATAATCATTAAAATACACTTATTTCTTAACAAACACTTCTATTTTTATACCATGCAACTGTCGAAATTGACAAACGCACGTAAAAATTTACATTTATGACGTCACTGGGCAAACAAAATGGCGCCTCGATAACTTCGAAGTTTTAGGGCGGACACAAACGTCCGACAACTTTGTCAGTCAACTAACCTCTCTTGAAAACTACAATGCATGGACTATTACAACAGTTATATACCCGTAACCAGGTCGCCGAGAAATGAGGGTTGCCCGAGAAAGGGGAGGGGTATGGGTTGCTATGCCAGAGGAGAGGCTAAAGAATCTGGGTGAGACTAGCGAACCTGCAGTGCTCCCCGCGAGGTGGCGGGTAAACTGCTTGATTCCAAGGAGGGTACGCGGCTGCCCTTGAAAACATTGCTAAATCTATTACTTGCAGTAGGTATGACCAATGATGAATTACCTTCTGCGCCGACTCCAAACAATTTGGGGTTTAATGGACCCCGGCTCCCGAGAGGGATGCAACCGGAAGCATCCGGCCGTCTGCCTGACACCAACCCTCCTAGGGACCAAGTAGTTTATCATCTGAGAAAATTTCAACTGTTATCACGGTTCATGAGCATTTAAAAAAAAACACTTATTAAAATTTTCAAAATGGAAATAATGCGCAGCCCACAAGACCTTTTCTGGGGTTTAAATGAAAATAAATCAAAGATGACATGAAAAATAGCTATCTAACGATACCTAACGGAGTAAGCGAAAATAAAGAAAAAAAACGACTTTAAAAAATAAAACTTTACTTAATAAAATTCATGCCTGGTGACAGACAGACGGATGGTAGAGTCTTCGGTTTATTATTTCATTCTTTTGGATATGGAACTCTAAAAAACACCTATCGGCCGACTTCAAGTGTCTTATCTAGAGTCGCCCTAAGTTTGTTTAGGACGAGACAATTTCGGTCTAAAATAATATTTAGATGAAAAAAAATTGGTGTGAAAATATTAAGTTCCAATATTTAGTTAGGAAACTTTGACTTTGATGCTTTCGACTTTCAAAAACATTGATAAAAAAAATGGACAATGATATTACTTAGTCTGACATTTTTTTTTCAGTTTTCGCGATGTTGTATTGAAAATAAACTTATTTTTCGGTTTTAATCGCGTGTTGTTTATTACTTTTAGCATTGTTTCAACGCTTAACGTTTCGAGAACTTTACAGGTCTCTTCTTCTGGATTGCTTTAAACGTTGAGCATTGAAACAATGCTAAAAGTAATAAACACAACGCGATTAAAACTAAAATAAAAATGAGTTGAGACTCCGCTGTCTGTCCGTCTGTTAAAAAAAAATGGGACCCTATTATAGTGCGTTTCATCTTTAAATTCATATGCCGGTATGAGACTCGGAGTCTAATGGGTCCCGTTTTTACCCTTTGGGTACCGTACAGAACCCCAGAAAAGGTCTTGTGGGCTGCGCATTATTTCCATTATGAAAAATAGCTATCTAACGATACCCAATGGAGTAAGCGAAAATAAAGAAAAAAAAACGACTTTTTTTTCACAGCGTTTTAGTTCTAAGCCGCAAAAAAAGACGAACAGACGGACGTACATGACGACACTATACTAATCACTAGGGATTTACGAAGATGAAACGGCGAGTCGAGCTTGTATAACATAGGGTAAGTCCGGGTTAGATGCGGCAGTGGGATAAGTGCTCCGTTTTCAAAATCCCGAACTTTCCAACACCGTGACTAAGAAAATTAATAGTTTAATTAAGAAGCTAGGTAGGTAGGTACCCCTACATCTCAATCGATTGCTGGCCGTGTCTCGCTTGTGTGAGATTTTTTCGCAGCGGGTTTGGCGAAAAATACACCATAATTTTAGAGGCATATTTTGCCATAGCTAGGCAATATGTTTATATTAAAAAAAATGTTTTGCTTAAACTCTGGTTTAAAAAAAGAAGTTTTGATGTAAGATAAAATATTAAACTGTGCTTAACCGAATTATCCATCTCAAATTAATTATATAAGAAATACAAATATGTAATTTACTATGTATCATATGTATGTATTTACAAAAAAGTAAAATATGTAGCGTATATCTGTTGTCTAGTCCATAGACAAGCCTAGTGCTTAGTTTGGGGCTAGATTGCGCTGTGTGTAACGTCGTGCAATATTTATTATTACTAAAAGTATGGCATCTATCCTGGACTTACCCTAAACAAACATACGTAAATGTAATAGGTACCTATACCGATCGGTTCTTATTTCATCAGCTCTGATTCATTCTTTGAGATGATTACTTCGGATTCAAAATAATAAGGGCGCAAGTTAGAAGTTAGGGCGATTTCAGTTTTTAATACTTTACTAGCTAACGAATATCGGGATCAAAAGTAGCCTTTGTTACCTAGGGTGAATGTAGCTTTCTAATGGTGAAAGAATTTTGATATCGGTCCAGTAGTTTTTGAGTTTATTCATAACAAACATACAGACGCACACAAACGCATACACAAAAATACAATTCTTTCCTCTTTATAATATTAGTACAGAGTATAGAGCAGGGGTTCCCAAACTGGGGGGCGCGCCCCCCAGGGGGGGCGCAGAGGCATTTACAGGGGAGCGCGGGTCACCTGTGTAGTTAGCAAATTAAAACCTGATTTAAAAATTGTTTCCTTAGTCGGCCAATGTTATCTTAATCATGTTAAGAACATATCAGCCTCTACCTCCTCCTCACAGGCGCTTTCAAAGGTATTTGGTACAACTTGCCAAATACCTTTTGTATGACTTTGAAAACTATAATGAGCAATAAAAATACTTATTTCGAACACTTTTTATTCTGGCCTGATAATCTGGACTGGACGGGGGGGCGCGGATTTTTTTATGGTCGAAAGGGGGTGCGCCTCAAATAAGTTAGGGAACCCCTGGTATAGAGGTATAGATAGACTAGCTGTATCCCGAGGTTTCACTTTATGCGAGTGAATCCCGTGTGTGTGAAAATGCGAAGTGAGGCCCGATCCAGTGGCAATTTTTAAAAGTCATTTCTTATCGGATGCCGGCATCACATAAAGAACACAACTCGGCTATCAGCGGTTTAGGCTGTGCGTTGATCAGTCAGTCAGTTCGGGCAAAGCAATTTATAGAATAGATTTCCTCCGAACATGGATGACTAGGCTAGATATCGAAACCTCAATTTCATTTTTAAAGACATATCCACGTATAGGTTTGAAGATTTTTCTTTTTTAGTTTCAGTTCTATCTAAGTATGGGAAACCCCAAAAATGTATTTCTTCTTTTTCTATTTTTGTGTGAAAATCTTAATGTGGTTCACAGAATAGATGTATTCTTACTACCAAGTTTCAACAGTAGGTATAGTTCTTATATGTAGTTTCGGAAAAAGTGGCTGTGACATACGGACGGACGGACAGACATGACGAATCTATAAGGGTTCCGTTTTTTTGCCATTTGGCTACGGAACCCTAAAATTGGTAGTCGAATGAATGAATGAATGAATGAATAAATTCTTTATTGTACACCCAAATAAATTACATCACAAAGAAAACATAAACTACTTAAAACTAGGTGGTACAATGGGCGGCCTTATCGCTTATAGCGATCTCTTCCAGGCAACCTTTGGATGGACAAGAAGTCGACGATTTCCTCCCTTTACCGCCGACTACGTATGTTAGGATAAGGAAAGGTGTGCTTCCGTCTTATTTACAATCGTAATCGTCACGAAAGAAAATATTACAATGAGACAAAAGCGTATGAGTTGTACCACAGCCCACGCCATATTTTACGATGATACCTACCAAACAGCGAGGCCGTGCAGCGTACGTACTGACATCCGTACATAATTCCATACTCCCGTCAAAGTACCTACTAATGTACCTTGAAAACGTATTTTTTATCAACTCAAATGTTAAAAAAACTCTCTGTATAATGCTTTAAAAAATCGCAACTGTTTTGTAAGATTTTTCATTAAAGTACCTATCGAATTCGATGTTATCATAGATTATTTTATAAGATATATACGAATTTCGAACATCTCTTCCTTTCATCTTTCTTCCTTTTTGTCCATTCCAAAGGTTACCTGGTAGAGATCACTTTTAGCAATAAGGCCGCCCATTGAGCCACCTAGATTTAAGTTGTTTGTGTTTTTCTTTTTATTGTTATTTTTTATTTTGGTGTAACAATAATTAAGACTTAAATGAATCAACTAGCTGCGCCCCGCGGTTTCACCCGCGTAAGTCCCGATCTTTTATAATATTTTAAGGCTTATTATAATGTTATGAGATATTTATAAGTAGAGAACGCAACATCTTACCCACCGCGACCGTTAAGTGTGGATTTTCGCACAGCGGTAGGTAGGTGCTCGAACAACGCGAACGTAGTCGCAGGCGCAGCTTGTATGAAACACCTTTGTGCCCACTTTTATTTTGTGCACCGTTATCCGCGTCAACATTTAAACATATCTCCTGACAGGTGTGAAAGTGAGCGAATTAACAGGATATGACATTTGACATTTAATGTTGACAGCTCTTCAATTTTACTTTACGGTCAGCGAATTAATTGTGGGTTCGGATATTTGGGATCGCGTAACATGGCGTGTTGTATTAGTGTTTTAATGAAGCGGTCAAGTGCGAGTGGAACTCGTGCGCCAGAGAGTCCCGTACAGAAATTTGGGTCCAAAAAGTTTTTGAACAAAAGTTGTTCGCCCAGACGGCTAGAACTGCCCCCTTTCGGCTGTACAGAGCACATTTTTATAAGTAAAGTCAATCCAATTCTTCAGTGCCAAAATGTTACACTTCCCAAAATATTGAATTCAAATCTAGTAGGGAGTACTTATAGTACAAGCCTAGATACTTAATTTGAGGTTAGATTGAGTAGCGTGCATCACCCAACAATATAATTTATTAACAATGATCCCACCCAACACTATAAAAATGTAAATAAAAATTAAAGTCCATAGTAAAATCAAAACATCGATACAATTAAATACAGAACGATGTGAAATATTCAAACGAGTGAGCGAGAGGGAGGTATGTTTAGAAAGAGAAGCACTGTGGGAAGGTGCATCGTCGAGGTGTAAAGATGAAACGCGAAGTGACGCGTGTTTTAGTGATGGGCCGGTCGATTTGTCGATATCGATATTTTTTGTAACAAGAAATTGTATCTACTCTTTCTCTGTACAGACGTACTCGACTGTTTATGCAATAGAACCTATATCTCTCATGACAATGCCCCTACGTTTTGTTTTATTTTTATTGGAACAAAGTTCCTTATCGCGCTTTGCGAAACGGGGCTAGACGGAAAAAATTAAGACCAAAAGTTAACGACACTTTTTGCTATAGTTGTAAGCCGTGCGGCGTGCGCGAGTTTCTCTGTCTGTCTCTCTCTCTCTCTCATAGAAAGGAACTTCGTTCCATCCGGGTGTTTTCTAATTAGAATAGAAATATCAGTTACAAAAAAATTAGAATACGAGAGAGGGCATGGTTTTTGCTGATATAGATTTTATGCCATCAACATTTTTCGACTAATTTTGTAAAGCTTGTATGGAGAAAAGGGTAGGTCCCCCTTAATTTCGATTTCTACAAATAAGTATTTGAATGGAAACATATTTTAATCTAACTAAATAATACTAAGCATAGTCGAATTACGAGAAAACAGAAGTTGGAGTTTGAAATGCAATCACGAAAAAACGGTTAGACCGATTTTTAGGATGTTTTATGATGTAACAGAGAGACGGAAATATATTTTAAAAACTGTTATTTCATGCTCTACTGGTTCTCTTAAGTGACCTAGACCGTTTTTTAAATTTCTCTTACTTAAGTGACCTAGACAATTTTTTTAAATTTCTCTTAAGTGACCACCAAATTTTTTAATAGCTTGTTTAACAGTCGGGACCCATTGAATATCTAAAATCTGGACGATCCTTTTCAAAAGAAGGTCCCGACTGATATCCCGTTATTCTCATCGGGATCGAGACTTACGTGTGTGAACCAAAGGGCGCATGTAGTCGCTGATAGTAGAAGTTGTATGTTGATCCAGTCATTTAAGTTTAAATTAGGTAAGAATCTCAGAATTCGAGATACCCAGCTGTAAGTCTGTAAATACTTGTATATTGACACCCTAAAAGTTGTCTCAAAACCTACTTGTGGTAGGGTGTGCGCAACTATAAAATTTCAAGGTCAAAGTACAAAATTACATACTAAATTCTCTACAAATTTTGTAGAAAAAAAATAAAGGTATTAAGGGGTATTAAGCCGAAAGTTGTTTGTTCTAGAGGTTTAGGCGAACAACTTTTGTTCTACGACTTTTGAAAATTCGAAGTAGTTTTCGAAAATTTTGAGTTTAAAGTTTGCATGAAAATCAGCTGTTTTTTAGAGTTTGATGTCATTAACCTTATGGTGTCCTTTTGTTTAGTTTGGATCACTACAATCCTAACATTTATTGCCTTTATTTACAAAAACAGCTGTTTTTTTTATACATCTTCAAATTTTCGAAAAAAAAGTTCTTAAAAAAAAGTCGTAGAACAAAAGTTGTTCGCCTAGACCTCTAGAACAAACCCCTTTCGGCTTAATACCCCTTAATACCTTAATTATTTTTTAAACAAAATTTGTAGAGAATTTTGTATGTAATTTTGTACTTTGACCTTGAAATTTAATAGTTGCGCACACCCTACCATAAGTAGGTTTTGAGACAACTTTTAGGGTGTCAATATACAAGTATTTACAGACTTACAGCTGGGTATCTCGAATTCCGAGGTGACCTTACTAAAATTACTGGATCATGTAGGATTTATCACTGAAAGCTATTTCTCCCAAGCTTTCTAAAATGGAGAAGTGCTGTCTTTACGAATACAAATCGAGTACCTCTATTTAATTTAGGAACTATTGTTGTAAAATATCGATAAAATCGACAAGCCATTTCCCAACACTAAAGGTCACGGCCCACAGCCAAGTCGAAAACGGGTTTCATACGGTACGACTAAATATCCTACAGAGGTGAAGAAAAACATATTCCACGATGAGTACTGAGGTATAAACAGGTAGGGAGGCCGATACTCTTGCAGAAACTGCTCGGTTTGAATGAATGTTAATAACAAGAAAGAAAGGTAAGTATTAATTTAAGAAATTCGGGTCTAGATGTATAACAATCTACTTAACAGTGTAAAATAATGTAAAACTATGGCATTCTTTCAGCAGATGGTCGTTGGGGCCGAAAAGTTCTCGAATGGAGACCGCGGATCGGAAAGCGCAGCGTTGGACGTCTACCAACGAGATGGACGGACGACTTGGTTAAGGCCGCGGGTTCACGGTGGATGCAGGCCACTTATGACTAGTTATGACCGAAGCATCTGGAGATCTATGAGGGAGGCTTATGTCCAGCAGTGGACTTTTTACAACTGAAATGATGATGATGATGATGGCATTCTTTAAAACTTAATTGAAAAACTATTTACATATAATCATTTATGAGTATTAAAGATTCTTTAAACCTAGATCGCGTTATAGATAACTATGGATTTTATTACCTCGACGTTTCGGCAAATGGGTTACACCGTCCGTGGTCCCGAGAAGACCGTAGTGCGACCGGCTGTAGTGTTCTCAGGACCACGGCCAGTGTAACCCGTTGTCCGAAACGTCGAGGTAATAAAATCCATAGTTTTATCTGTCACGGAGTCTAGGCCCGAAGTTCTAAAATTTAATATGGACGGAAATCGTGTAAGTTTAAAAACTGTGTAAAAGGTTAGGTAGTAGGTATTAATCTAATTGATATTTGATAATTTTATATTTTCCCTGGTTCGAATCGCGTAATCAGTATCGACTATTTCGCGACTACGACCATTTGTAACATGGTTGAAACGTCGAGGTGCTCCATCAATTTGTATCCACTTCTTTAGAAGCCGATTCCATTGACAGAAGCCCAAAAATTATTTATTTATTTATTTATTAAGGACAATCCACAGCTATAATACGAGATACATACAGGAAGTAGAAACAGAAAGCCAATTACGGATAGTCACAAATAGAAACAAAATAAGTATAAAAGACAGCTTACAGAAGTAGGTACATCAAATAAATACTTTACATACCTAGATATATACCTAGTTAATAAAACATAAATACATAGAATCGTCATATATAGCTAAATAAACAAAAAATAAAAATGCACGAAACATATACGTATTAAAAATCAATAGAAACAAAATCAAACAAGAGAAAAGAACAGCTGACTGAGCATACGCCTTAGCTTTTTTTAATTACCTTAATTTACTGCATTCTGGGATGCTATACTGCTCATAATTCTGAAGGTTCTCATCAGACCTTCACCAAGATTTTAGGGGTCCAATTCAGGACTCTTACCTACCAAATAAAAAACAAAATTATCAAAATCGGACTTCATATACGGAGTACGGTGTGACCACATATACATATACATACAAACAATACACGGGTCGAATGGAGAACCTCCCCCTTTTTTGAAGTCGGTTAAAAATGAGCTTGGATTTACGAAACGGTATGCCGGAGTAGTACGGCGTGAACATATCCACATACATAAAATAAATAAATAATAATGCACGACGTTACACACAGCGCAATCTAGCCCCAAACTAAGCACTAGGCTTGTACTATGGGTACTAGACAACAGATATACTACATAATTATACATTTGTAAATACATACATATGATACATAGAAAACACTGAATATCCCATGTCTTCGGACTGTGGTGAGTCCTAGGACATGTTGGTTTCCTCACGATGTTTTCCTTCACCGTAAGAGCGATATAATTAGCGCACATACCTTTTTCTTAAAGAAAAAGACATTGGTGCGCGGTCGGCCTGGATTCGAACCCACGACTCTCGAAATGCAAGCCGGGGTATCTACCACTAGACCAACACCGCTCAACAATATACGGGTCAAATTGAGAACCTTTTCCTTCGTGAAGTCGGTTAAAACGAAAACGGTCCAATTTACCCGAGCACTGCACTGTGTTCACAAGCCTACTAGAACACGTTCAATTCTAAGGGGTCAAATTAAAACATGGTACCTACCTACCTACTTTCATAAATCGTGACTGAATCAATTTATTTTCTTCCAATGACGTCATAGCTTCTCTTATACCTGCTAATCACGTAAAAGTATTATTAAGGCGCTTGCTAACAGGTCACATGGCGCTTGCATAGTTAAATAGCTGCAATCACAGATGTTGATTATTTTTTGTTTTTTAGAGTTCTGTCTCTCAAAAGCTAAAAATGAAGCCCTTGTCACTTTGTTGTCCGTCTGTCTCTAAAGACCTTTTATTTTTTGTAATTTAGTTTGTGGATGATTTGATATTAGGTCGGTAAGCGGTAAGTAGGTAGGTACTTAGGTACATAAAAACATTGAATGGTATGATAAATAATATAAATAAAAATTGCACGTTCCACACAGCGCAATCTAGCCCTAAACTAAGCACTAGGCTTGTACTATGGGTAGGTACTAGACAACAGATACACTATACTAAATATACTTTTTTTGTAAAAGAAAAGAGATATTTATTTATTTCAGATTACAATTAGGTACAATTCAATTATAATAAAAACACAAAATTAAAACTAAACTAAAACCAAACAAATAAATCCACATACTCAAGGAACTAACCAATAACATCATATGTATGTATTTGTAAATACATACATATGAGACATAATTATAAAACTCCCAAACCAGAAATATAATATTTATTTTTAAGCATAAATACTGGCACCCGGCGGGAATTGAACCCGCAACCTTCGGCATTGCAGTTGGGCCTTCCCCCAACGCGCCACAGAGGTCGTCTAAGTTAATTGGTGCTGTGCAATTGACGACACTAGAGCGTAAGTTTAGAACTATACTTCGTTTTTAGGGTTCCGTACCCAAAGCAACTACGATCCGACCCTATTACTGAGACTCCGCGGCCTGTCTGTCTGTCTGTCTGTTCACCAGACTGTATCTCATGAACCGTAATAGCTAGGGGGTTGAAATTTGCACAGATGATGTATTTCTGTAGCCGCTATAACAACAAATACTGAAAAAGAAATAAAACAAATGTTTAAGGGGGGCTCTCATAAAAACGCAACAATCGTTGCGCATTTGTCAAAAACGAGTCGGGCTCGAACTTGTCCAGTTTTTAAAATTAGCAATCTTAACCCCTTATTTTTAACCGACTTCCAAAATAGGAGAAGGTCTCAATTCGTCGGGATTTTTTTTTCTCTTTGTCAGAGCAAAATCTTAAGAATCGAAATAACGCCATCTATCGAAAAACTAAAAACGAATCCTTATTTAAAAGGTCCTTAACACGAAACTCGGTGTTAAAAAACATGTTTTAGAAAATTATTTCAATAAAATAATAAACATAATAATAAAATTGTTGAAATGACAGTTTATCGCGTCAGGCTGCCCTTAAAGGTAAGTAAAAATCGTTTTTTTGCTTCAAGGGTTCCGCAGAGTATTCTTTATTAAGTCACTTTGCCAAGTTCGTTTTACTTCCTAGGTAACACAAGGTCTACTGATAGCAGAACTTCTATTTTTAAGAGCTTAAGCGTGCACTGTGTAGAGAAAAAACATATCTACAAAAACACAAGGTGGACGCTGGGCGGGATTCGAACCTGCAACGCATTATCTTTACTCAAAGTTAATGTTAAAAGTTTGGAAAAAGCCACATTTCCTGACTAGCTAGATTAATTCAAAAAACTGAGGTGTAAACGTTGATATAACTCAAATTCAATGCCATCGGGATGCCGTAAACATTAAGTTGTAGTAGATGGTAAATACAGATGCAAAGATTCAGCGTGTGAGTAACCGACGTCGGTGGACTAATTGTTCGAGTCGTTCCTCCCGGATTGAGTAAAGATGCATTGATAGTGCGAATCCCGCTCGGCGTCGACCATGCGTTGTGTTTTTCTAGATTAGTATATTTTTCCTTCTGAATGTCAAAATCAAAATCAAAGTACGTTTATTCATTCGGATATTAGCAAGATATCTCTTTGAAATGTCATTTTTTTATATTTAATCTACTGTGTCTTCGGAACGTGACCTCCAATGAGAAGAAGATATAAGAAACTCATGGGGTTTTTTTTGTATATTTTTTTTTGCAGTAATCATGTGATTTACATTATATATTATTGAACAAAAGTGGAACTGGAGCAATAATCTATACTATAATAATCTTTACTAGCATTACAAGAGCGAAAGTGAGTTTATTATTATGTGTGGTAATCGACGACACCGCACGTCTCATACGTAATGCTAAAGAAGTAATCACTTGGTAGGTGTTTTCGGCCGGTGTGTAAACTTTTTACTGTGTCCTTGTTACAAGATCTGGACCAACGCACAAATATTTACGCCTTAGAGAAGTGTTCACTTGCAAACAGCGACCGCCACATTAATCCCACGGAACCCTAAAATTATTACCCATTCAAGAACCCACTTGATGACCAAAAGTAAGGAAACAAACGTGTTTTTATGTTGTCATGCAAAAATTGCAATATAATAAGTTCTAAAAGAGTATTCATATTCCCTACTAATGCTAAAAATGCAAAAGTTTGTTTGTCCGTTTTTCAACAAGCAGATTTCCGCGGTTTCACCCGCGTAAGTCCCGTTCCCGTGGGATATCGGGAACGATTTCAGTTTTTAATACTTTACTAGCTAACGAATGTCGGGATCAAAAGTAGCCTTTGTTACTCAGGGTGAATGTAGCTTTCTAATGGTGAAAGAATATTTGTAATCGGTCCGGTAGTTTTTGAGTTTATTCATTACAACACACACCCAATACACAAATCTTTCCCGTTTATAACATTAGTGTAGATATAGTTGTAGATGACACAGCACTGATCAGCGATTAGGTATATTTTGCAAGTGAAATCGCGGGGTGTAGTAGGTATGTTTATTAAATTTGAGAAAAATAAAAATAATGGTATGTCTACACGTACCGTACATGAGTAGCCACCGCGAAGACGGTAGGGTTAACACTAAAGTAAAATTATTAAATATTTTTTTATATCACTAAATATTTTAAAACAAACGTTTCCCACTGTCTGTCCGTCTGTCTGTCTGTCCGATTGTTGCTTTTTTTCTTCTAAATGTTAGTTCTTTTAAAATTGAAAATGAAAAAAAATGAAAAAAAAAGGTTTCTGTACCACTATCACAATCGGGTACAGAACCCTGAAATGAACACTGGACCGGCAACCAATCCGTGAACGCAACGCGTACGTTAAAATTTATTTTACCACTGGCGCCAATCTCAATTCATCACTAGATGGTAAAAAGTGCTAGTGATAAAAATACATCGCGGTATCGTTGCGTTTTTATGTCAAAATCACGTTGTTGAATGGTCCTTAAATGTTTTTTTTATCTATTTTTACCTTTGGGTACGGAACCCTAAAAAGAATTTGTATGTAGAGTATTCTTAGCGCAAGGAGTTTGTATCAAGTTTTTTTTCACGCAAGGAGGTTGATTATGCATTTAGTTAGATGGACGACGAGTAAATTGTGTTCTAAATTCAAATTCAAACAGCGTGAGTAAAAGTCCTTTTTATTCACTGTTTTGCGTGAATAAAATAAGCTTTTAAGAGTGTGAATGGTATGAATGCATATACAACCTCCTTGCGTGAAAAAAAACTTGATACAAACTCCTTGCGCTAAGAATACTCGACATACAAATTCTTTTTAGGGTTCCGTACCCAAAGGATAAAAACGGAACACTTTTACTGATACTTTGCCGTCTGTCTGTCCGTCTGTCACCAGGCTTTATCTCATAAACTTTGATAGCTAGACAGTTGAAATTTTCACAGTAGATGTATTTCTTTAGCCGCTATAACAACAAATAGATAAAAAAATCATTTCAGGACCATTCGTGATTTTGACATAAAAACGCAACGATACCGCGATGTATTTTTACCACTAGCACTTTTTATCATCTACCGATGAATTGAGACTGGCGCCAGTGGTAAAATAAATTTTAACGTACGCGTTGCGTTCACGGATTGGTTGCCGATCCAGTGTTCATTTAAGGGTTCTGTACCCGATTGTGATAGTGGTACGGAAACCTTCGTACGCGACGCGAGTCCGACTCGCACTTGACCGGTTTTTTTTCTCGTAGTCATGGTATAAAGTATAGTATGGAACTCTTGAATAAAGTACGGATTTACATTGAGGGCCATCAAACACTGGCGTCGCTCAGGATTCTAACCCTTGAATCACTCGCGTAATGAATCACTCCCTACGGTCGTGATTCAGTCGTTAGAATCCTTCACTTGCTCGTGATTCATCTACGGCCCTCGCACTAAATCCGTCTTTTATTCACTAGTTGCATAATATACTATTCTCTAATGTCTCCAGGGAGGAAACAGTCGACTAATGTATGGAGAACTAATATGTAGACTTTAATAGCCTTTTTAATAATCGTGGAGTAAGGTCGGAATAATTTTACCGCTTTTTGTTTCTGTCTGTCAACTTTGATACCACTATTAATAAACGTGGAGTAAGGCAGAAATAATTTTACCACTTTTTGTTTCTGTCTGTCAACTTTGAAAGTTCTTGTCACGAAAAAAGACAAAGCATGTTCTCACTACCGACCTTACTCCACGTTTATTAATAAGGTTATAAGAGTCCTATAATAAATTGATTATTTTTACAACCCGGAACTCCCAAAATTTACACCCTCTGTGATCTGAGAGGTAATAAAGTTGACAGTTATCGTGCAAGCTACAGTAATTGTGTTACCTACTTGAATTATTGAGCAAGGTGAGAATTTCATAAAGTGGTTAGGTATAATAAAAATTAGGAAATCTTTACCCAAAAACTCTAGATTTACAATTTTTTTAGTTTGGTTCGCACAAACGTAAAAACACTACAGTGAGCTACGAGCTACGCTCACATGATGTCCTAAAGTGGCACGTTTCGGAAAGTTATTCAAGGACTATGATTTAAAACCGTCTGAAAACTTCGAAAATCGCATGTCGTGGAATAAATTAATGTTTACCACTTGAAACATATCACATCTTTTTTGACTTCAGACCATACCTCTAAACTATCACACTACAGAGTTTTTGGCGACATTAAGTATTGGCATCGTGGATTAATAAAATGTGTTGTCAAAAATCAAGATGGCGAAGGTTGACTATGCCAAGGCCCATACGTGGATTTAAGATATCCTTTATTTATTTGTTAAATAAAGAGGCAACCCTATGCATTCCGCACACAATATCGCACAGTATGAAGCCGACAGAATATATTCGGATGAACTAAACTCACCACTTATCAACAGAGAGAAGTAACGCAACTTATTTGCATACTACATACAAAAATCTACGGACTTACATAGGCTTATACCGACTACATGATAAAATAGCTTTCTATGACCGACTTAAAAAATGGCTGTGACATACGGACGGACGGATAGACAGACATGACGAATCTATAAGGGTTCCGTTTTTTGCCATTTGGCTACGGAACTCTAAAAAGTAGTTGTGATGGCTTCTTCCCGATCGTTTAATTTCCCTCGCCCCCCATTCTATTAATTATCTCTAATTTTTCCACCCTTTGCCTCTATTAACTTTTTAACTTAAATATTTTCTAAGTCAATTTGCAATTAAGTTTTTTTTAAAACTTAGTGCTTTTGGACATTCTGCAACCTTGACATTCTACACATAAACGCTTGGAAATTGGACGATTCGGCATTTGGAAATTTGTCAACTGGAGATTATGTTCACTGGACATTTTGGCAACTGGCAATTGTGTCCCTGGACGATTTGACATTCGGACATACTAACATTTGGACATTTTGACCATTGGGCCAATACACGCCGGAGGCTTTATTTTTATTATGACCGTCTTTTATTTCTATTTCTATCGTGTTTTGTTTTAATTTATCCCGTCCTTTGTTACTTGTAATAACTTTTTGACTGCGTGGTAAAAAAATGTTGTGCTGTTTGACACTAAATTTAGTAAGTAAAATACTTTTTAACGTTATGAACGGTCTCATTTAGTAGCATCGATAGCAGCTGCTATAAATTGTAAAATAATAAATTCTCCGCCGCGGCGGGGATCGAACTAGCACCTTTCTCCGTCAGAAAGGTCGTTACTATTGTTTCCCGGTATAATAACACACTGAGCTTGGCAAGCCTTCTTTTAATATGTAAGTATTGAAACACTTATCCAATGTGTGTTTCCATTGCACAACATTTATCTACACTAATATTATACCTAAAGAGAAAAGAATTGTATTTTTGCGTATGTATGTTTGTAATGAATAACCTCAAAAACTACTAGACCGATTTTAATAATTCTTTCACCAATAGAAAGCTTCATTATCCAGGAGTAATTTAAGATACTTTTGATCCCGATATTTTTACGGGATCGGGATTTATGAGGGTGAAACAGCTGGACGCAGTTTAAAAAAAAACACAGAAAACCTTTCAGGAATCGCAAGATTGTTCTAGATGCAGATTTTTTATCATGACCATACGTTCTTCGAAGTCAGCGGGCAGCAATGCGTGAGCGGGTACGAAGCGCGCGGGCATTTGAGACTCGCACAACGATGGCAAGTGCTTACCGTGTAGTCCCGGCATAGAATAGGGTTACCCCATCTCATCCCGTGGGTGTCGTAAAAGGCGACTAAAGGATCTGAGGGAGATTAGCAAACTTTAAGTTTTCCCCGCGCGGTGGCGGATAAACTGTTTGATCCCTAAGAGGGTTGGTGTCAGGCAGGCGGCCGGCCGTAAAAACATTGCCAAATCTAATTACAGAAGGTCAATGATGATGACTTACCGACTGCGCCGACCCCAAATAAATAAAAAATCAATTTGGGGTTTAGCGGACCCCGGGCTCCCGAGAGGGATGCAAACGGGAACATCGCTCGGATGAGAAAGTGCTAAGTTAATTGATTGAATTGGGCGCTACTTTCTGGACACCATAATACGATAGTTTATTACAAAGAACCCTAAAACAGAACACTAGTAAGTATATTACAGAACGATTTGCTTATTTACCTAATATTGAGAGGGGTAATAATAACTTACAAAACAAAGAATATTTCAAAAGATTCCTTGTCCTTGTTCTCAAAAAAAACAAATTATTTAGTTAGATACCTAGGTACTTAACAAAATAAATTATTACCGAACTAAACTTTCAAACAAAACATTAATTTTCCCTTTAATTAAATATTTTCTAAAGGCGCCGATCTAAGACAATGGAAACGCACAATTTCCTCGTGATTTATAGGAATAAGGCCCAGTGTTGCCGTGTTATGAAAATATTTAATTATAACCCACAGTTTGTCGAGTCATTGCGATTTGGGGTTGCCAACACGAAGTTTAATAAAAACGTGACAAGTTCTTCTTATGAGGGCGGTGTGAGTGGCAACTTTTTGGCAATTAGATGACAATCACACGCCTAATGTGTGTCAATCTTTGATTAATTGAGAATTATATATTTTCCGGTAAGCTCTTTCAAATTAATCTACTTATTTATCTATTTATAAAAAGAAAGTCGTGTTAGTTACAATATTTATATCTCAAGAACGCCTGGAAAAAAAAAACATTTGTTTTTTTTCAACAATAATTGTCACATTATAAGGCTCGCTTGCACAGCTATCATCGTCAAACTAAATAGCCCGGATTAGGTAGTCTTGACCATCCAATAATCAAGATATTTATCAGTACAATACTAAAAATTATGCGTTCTTTTTTACGCCATGAAACTCTACTAGGTAAACTAAATAGGTACCTACCTACCTATTTAAATACGAACTCCAGGTAGATTATTTCCCACAACAATATAAATAAGTAAGAAGCCAAATGGATGCCGGAGCTTACTGTCAAAGTTGCTCGCTCAATCATGATCAATCAAGGCAAGTTTGCGACAACTAACACACCGTATGCTTATACAATATTTATGTTATTTCCTATTTTTCTTCTTCCATTGTTTTGCACGTGGATTTGGTCTTAGATGAAAACAAAAAACAGCAGATACGCTACCTAGGCTCGGAAAATGAGACGATAAAACTGCGCCTAGCTGACGCACTAGCCTCAGTTGTATGTCGAACAGTTGCCGTGTGAGCACGCGCTGTCACACTGCGATTATCTTTTTGAAATCCATCTGAATGCCTTTTTGCTCAATTTTTAATTGCCTGTATCATTCTTAAAGACAAATGTTTTTATATACAGTAATTTTATGAAAATGCATGTAGGTGTTTCTAGCTCATTTTTCGAATAACGCAATGTTAGAATATACCGTATCTACTATTTTTGTTTTCATCAAAGGATTTGGTGCGTATTTTGGGCTCCAACTCAGTAGGATAGGTAATATTATATATACATCTACTATATAAAAATAAGTCGGGTTTTCCTTCCTGACGCTATAACTCCAGAACGCACGAACCGATTTCCACGGTTTTGCATTCGTTGGAAAGGTCTCGGGCTCCGTGAGGTTTATAGCAAAGAAAATTCAGGAAAAAATTTAATTATCTATAATTTATAAGGCAACGTTTGCCGGGTCAGCTAGTATACATATACAAGTGGTGGGTCAACCAGTCGCCATCGTTAAAGGTTAGACATCTACTCCTTTACTTACTTATTACCCCCAATATACATACATACATACATGTTACCAACGTTACCTCTTTATAATATTAGTATAGATAAACGACTAGCTGCGTCCCGAGATTTCACCCGCGTAAGTCCCGATCCCGTGGGAATATCAGGCACAAAAGTAGCCTATGTTACTCAGGGTGAATTTGGCTTTCTAATGCTGAAAGAATTTTTGAAATCGATCCAGTAGTTTTTGAGTTTATTTATAACAAACATACAGACACCCACACACACACAAAAATACAAATGTTTCCTCTTTATAATATTAGTATAGATATAGAAGTATAGATGACTAAGTTTGTGTAACCTGACTTATTAGAATAAACTGGCCACAATTTGTCACTGTCTGTCAACTTAAAAACTTCATGAAAAGGTAAAAGAAGAACGTTTTAATTTTTTTTTTATTTTTTATTATTATTTTAATTAGAAATAAAAAAATAAAAAAAAGGTAGATGCATTGTCATCATCTATACTATTATAAAGCGGAAGAGTTTGTTTGTTTGTTTTTTTTGTTTGTTTGAACGCGCTAATCTCAGGAACCACTGGTAAGATTTGAAAAATTCTTTCGGTGTTGGATAGTCCATTTATTGAGGAAGGCTATAGGCTACTTTTGATCCCGATATTCCCACGGGATCGGGACTTATGCGGGTGAAACCGCGGGGAGCTGCTATGATAGTTATAAGTTTTATGGCATAAACATATTTGTTCTAATGTCTTTATCCCGGGATGAAAATGTAAACTACAAAGACTACTTAACTACTTAATAGGATAGTCTCCATTCTCTTTCTCCATACAAAGGAGAAAGAGAATGGAGACTATCCTCTTAAGACAGTCATCCAGGAAACCTAGTCAATAAAAGATTATGCTTTCTCCCAGTTTTTTTTTGTTTTACCAACTAAGGCTCTGTTTTTTTGATAATGTATTTTTCTCCTTGTAAAATATTTCTAATAAAAAAGTGCTCATACAATCGGTCAAAAGAATGCAGTCCAAATACTCAAAGGCCAATAAATAGAAAAGTAATTTTGACTAAAGGTATCAAACTTTAAGAAACGTCAATAAAACTTGAAAACGCGTAGGTTTTTTTATTAAATATCTAGATAATGATTGTTATAGAAGATATTTTGACATCAGATAGTCGTAAATATAGATTAGTCGATGTTGTTTGAGTGTCGTATGGTTTGGTAAAGGGTGTGGCTGTTGATTTGATTGGAAGGTTCCGTAGGTTTTTTTTATTGTTAAGTACATTTTCATCCTTAATTTTTCTCATAATCATCTCTTACTAAATTAGCTTAACAGTGATCTTTCAGCAGTAAAACCGCCAATTTTAATTATTTGTCATTTCAATTTGTGTTAGTCATTAACCCCCTTACTTATAAACGATCATTAACAGCTGCATAAACTATGCATCGTTTGTCCTATTTCACTGTGACATGAAGTTTTAAAGTTGACAGACAGAAACAAACGTTACATAACTTAGTCATCTGTTAATCATTGTTTCTAAGTAAGAAGGTAAGTTGTTAGTGTAATTAAATCAGTATACATTTTTTTTGTTAACCGTACCAAAATCGCGTACGAATGGAATCTAAAATAAAATAATTATGAATATGAAAATATTAATACTTAATTTATTTTGAACCGATTGGGGGCTTTAAAATTTACGGTTTCAATTTTGATTTCGACTTGTTGGTCAATGCAACGCCTAAACTGATATGTTTAAAAATCGAAATAGTAAAAAAATACTACTATATTTAAAATAATTGAATTTCGTAAACCACGGAACCGGATGGAATCGGAACTAGTCGAAACCAGGCGGGTTTCAGGCAACACTTAGCATATCAGTTACAATCAGATGGTCCAACTTTTCATTTGATTACGGAACCCAAATCTAGTCAATATCTCAGGATGAAATAATTTAACGTCAATACATTGACTAGATGTTTTAACTACATACCTATTATGTTTTTTATGGTCAGATTTAGCACAAATAAATACATTTTTTTTGGTTTTATTCCAAACAAAATGACTTGTATTTGACTTCTGTTGTGCTATTAGATTTGATGACCACTAAAACTTTGTATTTTTAATGCATATTATTATCTACGAGCTACTATTTACGATTATGCCGGGGCTTCATTAGTGGGCGAAGATTCGTCCTACTTTAGTTACATTTTCCCGGGTCTATTTTTTATTTTCCCACCTCAACGTTTCAACAATGTTTCAAAATGGTTTTAGTCGCGAAGGAATAAGACCAGGAAAGGGGGCGAGGGTGTCCCCCCGCGACCGAGACCATTGTAATATGGTTGAAACGCCGAGGTAAGAAAATAAAAAATAATACACTATTAAGACCCGGGAAAATGTAACTATGTTAACACATTGTCTGAAAAAGTTTATTCGTCTCACGTTGTCTCATGTTCTTGTCTACATTAGGCGGGCGCAGTTTACCGATGGTACATCGTTTTCGCCCGAATACTTCGCGTTGCAACGATCTACCCGGCCACATACATCGCGTAAAAACGAATATTCGCCGTAGCCCGTTAATGAAGCCCCCATCATTTTTAATTGTGTAGCCTCGGCGGCAGAATAGGGTTACGCCATCTCTTCCCGTGGGTGTCGTATGAGGCGACTAAGGGATCAGGGAGATAGTAGCAAACCTTAAGTTCTTAAGGCCGTATACAGAAAGAAAGCTGGAAACTTATAAGCGCTGACAAGCGCTTACCAGCGCTTGTCAGCGCTGGTGACCTGGGCAGGAAAATGTATGAACCCGCGCCGATAAG
Organism: Idaea biselata; assembly: GCA_958496205.1. Classification (NCBI taxonomy): domain Eukaryota; kingdom Metazoa; phylum Arthropoda; class Insecta; order Lepidoptera; family Geometridae; genus Idaea; species Idaea biselata. The sequence continues at coordinate 53,614,781 of OY292394.1, read as the reverse complement.
CACTGATCGGTGCCGACAAGCTTCAACACGCGCTGGTCAGCGCTGGGCTGCTGACGTCATAACATCGTCCGATGAGTCCGACATTCTGCCTCAACCTGCTTCCTTTGTGTAGAACGGACCAGCGCTGACAAGCGCTGGTGAGCGCTTATAAGTTTCCAGCTTTCTTTCTGTATACGCACTAAGGCGGGTAAACTGCTTGGTCTCTGGGAGTGTCAGTGTCAGGCCGCCCGGCCGGCCGTAAACATATTGCCAAATCTATTTGACTTCTGTTGTGCTATTAGATTATTGATGGTCACTAAAACTTTGTATTTTAATACATAATTTTCTTGCTGTTTGTACTTTAAAGTTTTTGAACCGCTTAGAAAAAAAGATTAGGTATTCGAAAAATAGTTTTTAACCGAATAGGAAAAAAAATGGCCCGTTTGGGCATAAGCTTTATTATCTACAAGACTTGACCTACCTAGCTTTGACCATAGGTACCTTCTGCAAATAGATTTGACAATAATTTTACGGCCGGCCACCTGCCTGACACCCACGGGAAGAGATGGGGTAACCCTATTCTATACCGGGGCTATACAGCAATACCTTCTCTCGACAGTCGGGTAAAAATAGAACAAATTATAAACTTTTTAAATTCACACGATTTGTTAACATAGTTACATTTTCCCGGGTCCCCTCGCGACTAAGACCATTGTAACATGGCTGAAACGTCGAGGTAAGAAAATAAATAATAGAACACATTATATCATCGTCAAATTAATATAAAAATACAAGCAATTATAATAAAATTAATAAAAATAAACAACATTTCTGGACATTATTAATATTATTGCCAAATTATTCATAAAAGTAACGTTGGCAAATAAATCGATTTGTCGTTAGTTTTTTTATGAGCCATTTTCGAGGTACTTACGTTTTTACGAGTTATTGTGATTGGTAGAGAGTCGAATGGACTGTCGGACGAATTTTTATTTTTATATCTTAACTCTCGGGTTGACGATTAAGAAGTAATTGTGCGCTGTAAAATTATAATAACATAAAAAGGTCCGTTTTCGTATCTTTATTAAGTTTTTTTTTCGTCATTTCGTAGTTCTTTTAATTCTCATTACAAGTTTTCTCTCCTTTGTTTTGAAATGAATAAGTTTTTGAAATAATAATAATAAACAATTGGTTTTATATAATAAAACAAATTATTATTTAAATTTTTATTTTTTCAGAAAAATATTAAAGTAAACATCCATAAAAAACAATTTAGCACTTTAATACTTTCATAACATTACATCTAATTATCTAAATTTGTTTTAATTTGTTTTACATAAAGGTAATAGGTAATAATTCGTTTTAATGAAAAAAAAAAAAAAAAATACGCACTAGCTATATCCCGTGGTTTTACCCACATAATATGTCCAGATCCCGTGGGAATTTTCGAAAATCCTTTCTTATCGAATGCCTATACATCACCTAAAGAAAAAACTCTCCAAATTTCAGCTCTCTACAGTGGTTTAGGTTGTGCGTTGATCAGTCAGGACAAAGCATTTTAAAGCTATAGATTTAAATATATCTGAGACCCTACTTTATTTAGTCATTTAGGAATTATCGGGCGATCAAACCGATAATTTTCCTAAGCAGTTTCAAATAAATTTGAATTTCGAACGTCAAAAATTATCGGCCCACAGAAACGCAGTAGCCGTGCTGTTTAGTACTGTGTCCCACCCACCCAAAAATATATATCTACACTAATATTATAAAGAGGAAAGATTTGTGTTTGTGTGTATGTTTGTAATGAATAAAATCAATAACTACTGGACCGATTTCAAAAAATATTTCACCATTAGAAAGCTATACTCACTCACCCTGAGTAACATAGGCGTTTGATCCCGATATTTCCCACGGGATCGGGACTTACGCGGGTGAAACCACGGGATGCAGCTATTTTTTATAAGAATAAAAAAACTGTTTTTGCTAACTGTCCTTAACTCTACTTCAAAACTCTAAAGTCACAGTTTACTACGAAGACAGTAGGACAAACAAATATCTCAGTGAAGATAGATGTAACTACTTACTTACTTTACTGATGTATGTTTAACCAGCAGGAGAAGTAATTATATGTGACAAATTAATAGTATTTCGTAATTATTAGGTATTAATTCAATCTTTTTTATGTATTTTTAAATAATAATTGATAGGAGAGAGTTTGACTGATTTGAGTGCATAGAATTACCCCATCTGTTCCTGTGGGTGGCGTAAAAGGCGACTAAGCCGTGGGAGACTAGGAAACTTTGAGTTTACCCGCGCGGTGGCGGGTAAACTGATTAGTCCCTAAGAGGGTTGGTGTTATACATTATCTGGTGAATTTTTAACTGTCTAGCTATAACGATTCATGAGATACAGCCTGGTGACAGACAGACAGCCGAGTCTCAGTAAAAGGGCCCCGTTTTTACCCTTTGGGTACGGAACCCTAAAAAATCATACATACGTTTTCATAACGCGAAAGAGTCGCGTGACTATAAAACGTTCGTTGTTTTATTTCTCACTAGCTGGGCCCGCGGTTTCACCCGCGTAAGTCCCAATCCAATAGGAAAATCGGGATTTAAAGTAGCCTATGTTACTCAGGGTGAATGTAGCTTTCTTATGGTGTAAGAATTTTTGAAATCGGTCCAGGAGGGTTACTGCGGTTCGTTTCGACACGACAACGATACGATAATTTCAGCCGATACGATGATTCTACTGTCACCCTACTATGACAGTGTAACAGTAGAATCATCGTATCGGCTGGAATTATCGTATCGTTGTCGTGTCGAAAGAACCGCAGTAACTCTCCAGTAGTTTTTGAGTATATTCATAACAAACATACAGACACACACGCGCACAAAAATACAAATCTTTCCTATTTATAAATTAGTGAAGAAGTGTAGATTCTTCTTTGCGACGCCGACGGGACCAAGGGGTCCTAAGTCTTTTAAACTAAGACCTGCAAACTAAACTTTGCTGTTGCCATAAATTGCCCATCACACAAAGCTTTGGGCAAAGACGTCCGAAACTGCTTTTAAAGTTCACGACTTACTGGTCAATATTTACGAAGACCGGCCAACCGCCAAATGTCCGATACATAGAGTTTAGAAGGGATTAGAAAGGGACTTTTTTTCTTAGAAAATAGTCCTTTTTTAGGGACTATTTTAATGAATACATGGACGAATCCGTGTTCCGCTACGTAGACCGGTGCAGCCATTAAGAAAGAGAGGTTGGACTTTGCTTGCCACTACCGTATTTCTTCTTCTAGATGAGCATGTTATATCTTAACAAAGACGTCTGAAACAGCTTCACGACTTACTGGTCAATATTTACGAAGACAACAACCGCCAAATGTCCGATAGATAGAGTTTAGAAGGGTTTAGAAAGGGATTTATTGTACTTAGCTAAGACTATTTTTGATGTGAAATATCTATAGGCGCGGGTAAACCTAAAAATTCGCGTGGCGATACAGGCCGTGGCGTATTTTAGGGACTATTTAATGAATACATGGACGTATCCGTGTTCCGATATGTAGACCGGTGCAGCCACTAAGAAAGACAGGTTCATAGGAGGATATCGGGAGTAGCGACCCGGTGGTCCCTCAAATGCTTCAGGGGGAAGTCACCGTTCTTCACCTTCGGCTTGTCTTAGTTGGTCGATCAGAGTGATCGCGGATGCAGAAATGCTCGGAGGGTGGACGGACACCTTACGTCAGTGAAAAGTTGGCCCGCTGTACAAGATTATCTAGGATGGTTTAAAATTCGCTGAGATCTCTCCAATCTCTTACGCCCCTGTTGCCTCCTTGCCCAGTTTGTAAGTTGGCAAGTCGTCGTCTGCCATTTTTCGTGTTTCTTGAACATTGTTACGGCGCCATAGTTTCCATATTTTACCCATCGCACAAAGCCCAATCCAAGGGCCATCTTAGATTAGCATCCAATCCACTACAATCGCTTTTTCATAGCGTATTACTTATAGTTTTCACCCGTAGATTACACAATTATAATAGTTCTCTACGACCAGTGTACGTCAATGGTGTACGTACGTATTTTTTTTTAATTATAATTTTACTAAAATGGGCGTCTACGTGCTGGCTCCACGCACCCTTCCAAAGGTCCGGGGTTCCATAGCCCCGTGATACCGGACGTATAACAAACAATAAGTCTTAGTTCAAATATCCGACTCTAAAACATTGCTAACTCTACAAATAACATAATAAAACAGGTTAACTTGTTTGCATTGTATTACCGCTTTGACTTCACGCGATTCGAACCCCCATACCTACGTCAAACAAGTCATTTCATTACCACCGAGCCGTGGCTGCGTTGATTTAGAAATTGTTTAGTATCCAGTTTTACGTTGTGAAGCTTTAGATTAAAAAATATTATGTACTTATACACTAATATTATAAAGAGGAAAGATTTGTATGTGTGTGTGTGTGTGTGTGTGTGTGTGTGCGTGTGTGTGTCTGTATGTTTGTTATGAATAAACTCAAAAACTACTGGACCGATTTAAAAAATTCTTTCACCAAAAGAAAGCTACATTATCGAGGAGTAACATAGGTTACTTTTATTCCCGATGTTTTCACGGGATCGGGACTTACGCTAGTAAAACCGCGGGAGGCAGCTAGTATAATAATCTTACTAATATTATAAATGCGAAAGTAACTCTGTCTGTCTGTCTGTTACGCTTTCACGCCTAAACCGCTGAACCGATATTGATGAATTTTGGTATAGAGATAAATAGGACCTCGGAGAAGGACATAGGCTACTTTTGATCCCGTAAATCCCGCGGGATCGGGACTTAGGTAACAGCGCTTTCACCTCTAAACCGCTGAACCGATTTTGATAAATTTTGGTATAGAGATAGATGGGACCTCGGAGAAGGACGTAGGCTACTTTTGATCCCGTAAATCCCGCGGGATCGGGACTTAGGTAACAGCGCTTTCACGCCTAAACCGCTGAACCGATTTTGATAAATTTTGGTATAGAGATAGATGGAACCTCGGAGAAGGACATAGGCTACTTTTGATCCCGTAAATCCCGCGGAATCGGGACTTAGGTCGTATACCTGAACCGATTTTGATAAATTTTCGTATAGAGATAGATGGAACCTCGGAGGAGGACATAGGCTACTTTTGATCCCGTAAATCCCGCAGGATCGGGACTTAGGTCGTATACCTGAACCGATTTTGATAAATTTTGGTATAGAGATAGATGGGGCCTCGGAGAAGGACATAGGCTACTTTTGATCCCGTAAATCCCGCGGGATCGGGACTTAGGTCGTATACCTGAACCGATTTTGATAAATTTTGGTATAGAGATAGATGGTACCTCGGAGAAGGACGTAGGCTACTTTTGATCCCGTAAATCCCGCGGGATCGGGACTTAGGTAACAGCGCTCTCACGCCTACACCGCTGAACCGATTTTGATAAATTTTGGTATAGAGATAGATGGAACCTCGGAGAAGGACATAGGCTACTTTTGATCCCGTAAATCCCGCGGAATCGGGACTTAGGTCGTATACCTGAACCGATTTTGATACATTTTGGTATAGAGATAGATGGGACCTCGGAGAAGGACATAGGCTACTTTTGATCCCGTAAATCCCGCGGGATCGGGAATTAGGTAACAGCGCTTTCACGCCTAAGCCGCTGAACCGATTTTGATAAATTTTGGTATTGAGATAGATGGGACCTCGGACAAGGACATAGGCTACTTTTGATCCCGTAAATCCCGCGGGATCGGGACTTAGGTCGTATACCTGAACCGATTTTGATAAATTTTTGTATAGAGATAGATGGGACCTCGGAGAAGGACATAGCTAAAAATAATAAACACCACGAGATTAAAACCGAAAAATTTCTTTAATTTCAATACAACATCGCTAAAAGAGAAAAAAAACTATACTTACTTACATTTATTTATTTTTAGAGATTAGCTTATCGAAAAAAGGACTATGTAATAATTCTACGCCGACGAAGTCGCGGGTACCAGCTAGTTATATTATATATATAATTATAATCTATACTAATATTATAAAGAGGTAACGTTGGTAACATGTATGTATGTATGTATGTATGTATATTGGGGGTAATGTCCGAAACTACTGGACCGATTTCAAAAATTCTTTCACCATTAGAAATTCCCACAGGATCGGGACTTACGCGGGTGAAACCGCGGGAATTATATATGTCGGAGTGTGGACTGATAAGCTAACCAAACTCCTTACTAGAAGAATCGGATCGCCAGTGTTATTTGTGACACTGACAGAGTCTACAGCAGCGACGTGTTGTGGTTGTTGGTTGCTAAGCAACGGAGATCATTCATCTTGGGACGGTCGTGCGTGATGGCTTGTAGAAACTGTCTCGCGTTCCGTATTCTTTCTATGTGAATCTATTGTTACCTACAGTATTATTTGAACGTTGATTTTACCCAGTACCTCATCATAGTTGTTTTCATTGAGCCGACATCTACCCAAGTACGCCCATTAGAAGCCCAAGTATGCCCACTAGAAGTTATACGATGGCAAATACAGAAGTAAAGCACCCTCCTGACGACATCAGCAACCTCATTACGACATATATAATTATAGTTGTAGTCCAAAGTAAACAGAAGACGATCATTGTACAAGTATTAAAAAATATTTTAAAATGTTTTAAAACAATTAACTATTTAAATTATAACGAAATGTGTTAGGCATATTATAAAATAAAATTTTAAATATTAATAATTCTTAAAAAATAAAATTAACCAGATAGGTACCTACGCACGCACCATTTATGGACACAAATACTCTCTCTCTACGTCGTATTTCCTACGTACCACAAGTGAATTCGCAAGACAAACGAGTGAAACCTGGCGCAGAGATAGTAAACAAAATTATGTACCGTCCTTGTTAGGTAATGGATAGATATAACTCGCGTTCACTGAGTAAAGCAGGCTGTGCACTGCCGAGCATGTTCGGAGATATTTTGTTCGATATTGTTGAATGAAGTTAGAGCCTCGTACCTACCCATGGGGAAAATCTACCTACTCTTTTCTTCATACAAACAAACAACACAAAAGTAGTTGACTGTGTGATCGTACTTAGGCGATCCAAGGAGAAAATCCTTGGATCGCACAATTGCTTTTTTCGTCTGGTGGGGAAGTTAGCGATGTCGAACCGAACCTATTGGGCACTGGAACCGACCACGGAGCCGATAGTCGGTCCGATTCTTACTCATCAGAATAGGATAATGGCGACGATGACAACGTACCACTTGTACAGTTGAAGTGGCAGACATATAAATGATCTAGAGCTTGCTGAGATTGCCTACGACTTCTAAATACGGGCCGAAGCATCTTCCAACTATGGACAAGCAATACGATAGCTTTCTGATCTGATCTACACTGATCTGAGTTTGACGATACGAAGCAGCCACATTGTTGTCGTTCCCCTACTGGCGGTACCTAATAGCAGAAGTATATGTCGCAGAAGCAGTAAACTGCTATTTATGTTTGCTGCCTAGAATGATACAATCGTTTGTAACCATTTTCCCCGAGATGGTCTCGGGAAATTCTTAAAATTTTGTCAAAATCGAAATCTAGCGGGTTCGAAAGGGCTACTATGTTTTGTGTCCCACTACGCCTCATTTAATTCGATGCCTCCGAAAATGTGCGGCCGTGAACAGGCAGCCTTACCACCCCATCGACTGGCATGAATAAGTAAACCAGTATGAAAGGGCCACGAGACCCCGGAGGTGTTTGCGAATGATGCCTCCCTTATCTCTAGTGGTTAGATCCTGTAATTCTTTGTTGTGAAAATAAATCATTTATCTATTTGTCTAAAATCATTACAAAAAGACAACACTACTATGTTGCAGTTGTGTGTCCTACTCACTGACCTCCATAATATAATAATGCGTACCTACTTGTATTTAGAGTTCAGTGGTCCTACTACATACGCTCGCCACGCCTCATTTAACTCGATGCCTCCGAACATGTGCGGCCGTGAACAGGCAGCCTTACCACCCCATCGACTGGCATGAATAAGTAAACCAGTATGAAAGGGCCACGAGACCCCGGAGGTGTTTGCGAATGATGCCTCCCTTATCTCTGGTGGTTAGATCCTTAATGGGAAACGTTTTTACTAAAACTATGATGACGTCACACTTCTTGAGATCGTGACGTCATCGTCATCAGGGTTTTTTTCATAGTAATTTCATCTTTTTGTAATCGTCTCTTTACTGTATGTCAGAATCTTAGACCAAAAAATTATTTACCTACTTTCATATTGGCATTTTGTTTACATTTTTGTGGTCAGATTATTTAATTTATACGTATAAAACATAATTAAAATTAAAAACTAAATTAAAACTAAATTTACATTTTTGATCTAACATTCTGAAATAGATTAGGTACCTATAGGTTCTCTAGATGGGAAATCCCTACGCTATTTCGAAACACTAGTACCTAGAATACAGGACTGATTCCTAGTTCGGGGTCTGATATTTTTTTAATAATTTCTGGAATTTAAAGATGAAACGCACTATAGCTAAATGTCCCTCTCGCAAAATGTCACTTTCGCAAAATGTCACTTCGCCATGTATTAATAACCTATTGTAATCATTTTTGGTAATAAACTATTAAGTACCTACTTATTTATTTTTTGAGACTCCTTGTGAAGAATGAAGGGCCCTAGGTAAATATTGAATTAGGTGAAGTTTGACGAAAAAAAAAAAAACATTGACTGATAAACACTAAAGTACAATATTTTACATATTGCTTCGAATATTTAAAAATATAATTAAGTATCTTAAATAACTTAAAAAAACATTAACAATAATTTATTTAAAAACAATAAAATCATATTTCATAAACACATAATTACTGTATTTATAGATTTTTTAAAATAAAATACTTAAAAATTAGGCGTTTTCATTCCCATCAATCAATATGAAGACATTTCTTATTAATTTTGCACTGCACTTTGAACTCTAACTCTAAGGCATAAGGTCTAAAATTTACAAGTATTTTTTGGTACTTTAAAAAAAGTTTACAAATATTTCCCGTAGAATTTTGAACTTTAAGACAAGTGCATAAGGTTGAAAATAGAGTAAAGTTTATTATAATGATTCGTTACTTTAATTGCTTGTAACTCAATTATAACGGAGCCTAAGTTTGTCAGGGGTGATCAACATTTTATTTTTATTACGGTTTTTTTATGATTGGGTATTTAGGAAACGTGCTTCTGAGGTGAAATCAAATTGGGGTGTATTTTGAGTTGTGATTGAAATAGAAAGCTCTTAAAATGATTATTATTGACGGACAGAGTTGGATAATATTTTTTAAAGGTTCTTTTGCACAGCTATCGTCATCGGATTAACTAACTAGCTCGGATGGCTAGTCTAGACCATCCATAAAGTAGGAACAACGTTTATCTTTTGTACCTATCCCGCGGGATTTACCAAAAACGTGTTTTTCGTGGATGCCTACACATACTTATACTGTATACACCACCAATAACACATTGAAGATACTGTTTAGAGCTTATTTTATAAGATTGTTTTAGTTATTATTTTAAATTGTATATGTACTCGAAATGAGTAACTAAGCTGTTGAGACTAAACTATTTATAAGAAAATTTTGTCACAGCGAAACAATAAATATTAACTTTACTTCACTTCACTATCCAAATTTCATGTCTCGTAGACCAGCGGTTTGGGCTGTGCGTTGATATAAAGTTGCCTCAATCAGACAGGACATTGAATTTTATATATTCGGTAATAATAAGAAAATAATAATAATAATTACTTACTCTAAGTGAATACTGAATACGTTTAAAAATAGCATTGTGTATTAACACAATAAATAATATGTCCGCAGGGCACCTTGAGGCGAGGTGTCAGCGAGTAGAGACCCCGCAGCCCCTTGAGTGCTCCAGGGGGAAGTTACCGTTCCTCACCTCCGGCTTGTCTTAGGTGGCTGGTTGAGTGAACACTGACACTTATCATACGTATGATTTGTATAATATATTTACAAAAGATATACCAACGTTTCAGAGAAATGGGAAGGGTCAATCATATTAGAATGGGAAGGATCATATAATATTAGGAGATAGCGGGACGAGTCGTACCTTAGTGACTAGTAGACCCAGCTGGCACTAGATAGGGACCAGTTAAAAGATTATTTATCAATAATAAATAATAATACATAAAATATCAGGGTATCTCATTATTTTAGAGTTTTTGTAGTCAACAAGAAACCCTTAAAGTTTCGTCATGTCCGTCTGTCTGTCCGCGGCTTAGCTCAGGGACGCTTAGTACTAATAAGCTATAACTTTGCATGAGTACATATACATAGTGATCACGCCAACAAAGTGCTACAATTTTTATTTTTTTATATAGGGAAAAAAAAAAAAAATTACAAATTCCGTTGCAAAATGGGAATTAATTTGTAACGACTTTTTTCAAATTGCAATCCCTGTTATTCTATGGAAACTCTATGGCTCGACGAGGCACGCACTTGCCCAGTTTTCTTTCTTATATGTCTTTGATCATGTAACTTGTTTTTCCCGTGTCCTTGTCCAAATAAATGTTTTTCTTTCTTTATTCTTTCTTTCTAGCACCCAAAGATAATGTTGCTCACCCCTGATAATTTTGACTATTGTCCGGACACCGTGAAATTTATTTTTAAATATGTTTGACCACTGATCTGATCTCGATAATTAATGTTCCTCTAAGGTTTTATAACTAATTTATTTCGTATCAAAACTGTTACAACGGACTTTATCTAACTATTTCATTTGTAGGTATTTTGAGGGCAAATAAAATTGTCTGCTTCTTCCATTCAACCAAAGAAACCTTATACGCAAAGATGCGGATTATTTTTCTTCTTTGCGATGTTTCCGATTGCTTTACCATTCGGGAGCCTACCCTCTAAACTCCAAATTATTTGGGGTCGGCACCGTAGGTAGTCACTGCCGTGTATCCCCCAGCAAAGAATAGGCTTCCCCATCTCTTAAAGAGGGTGTCGTGAAAGGCGACTAAGGGATCTGGGGGAGACTAACAAACCTTGACTTCTCCCCGCGCTGTGGCGGATAAACTGCTTGGTCTCTAGGAGGGTTGGTGTCAAGCAGGCGGCAGTTAGTTAGGTATATAAATATAAATAAATATAAATATTGCACGGCGTTACACACTGCGCAATCTAGCCCCAAACTAAGCTCTAGGCTTGTACTATGGGTGCTAGACAACGGATATACTACATATTATACTCTTTTTTTTTGTAAATACATACATATGACATAGAAAACACCCAGACCAGATACAAATATTTATTTTTAAGCATAAATACTTGCACCCGGCGGGAATCGAACCCGCAACCTCCTGCATTGCAGTCGGGCATCGACGACGCGCCACTGAGGTCGTCAATAATATAGTTCAAACAGTCAGTCAATCAGTCAAGACTTTGCATTTGTATAGATTTGTTTGAAGCCGAAATCGAACCCACTACCTTCTCCGTCGCAAGAAGTAAGATTTAAAGTTAAATGTCGTAATTTATCTATTCGATCAGTTTTCATATTACAATACCCTTACATTCACACCTTGTATTCATCGTTTAAGATCTCCATTCAAGAGAGCCCTACAAAAAACATAAGCAGACTTTTTTCTCGATTAATCACTGGCTGGGTACAAAAAAGTGGCTAAGTGTGTGTCGGGTCGCGAGCGGTGGAGGGTTCCGTCTGTAGTGTTTTTGGAGAACTACTTAGATACATCTTAACTTCTGACCGAAGGACGTGGTGTTCCGTCGCTTCCGCGGACAAATCCAACTAGAACACATTAAGGTCTCCATTCTCTTTCTCCATACAAACGTAGTTTACATTTTCCTCCCTGGATAAAGACATTAGAGCAAATATGTTTATGCCATAAAACCCATATCTGTCATGACAATGCATCTACATTTTTATTTTTTTATAATTAAAATAATAATAAAAAATGAAAATATAATAAAATATAAAAAACCGGCCAAGTGCGAAACTCGCTCACGAAGGGTTCCGTACCACTATCGCAATTGGGGACGGAACCCTAAAATGGTTTACAACAACTTTGATTCAAAGAAAATCTGAAACTTATAAGAAACTCTTTGGTCAGTGAAGGCAGACTAGTATATTTGACAGATAGGGCAGCCATTTTGAATTCCATGACCAACTCGATTTGACGTAGTTTTTGAAACACGTTTGTTGTATGGGAGCCCCTTTTAAATAATTGTTTTATTTTGTTTTTAGTATTTGTTGTTGTAGCGGCTACCGAAATACATCTTCTGTAAAAATTTCAACCTTCTAGCTATTACGGTTCATGAGATACAGCCTGGTGACAGACGGACAGACGGACAGACGGACGGACGGACGGACGGACGGACAGACAGACAGCGAAGTCTCAGTAATAGGGTCCCGTTTTTACCCTTTGGGTACGGAACCCTAAAAAGGTAGATGCATATTCATGACAGATATAAGTTTTATGGCATAAACATATTTGCTCTAATGTCTTTATCCAGGGAGGTAAATGTAAACTACGTTTGTATGGAGGAAGAGAATGGAGACTATCCTCTTAAGACTAAAGTGTAGTGTGATGGAAGTGCTGCTAACATAGTTCTAAGCATAAGAATCGCGTGGTGTTTATTACTTTTAGCATTGTTACAACGCTCAACGTTTCGAGACCTTTTCAGGTCAATCCTGAAGAAGGGACCTGGAAAGGTCTCGAAACGTTGAGCGTTGTAACAATGCTAAAAGTAATAAACACCACGCGATTCAAACCGAAAAATATCTTTAATTTTAATACAACATCGCGAAAACAGAAGAAAAATCTACGAATGATCTACTTATTTAAGTCATATTTTTACGCCCGGTCGTCTGCCTAACACCAACCCTCCTTAGGATCAAGCAGTTTACACACCACCAAGCGGAGAGAACTCCAAATTAGTTTCCCCTGCGTCCTCTAATCGCATTTTACAATATCCACGCAAAAGGATAGAGTTAGATATTATTTTATACTGCGTCCCACAGTTTCACCCGCGTAAGTCCCGATCCCGTGGGAATATCGGGATCAAAAGTAGCCTATGTTACTCCTCGATAATGTAGCTTTCTTTTAGTAAAACAATTTTAGAAATCGGTCAAGTATTTTCGGAGCCTATTCGTTACAATCAAACAAATAAATATTTCTATTGGTGAAACAATTTTTAAAATCGGTCCAGTAGTTTCGGAGCCTATTAGTTAAAAACAAACAAAAAAAAAATCTTTCCTTTTTACAATTTTAAGCCGAATGCAGAAACGCCACTTAAAATTTGGGGCGTACTTAAATAATTGAGCAGCTTCTATATTTATAAATAGTATGGGAATTTTTGAATTTGGTAGGTGCTTAGTTGTTTAAGTAGAACTCAATTTTTGAATTGCGTTTCTGTAATAATAATAATATCCCTAGCCGATCTCGGCCAAAGTGACTGTTTAGGCTATGTATTATGACGACGCAGTTCTTCTCGTCTATGATGATGCGTTTCTATATTCGGCCGTATTCGACCTAAAGCTAGCCATATTTTATTCGTAGTACCTACAGAACCCTAAAAACGTAAGACTTAAAAAGCTGGCATCGATGCATTGACGTGCCTCCTTTCAGTGGCTGTCAAAATGGCAGCTAATTTATGATTTTCCATTGTGGCAGCATTGCGTTTTGTTACGGCGCAAAACTCATTTATCCCTAATGACATTTTGAGATATTTAAAATGGTGGATAATATGCGGTAAAAAGTTAAAATAAAAACGCGACTCGATTTTTGTAAGCGTGCAGTTTGAGATGAAGCAAGTATTTCGGGGTTAGAGACCCCTTCAAAACTGGGAACAGGGCCCTAATGGCCCCTTTTCTAATCTGTAGGTGGTCATAGAGGCCCCTTCAGAACTAGGAACAGGGCTAATTTTTGGGTGGTCAACTGGGCCCACGTTAGTTTAGGTACAGGGACCAAATGCACCTTTTTAAATTTGATAGTGGACAACTGAGCCCACATAGCGGAAATGAAACAAAAAAACAAAAGTCGATCGAATTGAAAACAAAAGACGATCGAAACAGAAACAAAAGACGTTCGATATTTCCAACTGTTAAAATGCTTATAATTTCGGAAAAGTTGATCCTAGTTTTTCTACTCTAAAAGTAAAGTTTTAGTTGTGACAACCCTAGGCACCGCCAAGGCATTTGTCGGCATTTACATAAAGATCAAAGGCGTGAACTTACTGCTAATTTTTCCTTATACTTGTGCCGACACCAACCCTCCTTAGGAGCAAGCAGTTTACCCGCCACCGCACGGGAATAACTTCAGGTTTACTAATTTTCCCCAGATCCCTTAGTCACCTTTTACGACACCCACGGGAAGAGATGGGGTAGCTCTATTCTATGCCAGGGCTACACGGCAGTTTTCCTAATTCTTTTGTCAACTGTCGCAGACAATAAAATCGTGTCTCAAGCTGAGATCTCCACTTGAGTCACGTTCTATACGGGACTTAGAGTGACTTGAACAGTTTAAAAATCAAATGAGTCACTATGTTTCTTTATATACCGTATCTACTATTTTTGTTTTCATCTAAGCTATAGGTATAGCTGACTGAGTCAGCTGCATGGTAAGAAAAACCGAGTTATAAATAACAGTTTTTTAAACCGTGTAGCCGCATTGTATTTGAGATTAATTTGTGGCCTTCTTTGGCCTTTGACACTGCGAATTATTGAGTGCCTGTTAATTATCTACCTACATGTAATTTTTTTTAATAACAAAGCGCTAATTTTCTGATAATGTGAAATAAAAAAAGTGTTTTTTGTTTGTGGTTTTTTTGTTACATTGCTCGTCTGGTCAATGTACAATACTTACTGTACAATGATAATAATCCTATAGAGAGTTCCTATAGACCAAGTCAGGCCAAGTGGTTTTTATACTGTGCAAACATTTTAAACAAAAGTTTGTAGTAGAAAATTTTGTTTTCAGAGTTCGACCGGTCGGTATTACGCTCCGCAATCGTGTTTCAATAATATGTCGATAGAATATTAATCGTCATATTTGACGTGTATTTGACACATTTGGCAGTTTCCTATGTTAACTAGTCTATCGACACACCACTGCGACACCACTGAAATGCCACTGATGGAGTCTCGATAGTTGTCAAAACTCTAATGACAGGATGGATTTTTAACAGACTTGACAGACAGACAGACAGAGAAGGTTAGTTACCATGGTTACTATTGCAATTCCACTGAGACACCATTACGATACTATTGAAGTCTACCAAATTTGTCACAGTCTCGATATAATGGCAATAGTGTGTCGATATAATCGTAGTAGTATTGTCATCTTGTGTCATTAGTGTAATACCGGTCCTGTGTGATTTTTATTATAGATTAATTTCGGTTCATAGCACCAAGGTATACTCTATATCTAATATACCTCTGATATTTCTTTCAAAATAATGTTGAAATCCAATAAGAAACAATAAAATAATAATAGCTTTTCTTGTGAGATTTGAAAACCTGGAAATGTTCAACAGGCTGCATAATTTGCTGATCAACAGCGTTGATCGGCAAATGCAAAGGCAAATTCAGTGGCCGGAGTTTAGCCAGCCTTGCTCTTGCTAAAGGTTGCCTAGAAGAGATCGCTTTTAGCGATAAGGCCGCCTATTGTACCTATTCTAAAATTAGCTGTAAGTTTTTGTTTCTGTAATGTGTTTTGTAAATCTTTAGTGCAATAAAGTTTTTATCTATCTATCTATCTCTAGACCGAATTCGGGCACTGCGACCACTTCGACTCCTTATTGGCGACTTAATCTTAACCTTAATCTTGTTGGTAATATCAAGCTCGTTGACCAAACTTTCCCATTAAGATCACATCACCCATCCCCTTTCCTAAGGCTTGTCCATTCATTAGATGCCTGGAAGAGATCGCCCACAGGCAATAAGGGGGCTTTCAGGCCTTACTTTACAAGGCCATTTACAAAATAACAATTGACTAGCTGCTGTGCCCCAAATGATAATTTCGAAAAAACACTTTTATAAAATAGGGTACATCCAGTAACATCCAGTAAAGGATGCCTATATCATATAAAAACACATTTAGCTCACTAGCTTTCCAAATTTCAGCTCTCTACTATCAGCGATATACCTACTACTCCATCCAAAGGTTGCCTGGAAGAAATCGCTTTCAGCGATACAACAAGCTTAAAAATAAGTTGCACAAATGGGCGGCCCAATTTGTGCATCTTATTTTTAAGCTTGTTTATTATTTACTTTTGTATATGTGTTTTTTTCTCTGTTTATGTTGTGCAAATAAAGATTTCTATCTATCTATCTATCTACTACTCGCAGGAAGTGCGTTGATCCTATAATCAGTAAAGGACAAAGCATTTTACTATAGGTAGCTATATTCGGCGGTTTTACATGCATAATATGTCCCAGATCCCATCTGAATTTTCATAAATACTTTCTTATCGGATGTCTACACTGCATCACCTAAAATAATACACACTCCAAGATTTTAAGATTTTTAAAACCGTGTGACTTCGAAAATCGCCACATCGCGGAATAAAAGTTTAGGTCTCCTCTATCCAAATTATAGTTATAGAGGTGACCTAAATTTTTATTTTCTAAGGTTTTAATTTCTAATTTAAGACCTAAAGTTTCATAGAGCGACAAGAGACCTAAAAAAAAACAAAATGTCTACCGCCGACTATGCCAATGCCCATACATGGATTTAAGATCTCCTTTGGCCTTCTCCCTCTATTCTAATCTAAGTCATCCAACTAAGCGAGACAGATCTATTCAAAACTATTTCACAATTGCGTCTAAAGTGCATAACTTTTATGTCAATTCTACACGTTAAAAAGTAATTCTATGGTCTCTTTTAAAAATAAAGCACAATATAAAAGATAAGAGAAGTCCATTTTATTTCCTTTTAGAATGAAAAAAACTTTTTTATCCGAGATGAAGACGTATGATTGTGACGTCATCCGTTCAAACCTGTCTTAACGAAAAACATACCTTGTGTGTTTATGTATTAGTACAAAACGGCACCGGCACTGCACGGTATAATTTCACAACTTCGTGGGCCAATCGCTCAAAGGATACCTACAATCCACCATCATAATTCATTAAATAATTAAAATTGAAAATCAAAAAATGAGTTCCTAGGTATGGTATCTACCCAAAAGGCTGGCTATGTTGCCGCTTTAAATTATAAAATAATAATTATACGAGTTTTTATAGGCAGGAGTCAAACGTGACGATTTCTATCACTTCCATAAAATCTTAATTCAAGAGCTTTGTTAAAATAACGACATGTGGTAATTCATAAAAATACGGCTGGAGCCGTATTTTCGAACCACTGAAGTTATATACCTACCTACGAAAGTAACTAGGTAGTAACGAAATTCCGCATGTTTGTTCTCTCTCGTGTTGAATAAGCGTGAGGAAGACCGCACACCCATTCATTAACCTTTCGCATACGAATCGGTTTTCTGACGGTTTAAAAATACCACTCCTGATCCCAACCAAACCGTTTAAAGCTCCGTGGCGTTTTTCCTTACACTCACCGTGCCGTTGGTGTCGGGCCGAGCCGTTCACATCCAATAGAAAACAGCTCATTGTGATAACTTTTACGATAGTGTGTTTTATTCCCTTTTTAAAATAGCGCCGTTCTTTTATTAGCGGCCGGTTTTATTGCTCGTTTGACGTTTCTTTTTTTCATGTTGGCTGCGTTGACAGATCGGAGAGGGGGCTTTTTATTGGAGTATGAAATTTCGCGGTGGCGCGTGATGTGATTCACACCATTTTTAATGTAGGTACCAAACGTAAAGGAGAATAGACTAGACATGGCGTCCGCGTATGTAATTGAAATAGCGATATTTCAACTGAAATGCGACATAAACTACGTTTTTAATTTGAGACTATAATCTGACGATTTTGTTCTTTGTATTTCACATTTTTCTATAAGAGATAAGTGGAGTTTCACTGCAAGTCTACTTCTTCTTTTCTTGTAGTGGTGTGGCTCACCTAGTGTAAGAGTTTACAGGTCGTCCTAAGGCCTCTAACTTGACCTAACGACTGCTATCAGAGATAACAACCGGGACCAACTGGTTAACGTGCCTTCCGAAGCACGGAGTGATAGTGACAGAAGATATACTTATTTTTGCTCCATCCTAAAAATCGGGAAGATCCCGGGGGAATATCGAAATAATAAGTAGCTTATCTGTTATTTCAGGTCTTCGGATATCTACATACCGAGTTTCATGGTAATCGGTTCAGTGGTATTTACGTGATTAAGTAACAAACATACACACATACATACTCACAAACTTTCAGCTTTATTATATTATGGCTGCGCCCTGCGGTTTCACCCGCATAAGTCCCGATCCCGTGGGAATATCGGGATAAAAAGTAGCCTATGTGTGATTCTAGGTGTCCAGCTATCTATATTCCAAATTTCATCGCAATCGGTTCAGTAGTTTTTGCGTGAAAGAGTAACAAACATCCAAACGTCCATACAAACTTTCACATTTATAATATTAGTAGGAAGTAGGATGTTAACTCTAGTATTATACTTGTATCTATGGTACCAACATTATAATCGCGGGACGTTCTTTGAAATCCCTTTGGGGTTGACATTAAAATAAAATTGAGATATTTTATTGATTCGATTTTTTTGATGAGTTAATAAGTTTTTATTCAACAGTACAATTCACTGTATAAGGCAGATTCAGGTTCAGTGATCCTGTAGCTTGCCGCCAATGGTTGCGAGTTCTATTCCCGCCGGGGAACAAGTATTTTTACTGGCTGTTAATAAACGTGGAGTAAGGTCGGAATAATTTTACCACTTTTTGTTTCTGTCTGTCAAATTTGAAAGTTCTTATCACGGAAAAAGACAAAGCATGTTCTCACTACTCCGACCTTACTCCACGTTTATTAATAAGGCCACCAATGTTTACCCCTTACATCAAAACGACGATTATAAGCCCGATTGGGCCAATGGGGTGCCACACGCAAAGCTGTAAGTAGATGGCGCTGGCATCAGATGATCTTTTTTTTTTCGATGATGGTCCTCCACCAATGGAAACGCCGAGTTTTTTTTTATTCTTTCGGTCTCAGACCGATATGGCCAATTTGGCGCCGAGAGTTGTAAAAAACACCTGTTTGACAGTTCTTAATTCAAACCTAAGATTAGTCGACAAACGCCCTCTGCCGGGATAAAAAGTTAGTGTTCCTCCTCATTACATGCAAAATATTTAATACTGGCAAGATGTACGACTCTAAAACTAAAATAAGTAGTAACTTGAAATATTATAGAAGAACTTGATCCTGGCTGTTCGAAATTGGCCATATCGGTCTCAGACCGAAAGTTAAAAAAAAACGGCCAAGTGCGAGTCGATATCGCGCACTAAGGGTTCCGTTCCACTATCACAATTGGGAACGGAACCCTAAAATGAACACTAGACCAACTAATCCGTGAACGCAAAGTCTATCACTAGATGGCGCTAGTGATAAAAATACATTGCGATATCGTTGCCTTATTTGACAAAAATCACGTTTGTTGTATGGGAATTATTTAGGTATATTTAAATATTTGTTTTATTTCGTTTTTAGTATTTGTTGTTATAGCGGCAACAGAAATGCATCATCTGTGAAAATTTCAACCTTCTAGCTAATACGGTTCATGAGATACATCACAAACAGACAGACGGACGGATGGACGGACGGACAGACAGCGGAGTCTCAGTAATGGGTTCCGTTTTTACCCTTTAGGCACCTTTAGGTACGGAACCCTAAAAAAACCAGTTACATTTCTCTGGCAAACAGCAAGATTAGTTTTATTACCACATATTAAACCGCTGACAATAACATTGTGTCTGTTTATTATCTTTATGGTTATTATGATATTTTGAGAAAACCTCCAGAGGTCATTCTTTGTGTCGTGGGTACGTATGGTCATCACAGATATCACAAACACAGATCTCTATACTGCCTTAGAGAATACCCCAGAACAGCCTAAAACAGAACCTACCTAAAAACTACATTGAAATCGGTTAAGTAATCCGTTCGTGAGCTACGATGCCACAGACAGATACACACACACACACACACACAGACACACACGTCAAACTTATAACACCCCTCTTTTTCCGTCGGAGGTTAAAAACAAAAGTTAAGGGTACAGTCGACCTACTCTTTTCTACATACAAACTTTACAAACGTAGTCGACTGTTTCCTCCAAAGATATTAGAAAAAATATGTTTATGCCAAAATAAGTTCCATGATGGATGACTATGCCCCGTACGTTTAGATTTTTTCGTTTTTTAATTTTTCTGAATTTTATTTAGAAAATGAAAAAAATCAAAACGTAGGGGCATAGTCATGGCAGATAATATAGATTTTATGGCATAAACATATTTGCTCTAATGTCTTTATCCAGGGAGGAAACAGTCGACTACGTTTGTATGGAGAATATAGGTAGACTGACATTTCAAGATAAGCATGTATTTTTAACCGACTTCAAAAAAAGAGGAGGTTCTTTATTCGACCGTATATTTTTTTTCTCTTAATGAATTAAGAATTTTTGACGTTGACGCCACAGAATAAGGAATATTTCCACAAGTTCGGAATTTCCACGGGTGAAACCGCTGGGCGTAGCTTGTAGTTTTTAGCACAGCACGAGGTTTTAGTGAAGAGGCGTCGATAGCGATTTTGATGTTTTTTCTACATCACTAAAATATTAAATCTCTCTTGAAGTGTTCTCAAGAAATTCGTATGAGTCAAAATAAGCATGATTTATTGTGCGAAAAAAGTTAAAAAGTTGCCATAACATTAATGTCAATAATGCTGAGTAATTTTTGTTACTCCGAGACAGATCAAAATTAAGGTTTTTATTTATTTTCAGCCAAACTTCAATATAGACCCACTAGCGACCCACCCAGTGAAACTGCCCGACTTCAGATAACATAACAGATAAATCAGTGATACTGTATGTATGTAGGTGAGGTTATAATGTTTTTTTTCAAAAATGCTATGAATAGATAAACTTCCTGCTTTTTAGGCCGGCAGTTGCAAATACCTGTCGGATTCGTCGAAAAATTGCTAATTATTTTCTGACGCAATGTTTTATTAAAATATTTTAGGTCATAGCGTTTGTAGATAACAAGATTGTTCCTTCATTTTGGCGCAGCAGAAAATAATCAACAATTTTCGATGAATGCGACAGGGATTTCCAGTTTAGGTCTTATATAGTAGTTACCTACGCCTTAAAAAAAGACATCGGTGAGTGGACAGCTGGCCCCTGTTTCATTTATTTATTTATTTATTAAACAAAATCCACAGCTCTTGAGGCTTAAACAGACTATACTTATATACTAAACTTACAGCCAAATTAAGGATAAAAACCGACAATCCGACTTTTATGTCAAGAACTGACTTATTTGTCAAATTGTCACGCTTAGGCTGTTTCATAAACGTGATAATTTTGTTTAAAAGCGATAGGTGAAATCTTGACATATTTTTAATTGTAGAACGCGTTTCATAAACGCGGACATATGTCAAGAAAACGCGACAATTATGTCGCCGAAAATATGTCGGGTTCCGAGACAGAAGGGTAGGCGCCTGTCGCAAATGACGGACAATTTTACAAATATGTCAATACGTCACGACAATTTTCTGTTTCATAAAGCAGAATTGTCAAGTTTTTCCCGACAAACTGTCACCTGTCACCTGTCGCACAAAAAGTTTTATGAAACAGAAAAATGTCAAATTGTCGCGATAATTTGACTTATTTGTAAATTTTCCACCATGACAATTTTGTCGCCTGTCGGCTTTATGAAACAGAAAAATTGTCAAATTGTCGGTTCTCGACATATGTCGCGCCTGTCGGATTGTCAGCTTTATGAAACAGGGGCCAGGGATTCGAATCCATGATCCTTGAAATGAAAGTATATAAGTATATCTATCACCTAATCCAACACTGCTCTCTGTACTATAAGTCTATAATAAATGTATAATAACTGTTAATCTGAATGATTTGTACAACACAATCCACTCCTTTCAAAGGAAAAAAAAACAAATATGAAGACGACACATTGCGCCCGCTTCGTTCGCTTCGCTCGCTCGATCAATTAATATCTTTTCACTCACTTTCTATAGCCGATGATTAAGCTACATTTATCTTTATTTAAAAGTAATTTTCACTATTTATTCACAATAAAAGTCATATTTTGTGTAAAATCAGGACTTCAAAATAACCTCAGCAGCGACACTCTACCGTTGCATGACAGAAACAAACTTTAAACTGAAGTTTCAAAACTTATAACCTTTCGAAAACGCATCTTATTTCAAAGTGATAAGGTTCACTGTCTGAATTTTGTATGGAGAAGTAAATTTGGTTGGAATAAATAGAGTCCGGGGCGGAGTATGGAACGCTCTTGGGGTATAAAAAGACAGCTAGGGACCTGGAATAACACATAGACAGACAACTTTTGATAACGATCCCGCGGGAGCGGGGGAAACCGCAGGGCGCTGCTAGTCCTCCTTATTTTGTACTAGCTGCGTCCGCGGTTTTACCCGCGTAAGTCCCGGTCCAGTGATAATATCGCGATTAAAAGTAGCTATGTTAGTCCTCGATAATGTAGCTTTCTCTTGGTGAAAGAATTTTTGAAATCTGTCCAGTAGTTTTTGAGCTTATTCATTACAAACACACACACAATAACCCTTTCCTCGCAGCCGCGTAAAAATACAAATCTTTCCTCTTTATAACATAAGTGTGGAGTGTAGACTGTAGACTAATATTATAAATACGAAAGTTAACTGTCTGTTTTTCTGCCTGTTAAGTTTTCACGACTAAACCGATGACCTGGTTTTGATGGATTTTGGTGTAAAGGTAGATGGAACCATGGGCAGGATGTATAATTATTAAATCGCGGGGTCCAGCTAGTTATTTATAAGTTAATGCAGACAAGGACCTTTGCGGGTCAGATGCACAGTTATTGTGACCGAGAAAGCAATTCCTATCACGAATCTCCGAAAAAACTTTTTAAGCCCTCTTGTCCGAGTTTGTGCAAAGTAAAGCGATTCGAATTGGAAACTAATCGAATTTCGCGAATGATTTTTCATCGATATGTGTTTTGATGGTTCAATCGATTTGTCCTTTTAATGTTTGATGATTTATCTGCCAGGTTAATTGAACCTTTATACATGCTTTATACAGTGCCTATCTGACCGATATTTGTTTGGCAAAATATCACTTTCTCGACTTTTCTTATGGTGGTGTGGCTCACCTGGTGTTGAAGTTGTCGGGTCGCCCTAAGGCCTCTAACTTAACGTAACGACTGCTATCAGAGATAACAACCGGGACCAACTGCTTAAAGTACTTTCCGAAGTACGGAGGAGACACACAATTTATTAGTCACCTATCTAAGTAAGGACCGCGCCAAGCGTTGCTTAACCTGCACGACCGTTCATGATCGGCAGGTAAAGCTAGGCCAATGAGCTCCTCGACGTAATAAAAGAACTCTACGGTGGTTATTGACATTTGTTGTCTGTCTGTACGTAGGTACCTACGTTATAATTTGAGAACGCGTATGCTTGCGGCAAAAGATAACATTGTTCCAGAACAAAAGCCTTTAATGTTTTTATCGAATGCTTATTGTTGGTACCTCTATATGGACCTTATGGTACGCACGGGTAACTTAAATTATAAGGTACCTAGTGCGAATTATGATGCATAAAACTCAAAACTCAAAATATGTTTATTCTTTCGGTTATTTACAGAACACTTTGTATCGTCAGTAATCTAGTGTCTTCGGAACGCGGCCTTCAATGAGAAGAAGACACAAGAAACTCAACAAGATGGAGTTTCGTACCAAAAACAGGAGTGTCTGTCTGTCCGTCTATCGCCAGGCTGTATCTCATGAACCGTGATAGCTAGACAGTTGAAATTTTAAAAGATAATGTATTTCTGTGGCCGCTATAACAACGAACTAAAAACGAAATGATACAAATATTTAAGGGTATTATTCCCATACAACATACGTGACATTTCAAAGTTAAACATAACGTTAGCGCGATTCATTTTTAGGCAAAAAACGGACCCTTAGGGCTATATTTCACCGGGACACCATGGCGGCGCAACCAGTCGCTGCTACCAACAAAATGTATACAGCTTTATAGAGAGTTACTCACTTGGTGTCCGTTTGGTGGCGCAGAGCTGTATACATTTTGTTGGTAGCGGCGACTGGTTGCGCCGCCATGGTGTCCCGGTGAAATATAGCCCTTATAGTATAGATGCGTCATGTCCGTCTGTCTGTCTGTCGGTCTGTCCGTCTGTCTGTCCGTCCGTATGTCACAGTCACTTTTTTCCCATACTTATCATCAGATATCATAACCACTAACGTGACATAACCTCGTTACTAGTAATCTCAATGGTTGTAGCTGTAACCATTAGCTTCGTTCGAGTGTTCATGCTGAGAACTCGGCTCGTATATCTACTTCGAATCTACATCCGCCTTCTTAAATCTCTCAACGCTATCCTTTGCTAATATTCTTTGACACATACCTTAGTAGTGCTAGATTTTATTATCCACAGTGAAAGTAGACAAGTACGTGTATTATGTCGTAGGTAGGTATATATATGGGCCATTGTTGTATGAATGTTTGCATGGATTTATCTTGGACGGGGGATGATGCTCAGATTCTAGATGTGCCAGTCATCATCCATAGTGTGAGGGCCGCAACTATTCCTAAAATGTACTCCTAAATAAATATATTTTCTATTTTTTTAAGCGATTGCCTAGCTTTTATCGCGGGCTTTGAGCGCGGCGCCCGAATCAAGAAATTCCGTAACGAAAATAAAACCTAACACCCTCCACTCCGCGAATGCTATGCAATAGCTTTACCGCGGCAGTACCCGAGTGCAACATGTTTTTTTTTTCATCAGGCACGACGCTCTGCTTGATCGAGTGGGTTTCTTTTAGACCCGGGGGCTACAGGGCTATGTTTGTATTCTTCTTCTTTGTCGGGTGGTGTTGGGCGGGTTGTGTGTTTGTGATAGTGTCTTTTTAAAAAAAATAAGTTTACCAACTTATTTTAACCGACAGACAGAGTAATGAGGGGGTTGTTATAGTAGGGATTATTGCTCCAGTTTCACTATTGCAATTGTTTATTATTAAATATGCGACAATGTGATCACATCACTCACTGCAAAAAAAAACCCCATGAGTTTCTTGTGTTTCGAGGTCGCGTTCCGAAGACACATTAGATTACTGACGATTCAAAGAGTTCTGTGATTTGATTTGATTTAATTATTCTTTTCGTGTAGTAGTGCAGCTCACCTAGTGTTAGAGTTTTCAAGTCGCCCTAAGGCCTCTAACTTGACCTAACGACTGCTATCAGATATAACAACCGGGACCAACTGCTAAACGTGCCCTCCGAAGCACGGAGGAGCTTGAGAAAGTGATTTTTGCCACACAAATTATCGGTCACCAATCCAAGTAATGACCGTGCCAAGCGTTGCTAAACCCGCACGACCATTCAAGATCGGAACTCCTCAAAAATGCTCATGTTTGAATTAAAGTGTATGAAAGTCTGAAGTTGGGGCTGAGCTTTACCACATCCAGTCATCTCTCTATATTCGCGCCTGTCTGGACCGTCCGAGCCTAACCGTTCAAAGCACAACCAACGAACAATAGCCTATTATTTTTACTACTTATTGTGTTAAAATATTATTGTTTTTATAACATGAACACTCAAGATATTTTAACATGTTTCTACCCCTTTTTATAAGCTTTTACGCGTTGAGTTTTTTTCTTTCGTGGTCAATTTTATTGTGAAAATATGGCGGTGGTAATATGGTAAACAACTTATTTTTTGCATTTTAAAAATCCGGTCTTATTCTCGTATTGTTGTGAATTCTTTTACCTCGACCCTTATACCTACACTAGCAGAAGCCCGCGGTTTCACCTGCGTAAGTCCCGATCCAGTGGGAATCAAAATTAGCCTATATTACTTCTTGATAGTCTAGCTTTCTATTGGTGAAAGAATTTTTGGAATCGGTTTAGTGGTTTCAGAGATTACTTAGAAAATACATACCTATGTGTTACAAACGTTACAACTTATCTATACCTACCGATTTTAACTCATATATTTTACATTTCTTGTTTCATCGCGACCGAAAAGGTCTAGTCGAAACGTCGAGGTAATTATCCTATCCTACTTCCTACTAATATCCTATCCTACTAATCCTACTTCCTACTAATATTATAAATGTGAAAGTGTGTATGGATGTTTGGATGTTTGTTACTCTTTCACGCAAAAACTACTGAACCCATTGCGATGAAACTTGGAATATAGATAGCTGGACACCTAGAATAACACATAGGCTACTTTTTATCCCGTAATTCCCGCGGGATCGGGACTTACGCGGGTGAAACCGCGGGGCGCAGCTAGTTATTAATATTATAGTCAGATATTATGGTATTACGCGGGTAAAACCGCGGGAATCTGCTAGTAAAAAATAACGCCAACGAAAACAAGGTTAGCTTCCTTAGCCGCTCAGCGAAATTCGTCAACTGGATAAGATACCTACAATTTATGCCAATTTTGAGTCAGCCATGCGAGAAACAAAGATTGTAGCTATTTTCCTAATACTAGGTATACCTTGCTGTGTATCTCCGGCATAAAATAGGGTTACCCCTTCTCTTTCTGGGGGTGTCGTAAAACGCAACTAAGGGATCTATTAGTAAACTTTGAGTTCGCACCGCGCGGTGGCGGATAAACTGCTTGGTCCCTAAGAGTGTTGCTGTCTGGCAGGTGGTCGGCTGTTAAAATATTCCTAAATCTATTTGCAGAAAGTATGGTCAATGATCATTATTGATGACTTACCTACTGTGCCGTGCCGACCTGGCTCCCGAGAGCGATGCAACCGGGAACATCGCTCAGATGAAGAAGGTAGGTAGGTAAGGTTACTAGGGGTAACACGTTGCTCACAATTTGTTATACTTATTGATAAAATCACCAACTATATTTACGACTAGCTGCGTTCCGAGTTTTCACCCGCGTAGGTCCCGATCCCGTGAGAATATCGGGATCAAAAGTAGCCTGTGTTACTTGAATGGTGCCAGGGTGAATGTAGATATCTAATGGTGAAAGAATTTTTGAAATCGGTCCCGTAGTTTTTGAGTTTATTCATTACAAACATAAATACACGCAAACATTAATACTACAAATCTTTCCTCTTTATAATATTAGTGTAGATGTGTAGGCGATTTTATCAATATAACAAATTGTAAGTCCGGTAAACTGACGTCCACCGCACTTTCCCCATAAGCCGAACTTCCCCCTAGTGGCCTCACCTACGATGACAATACACTGGGCGGTGACCGTAAGCTGTAACAACTATACTTAAGTTGTCGTCACCCTAAATTTCACGGTCTTTAAGTACTCGCTCAGACGAAAAATCCACAGACAAAGTTATTTCATAATTTCTTGGGCCCTACACGGGTGGCCCCGGAAGTAGTGGCAAGCGAAAGTCCAGAGGTAGCGGACCTTAGGGGGCATCCGAATCACCCCAAGTATGTTCCGCGATTTTTCGTAGTTCAGGAGTTATCATTAGCCCAGCGGCCTTATTCTGTAAGAAAAAACTTTTCAGTCAACTTTTCTAAAACTCCGTTGAAACCTGTGAAGTTAACTCGGTATTCTCGAAGCCAATGACGGCACGCATAACAAAAAGCCTGCAGGTTGCTACACGGCACGTCACGTGACTTCTTAGTGCGTCTATATAAAATACAAAATAACTCGAGATCCTAGCCGAGCTAGCTCTCCGGCGTCTACACGGTTTTTTTGGGAATAAAGCCGCAGGTCGCGTTAAGACTGACGGCGCAGCCACACATATCGGCAGTCAATTGGCTGCCGTGCAAACGACGTGTTCCAATGGCTGCAGCAGACGGAAGTTTGGAAAGGATTTGAACTCACTACCGTCTTCTTTAGTAGGGCGCGCTAAACAACTGCGCCAAGCGAGCTCAAGCGACAGGGTTGAATATTAATTCATCTAGTTAGGATAGAAATCTTTCAAAGAAAAAATACGTCCTATAAACTTAGTCGCGGCGAGGCTTGAACTAGCGTCCTTGGGCATATACCACTAGACTTCCCTCGGGGAACTACGCGGGTAAACCCGCTAACCCGGTAAACACATATAATAATATCCCCTTACTAATAAACGATGTCTAGCTATATTCTGCTTTAAGTAACGTTTGTCCCTTACTGTGACATGAAGTTTCATAGTTAACAGATAGTGACAAACGTTACATAGACTTAGTCTATAGGTACCTACTAATATTATAAAGAGGAAATATTTGTATTTTTGCGTGTGTGTGTGTGTGCGTCTGTATGTTTGTTATGAATAAACTTAAAAACTACTAGACCGATTTCAATTCAATTCAAAATTCAATTTCAATTCTTTCACCATTAGAAAGCTACATTCACCCTGAGTAACATAGGCTACTTTTGATCCCGATATTCCGGGATCGGGACATACTGCGAGACGCAGCTAGTCATTTATAAGGTAAGGGAGTTAGTGTATAAAAATAATAATTACAACAAATATCTTCGTACCCAAGTGTTGTATTGACAATCAAGTATCACCTGCCCGAAACCCTCGAAACATCAAGAAGGCGCGCTCTTTCAATTGATATAATTTACAACCTTGCAGCCCTCAGGTAGACAGTTTTTTTTTACTTTACACCATAATTTGTGTCAATACACGATGGTGTTTCGATCTATCGAGGCGATCTGCTCGGCTTTTGCCGTATTGTGAAATGTTTTCTTTCTGACTTGTCCATCTTGTCATCTGAGCGATTTTCCCGGTTGCATCTCGGGAGCCAAGCCCCCCCCATTTACCCATATATACCCCATTTTTTTGCGCAGTGGGTAAGTTATGATTGACCATACCTGCCTTCTGTAATTAGATTTGGCAATATTTTTACAGTCTACTGCCTGACTGACACCGATCCTCCTACGTACCAAGCAGTTTATCCACCACCGCCAGGAGAACTGAAGGTTTGCAAGTCTCCCTCAGACAGCTAAGTTACCTTTTACTACATCCACGGGAAGAGATGGGGTTACCCTATTCTATGCCGGGACTATGCGGCCACGCCCGGGTTTCTTTCCGACTTTAAGTGACTTTACCGAATAGGCTACATTGTCATTAAAAGAGTCCGTAAATCTTCTCATCCGAGCGATGTTCCCGGTTGCATCCCTCTCGAGAGCCTGGGGTCCGCTAAACCCCAAATTAATTTGGGGTCGGCGCAGTAGGTACCCAAGTCATCTTTGACCAGACCTTCTGCGAATAGATTTGGCAATATTTTACAGCCTACCGCCTGACTTTCACCAACCCTACTATAGTTTATATATGATCGAAGCATGGAGTGGACAATCTGTGTCAAATCTGTGTCGATCATTGGGACTTATAATTAATGAAATCTTTCTAAATACCTATATTAAGTAATTTGATTTTACGCATCAGACATAAATAACATATAACACCGCAGGGAGTACATAGTTAACAAAAATTGAGAACTCGATATTGACAAAAAGTGTAAATATCTTAGTACTGAATGAAGTCACAAAATACTTGTGTAATAATCAATTTAGTACCTAAATTATCAATCGAATTTTAATTCAGAAACTTATACAAATTCAAATTAACTAATTCTGAGGATGGTTTTCTATATTCAACTACGATTCGTTTTAACTGCGGGCCGCAGTAGGGTCACACCGCACACGTATAATATAAGGCATGAATCACAAGCAAGTGAAGGAATTCATTGTGTGTTAGAATTCCGAGCGACGCGAGTGATTCATGGCCCTCAATGTAAATCCATAGTTTATTCAAGAATTGCATACCTACTGTACCTTTATACCATGACTACGAAAAAAAGAAAAGATTTTGTATGTCGAGTAAATACTCGACATACAAACTCTTTTCTTTTTTGGGCAGGCAAGGAGTTTGTATCGAGTTTTATATGTGCAAGTAGGTTGTATTGGCATTGAGATGGGATGGGGGGTCGAATATATTAGTGTGTTCTAAATTCAAACACCAAAAAGTAATTCAATTAAAACTTTTTATTCACTGTTTTTATTGAATAAAATCAGCTGTTTTAGAGAGGGAATGGTGTAAAGGCCTTTCCTAATTATCATCCGAGCGATGTTCCTGCTTGCATTGCATCCCTATCTGGAGTCCAGAGTCCACTTTCCTGCTCCTGTCTCCATTTGGCACGATCTTTGGCATCTCGTGTTGTCCCTCACTACGCGACGTCAAGCCAGCACTTCTCGACTCTTCCCAACCTGTTCGTAACTAAAACGGATCGTATTTTGAATATAAACACCCTGTCTAAGTAATTTTTGAGACCGGTTTTTAGATAAGATAAGTATATTAGTTGTAAAATAATCATCTAATTAAGCCTCTAACAGTTTTTATGTTTGCATACATTTTGGTTAATTATTTGAACTAGTTGTGCACCACGGTTTTACCCGAGTCAACCTTCAAGTGACGAATAAAAAAATATTTATCTCTCTCTCCTAATTCCTCCTAAATCACATCACAAAATGTCAGAGGGGGTGAGTATGGCGCCTACTAAGACCTTTGAGCCCAAGTTCACCTCACCTGATAGCTCGGTGCACCTGATGAAAAACGGTCGAGGCTCTGGCGCAGACTTTCCCTCCGGAGCTGCGGGGGCAGTCAAAGAAGTTTTAAGCGGACCTCGGGCTCCCGAGAGGTATGCAACCGGTAACATCGCTTAGATGATGACACATCAGAGAGAGGTCAGTATATGTGAGCATCCTCCGAGCATTTCTGCTCTCGCGACTCCACTCTGACCGGCCGGTAAAGGCAAGCCAGAGGCGGGGGACCGCTTCCTTATCTTTCTTATTAATAAGTGTGAGAGTCTAACTAATAAATATAATGTAGGTAAATCGAACTTTTCATAAGATTCGCTAAATTATAATGTTGAAAATTAAGTAGGTCGGTCGGTGCGTCGTCGCTTGGTACAGATTCCATTGATAACGCATTAACTCCGGTACATTTAACTTGAATCAACGTTCTATATAACATAATATAACAAATTTCGCGCACAAATCTGCAGATTCATTTATGAAAATCCATATCCTACTAATATTATACCCCCTTACTTATAAACGATGACTAAGTTTATGTTACGTTTCTCTCTGTCTGTTAACTTTGAAACTTCATGTCACAGTACAAGACTAGACAAACGTTATATAAAGTTAGTCACCGTTTATAAGTAAGGGGGGTAATGTGAAAGTTTGAAGTAAGTAATGGAGTATGTTTGTTAAGCAAGCTTAGAAATACACGATGACACTTCCACTTACACTTTACCTGAAACAGCCCACACATGCACACATGCACACATGCATGAATTTCTTTATGTGTGTGCTGTAGGTGTGGTCGGATTTAGGTAAAGTGTCAGTGTAAAGCTGGGATCTCACGGCGCGTGTTTTATCAGGCCAGACCGCGCCAGACCAGACGGACAGGCCGTGGGAATCGTAGCGTTCGATGAAGCCTGTCGTCTCGCGAGACGCAATCTGTCGCACAGGCCTCGAAAGGCGTGGGGTGGCCTGGCCTGGCCTGTGACATAACGGGCCATGGGACCCGAGCTTAAGTTTCATCATGTATTTTGAGCTTTACTCCTTCACACAAACACTACTGAATCGATTGCGATGGAACTTGGTATGCAGATAGCTAGAGATCTGGATGAATACATATGTGACTTTTTCCTCAATATTCCCACGGGATCGGGACATGCAGGTGGAACCACGGGGCGCTGCTGTACCTAGATAATTATTATTAAAAACGGGGCAAGTGCGACACTCGCGCATAAAGGGTTCCGTACCACTATCACAATTGGATACGGAACCCTAAAATGGTTTACAACAACCAATTTTATAGGAAAATATGAAATATTTATCTTCGATTCTTACTCCCATCAAACGACCGAATCACTCAAAAAAAAAACCTTGGCACAAAGAAAATCTGAAACATAAAAGAAACTCTTTGGTAAGTGAAGGCAGACTGGTATATTTGACAGATAGGGCAGCCATTTTGAATTCCATGACCAACTCGATTTGTCCTCCTGTCCCTCTTCCTGTCCTGACTCCTTGTTATGTTTGAAACACGTTTGTTGTATGGGAGCCCCTTTTAAATAATTGTTTTATTTTTATTATTATATATATATACAAGGTTTATTCTTATAAAACACAGTTAAAATTAAAAACTAAATTAAAACTAAAACTGATTAAAATAAAACTAACTAAAAACTAAAAAGTTATTGTTTTATTTTGTTTTTAGTATTTGTTGTTGTAGCGGCAACCGAAATACATCTTCTGTGAAAATTTCAACCTTCTAGCTATTACGGTTCATGAGATACAGCCTGGTGACAGACAGACGGACGGACAGCGAAGTCTCAGTAATAGGGTCCCGTTTTTACCTTTAGGTACGGAACCCTAAAAACCAGTCAAGTGCGATTTAAACTCGCGGGCCGAGGGTTCCGCACGACTGTTTATAGTTCTGTAATTGATTACCAGCAATCGAAGACCCTACTATTGTATGGGCGCTCATTCGCCATTTAAACTGGTTTTAAGTTCAGTAATTAAATTCTCTACTTTTTTTATATTTTGAATGTTTTTCTTTATTAAAATTTGTGACAGACGGACGGACAACAAAGTGATATAAAGGGATCCTATTTTACCTTTTGAGCCGTATCTCAAAAGGTAAAAAAGAAACCCTAAAAACTCAAATTAAACGCCATTTTGAATTTAAAATCGCCATTTTCAGTAATTACACGTCTCGATTCTCAATTTCGATTGTTTCGAGAAATCATTCGTATAATTGCAATGTATTCGATAAATCGATCCGTTTTCGATCATTTTGCTAAATTAATCGATAAAAGGACTACTGTAGCGAATATTTCTGATTATTTAGAATTTATGTAAATTTTCTAATAGTCCTAAATTGATGGGTTGTTATCTAAGAAAGACTTGTTTTAATGACCAGTCAAGGTGCATTTTTAGGGTTCCGTAAAAACCGGACTTTATTGCTGTGACTCCGCTATCTGTCACCAGGCTGTATCTCATGAACCGTGATACTAGGACAGTTAAAATTTTCACAGATGATGACCCACCGTGTACTTACTAAAGTTTTTGTAAGCATTTATTCAAAAACATTATTTTCTAAGTGTGGTAAACACTAACCTTGCTATTATAAAATGAGTTTTAGTGCCAGACCTGGTTTAAACCATGATTAAGGCATAGTAAATCATGGTTCAAACCAGGTCCGGCACTTAAAACTCATTTTATAGTACAGAACCCTTCGTACGCGAGACCGGCTCGAACTTGACTGGTTTTTGAATCACAGAAATACATCCAATTCATTGTACGGGTAGCCCCGGGCATAGAATAGGGTAATAAAAGTCGATCGGGGTTAGACAAGCAAACCTTAATTTCTCCGCGCGCGGTGGCGGGTAAACTTTAATTTTAATTAATGTAATTGTAAAAAAATGTAATTTTAATTTCTAATTATGTAATGTGTGTTTTTTA
This sequence comes from Idaea biselata, assembly GCA_958496205.1. Lineage (NCBI taxonomy): Eukaryota > Metazoa > Arthropoda > Insecta > Lepidoptera > Geometridae > Idaea > Idaea biselata. The sequence goes on along the minus strand of OY292394.1, from coordinate 53,581,132 downwards.
TGTTTTTAATATCTGCTTTTATTGACATGTAATGTATTTATGGATTTTAATCTGAAATAAATGAATGAATGAATGAATGAATGAATAAACTACTTGGTCCCAAGGAGGGTTGGTGTCAGGCAGGCAGCCGTAAAAATATTCCTAATCTATTCAATGATGGTCATGGCAGATATAGGTTTTATGGCATAAACATATTTGCTCTAATGTCTTTACCCAGGGAGGAAATAGTCGACTACGTTTGTAAAGTTTGTATGGATAAAAGAGTAGGTAGATTTTCCCCGATGTAGACAGGCCCAGGCTGACTCGAGCCTGACCAAGTTTATTAAAAGTACAACTTTTAGTGTTCTTTCCACCATATTAGTCTCCACTTGGTACTCGATGAGGTAGGGTTGCCAACGATCGGCTCCCAGTCTATATCCCTTAAGACTTCCCTCCGGTGGAAATCTGGCTTTATAACGTAAACAATTATGTTACTATATATTAGTAGGTAGATAATATACCTAACTACCTACCTAAAAAAATGTTCCATAACCTACCTACCTCCACGGACGGCCGGCGAGCGCGCATTATCAGTCGTTTTTTCACCGTTCATTAAGAGTCTTTATGCTTAGAAACTGGAGTCAAACTGCGCCGGCGCAGCGTCCCGCTGTTCGGTTCTTTATTGAGGAATTTTGTTTGAGATACTGTCTTACTAGAGCTGGCAATACTTGGATGATATTACATTTTGTGCTAGGCATGTTTTGTTTCTTGTTCTCGGTGTTTCCATACTAGCTAATTCGGCGAACTTTGTTCTATCTTAGAGAGAAAAAAAGTATCCAATGTCCGTCTCCTCGTCCTAAGCTACCTCCCCACCAATTTTCAGCCAACTCGGTTTAGCCGTTTTTGAGTTATAAATTTCTTTCTTTCGATTTTCTTTTATATACCTACCTACATAGATTGATTATAGATAGGTATATGTATGTATGTTTTACAAAAAAAGAGTATTTTTTTTATTAGGTGAAGCCAACAGTAAAGTATATACCTACCTAGTTGTAATCGTGTATTTACGGCATAGAATAGGGTTACCCCATCTCTTCCCGTGGGTGTTTTAAACAGCGGCTAAGGAATCCGGGGGAGACTAGCAAACCTCAAAAATCTAGTTTTATTTACCGTAAAATATTGCCAAATCTATTTGCAGCAGGTATGGTAATTGATGGCTTATCTGGGCCGACACCAAATAATTTGGAGTTTTTAGCGGACCCCGGGCTCCCGAGAGGGATGCAACCGGGAACAACGCTCAGGCACAGTAGGGTAGACTGGGTACAGTTGTGCCAATTTTCATTTGACCGACCATAATTCTTAAAATATGATACTTAGCTAAAAGAAGTAACGTTCATATATCAATATAAACATTTGGCTACATCTGAATACTAAAGTGTTCCTAAGTTCAACGGTAAACTCACAGGAGCAAGTTGAAAAAGAAAATGTCACAACCGCTCTGACCCCAAGGACATTTGTGACAGTGCCTGGGGATGATTGTTACAGTTACAAAAATACACTAAAATGATTGCAAAGTGGTTTTAATGTAAGATACTCTGCCTTTAATCTCATTTCCCTAATATTCGTGCCAGCTTCATTGCATTTTCGGATGTACCTCAATAAGGACATATGATTATTTTGGTGGTAGCAATGCGCCATGAAGTGCTGCTTTTTAAATGTATGTATGCGTCCTGATGCTGGCATATTATTAGGCTATTCGAGCACTGATAAGTTGTGGCGGAGGCGCGTCGTCGTAACGTCGCGAATTTCTTTGTGATTCACCTATTTTATTGTTATGTCGACGGAATTCGGGATGAGACGACAACATGCCTTCGCCACGACTGATAAGTGCGAGTATAGTCTTAGCCTTGCCTTAATTGATTTTGCTCATGAGCTTTCTGGTCACTAAAAAGAAAAAATAATAAGCTTAGCTTTGGTCACAACCGTACCCAGCAACAATGGCACAACTATCCCCAAAATACACTCGTCAAAGTCGCACAATGGCTGACGCAATACTGTGACACGTAATCAAACGCTCTTACCGCTCCTCTATTCCCTTGCACCCCCCACGCTATCTCTTATAGTTTCGATAATATAACGACTGTCACTTTCGTCCTGAGGCACAATCGTACCCAGTCTACCCTACATATGTGTACTGTGGCTCGGGTGAGAAGACTATAGCTAATACATAAAATAATATTTTTGAAAGATAGACAATGTAGGTACCTGTGTCTTACCATTATATGTAATTATGTACATAATATATTAAGTAGTAGGTATACATCCGTTGTATATAGTACCCATATCATAAGCCTGGTTGCTTAGATTGGGGCTCGTCCTGCAATATTTATTTAAATTAGGTAGGTACATTTAAGTACTAATATACATTTCAGTTAGTCATATATAGGTACATGATTCAATGCTGAACTAAGTAGGTAACACTAACAAACATACAATGGATTTCTTAAAACGTTATGTGTCAGCATGTCACTCATTCTTGTGGTTTTCTTCATGACTACTTATACATATTTGTGTAGAATAATAAGCGGAAAGAATACCTACTCTTTTCTCCATACAAACTTTACAAACGTAGTCGACTGTTTCCTCCCTGGATGCACAAACATATTTGCACATTAAAGCAAATATGTTTATGCCATAAAAACCTATATTACTCATGAGACCATGCCCCTACGTTTTAATTTTTGATGTAAAACATCTACAGCCGAGGGTAAACCTGAAAGTTGGCGTGACGATACAGACCGTGGCGACGCATCGCCACGCTGTATGATTCGATGTTTTACATCTCCCAGACGACCCGTGACGGCTCATATTTTTAAAAAATATATTTAGCTTTCTTCTCACTTAAGACAATAATTTTTAACCAATTTTTAAAGCTTTGGCCAAACCTGTCTGAATAAACGGACTCAACAATTAAATTCTCCTCATGGTTTTACTATCTGCACCTATCCTTTCTATCCCGCAGTCTGTGGGTTGTGTTAGTTCCATCAGTTCCAATTCTGTTAATATTTTCAACTAATTCATTCTAGGTCTAACCTGTACCTAATATTATAGCTTAGAATAGCTGCAGAAGTTTTTCTTTAACATTAAAAAACCGACTTTAAAATGGGCAATTATTTCAATAATTTACTCAGACGAAATGAGAACTTTTTTTTAAATCGGGTAAAATGGGTTTTTAAAACTTTTTATACAGGCAAACCTATATAGAGTTTTACGACGTAACCAGGAGCTGTAACATGATGGTATTAAAGCAAACCCTAAGCGGCTCTGTTTATTATTTTAAGGCCAATTTGCAACAAGATTCTTAACATATTTTAACTTTTCGTCAGTTTCCGCACAGGGTGTTGGAAAATGCGTTTTACGAGAAATAAATGAGTTTCTTGTGTCTTCTTCTCATTGGAGGTCGCGTTCCGAAGACAAAGTAGATTACTTTATATAATTGATGATTCAAAGAGATATAGGTAACTGTTATATCCGAATAAATAAAAGTACTTAGAATTTTTGAATTTTGAATTGAGTATGCATAATAAATTCAACACGATTAAAACTGAAAAATGTGTTCAATTTTATATTGCGCTTACTTCTACCGGGTTGTGCAAACCTTAAAGCAAAAAATCCGCCTCGATGATGTTCCATCGCTAATAATCGATTCAGGCCCGCGATTCTCTTGTCCCATTAAATAATTGTGGCGAATTTTAACATCGTTTTTTGAATACATCCACATGTTCTACCATGTTTTTGAGTTTTATAGAAATTAAGTTAGTAATTTTACCCTTTTTTATGCGAGTGAGTATGGGAATAGTGGTTTATGGGGGAATTAGATGGTGCCGTGCCGATTTCCTGTAAGCTAGGAAAAAAACGCCGTGTGAACGGGCGGTCTTTTTTTAGGTTATTAATATACTGCATGGTTTCTAGGAGGGTTGGTGTCAGGCTGGCAGCCGGCCGTAAAAATATTTCCAAATCTATTTGCAGTTGGTATGGTCAATGATGTCAAAACGTGTCAAACAAAATACAGAATTGCTTGCAGAATCTGCTAAACTACGCCATTTTCAACCCGCACCTGTCTTTAAAAATCGAGTGGAAAGTCGCACCGTATGAAGGTGCATTATGGTTGACTACCTGTGCCTTGTGGTTACACTTGCTTAATCATAGCATGAGCAAAAGACACAACCGAGTTTAGAACCTCATTTTTTTTTGAAGTCGGTTAAAATATATAAATATATTGCACAACGTTACACACGGCGCGATCTAACCCCAAACTAAGCACTAGTTTTGTACTATGGGCACTAGACAACAGATAAATCAACATTATAAATACATTATAAATATGATAAGTTCCTACATAGAAAAAACCCAGACCAGAAACAAAATGTATATTGCTGAGTAAAAATACTTGCACCCGGCGGGAATCGAACCCGCACCCTTCTACATTACAGTCGCCAAAGAAGCCGTCCTATTTATTTATTACCTATTTATTTGAGTCACCCAATCAATCATCAAAATATTGACCATATTTGACGTTGCTTAACCTACGCAAGCAATACTAGGCCTTATATCCTTACGAAGAATCAAGTGAAGTAACCCAAGGTATATGGTGACCCAAAAACAATAAAACATTATAGATTCTCCGAACAGATACTTGTAATTTGGTATCATTTGATTATGAACTCGTATCCTTCGGCGTTATAAATATTTTACCTGGCGTAGAGCGAATAGTTTTACAGACATGGCAGACATTTGAAAAAAAAAACTTTGAAAAAAACTGTGATAGATTTTTCTTCTGTTTTCGTGATGTTGGATTGAGGTCAAACTTATTTTTTGGTTTTAATCGCGTCGTGTTAATTACTTTTAGCATTGTTTCAATACTCGACGTTTCGAGTCCTTTAAAAAAACCTTTCAAAAAGTGTGAATTAAAGTGGAACCTAAAATAGTACAACAGCGCCCGGAGGAAACTTATTGGTACCCTATTTCAGAATCTTAGATCAAAAATGTTTACAAAGAACTGTCAATATCAGAGGAAAAAGTAAATAAAACACTGTCACTTTCAAATTATTGTACTTGGGTACCTATGAGTTTTTGTTTACATTTTTGATCTAAGATTCTGAAATAGTATTCTGAGTATGGTTGGTACCATTTTATTTGGTTAAGATCTGATAAGAACCTTCGCAATGAAAATTACTTCTTTCTGGACTTCTACCAAATTAATTGCTTCCTAGGGAACTAGTTACAGACTAATAGAGCATCTGAAATCACCTTCTTATCAGAAAACTTCTCAATTATTAAAGTTATGGTTCCAGTTTTGATGATTTTAAGTGACAGTTAAAAAGTAAAGAAAGCAGTACCTAACCATCTGATTTTAATCCTAAGTTATAGGCAGTACCTATAACATGTAAACCTTGAATGCTTCATTGTAAATGTACTATGTATTAATTTTTAACTTTAGAATGTCTATAAGTTTGTAACTCTACATAAAATTACATACAATTAGACATATCTCGTCCAAGAATTAAACGAACTTTTTATTAAAATAAAATATAAGTATTGTTACGGTGTATTAGTAGATATTAATTGTACATTATTCGAGTTGAATCAATAAACAATAAAGGTTGTGTTTTTATAAATAAAATAGGCTGATAAGAAATATGAGGTTAGGTACACTAGTCTTCTAATATATAAAATTTCCATGTCACAATGTTAGTTACCGTACTCCTCCGAAACGACTTTACCGATTTTTACAAAATTTTATATGCGTATTCAGTAGGTCTGAGAATCGGCTACTATCTATAATTTATAAGGCAAAACAACGTTTGCCGGGTCAGCTATCTTAAATATAAAAATGTCGTGTCACAAAGTTAGTTACCACACTCCTCCGAATCGGCATGACTGATTTTTATAAAATACTAGCTGACCCGGCAAACGTTGTTTTGCCTTATAAATTATAGATAATTAAATTTTTCGTGAATTTTCTTTGCTATAAACCTCACGGAGCCCGAGACCTTTCCAACGAATGCAAAACCGTGGAAATCGGTTCGTGCGTTCTGGAGTTATAGCGTCAGGAAGGAAAACCCGACTTATTTTTATTATAAAAAAACTAGCTGACCCGGCAAACGTTGTTTTGCCTTATAAATTATAGATAATTAAATTTTTCCTGAATTTTCTTTGCTATAAACCTCACGGAGCCCGAGACCTTTCCAACGAATGCAAAACCGTGGAAATCGGTTCGTGCGTTCTGGAGTTATAGCGTCAGGAAGGAAAACCCGACTTATTTTTATATAGTAGATATTATATTCATACGAGTATCTAGTAGGAAAAGGCTACTATCTATTTTTCATTCCCGTATAAGTAACACCTAGGGTTGTCCACCCCTAACATTTTTTTAGGTAGCAGTAGGGTAGGGTAGGGTAGTAGTAGTTGGGTAGAGTAGGCTAGAAGTACTGGAGTGGAGGATAGTAGGTATTTTTTATATTTAACTAGCTGACCCGGCAAACGTTGTTTTGCCTTATAAATTATAGATAATTAAATTTTTCCTGAAGTTTCTTTGCTATAAACCTCACGGAGCCCGAGACCTTTCCAACGAATGCAAAACCGTGGAAATCGGTTCGTGCGTTCTGGAGTTATAGCGTCAGGAAGGAAAACCCGACTTATTTTTATATAGTAGATGGGCAGGACAACGTCTGTCGGGTCAGCTAGTAATAGTATATAGGATAACAAGGATTGCAATTTGAAAGAGTCGTCACATTTAACACTACCTCGTATTATCTATACTTTAGAAAATTTATTTTCAAGGAAAAATAGCATTCAAAAATTCCCACTTGCGGCGAGGCTTGAACTCGTGTCTTTGGGTCAGTACCCCAACGTCTATACCAACTAGACTACGCAAGTCCCTAAAAAAAATTAAAAATAAATAATATATTTTTTTAAATATTTTTTTTAAACAAAATAGCCTTGAGCTACATATAAAAATTAAAAGAAATTTATCTATACTCTATTTCAGAATCCTAGGTCAACAAAGTAAACCGACATGAAACCGCGTGTCACAGTCAGTATACATAACAAGGCATCATATGACACACATCTGGCACACCTTGTTTACATTCCCAGTACTGTTCGCTTGAAACAATGAGTCGACTTGCGCAAGTCCGTTTACCAAACGATAGGTATTTCCTGCCTTTCCATTGGCTATGTTTGATTTAAGTCATTATTTAAAAATACAGAGTGTTTTAGACTACCTACTGTAATAAGAAAAATTAATATACCTACTACCTAGTTTTAAATATTTCGTAAAGATATACTACACTTATAAAATATTTTATGATTCGACATAATACATCATAGATAGATAATATACTTAGTTAAACTTTATTATAGCAAAATATACAAGTATTATAATAAGAAAAACTAATCTAGTAATGGGCGGCCTCACCGCCTAAATCCTTACAAGGCAACCATATTCCAGGCAAGCAACATTCTGAGAAGATCAACATTTTAGGAATTCCACATTTTGGTACTAAACAGTATTGCCAACCCAAATAGGTATATCACAGGCATTGAGTTAATAAGTAGTAACTAGAGATGATGTCTCAAACAAACTTTATGTTCCTTTTACACAAAATCAATAAAACAAGCCGCTACAGCGCTGACAATATTGTAACGTCTTTTGTGAAAATGATAAATAATATCACTGGCAGCGCTTTTCCCTTCAGTAAATGACGCTTGTGACGTTTTAGTCAAAAGCATAATAGAGTAATGTGTAACGTGCCAGATAGGACAATTTGATTAATCTATAAATCTATATAAGAAATTACCTAAACTTTGAATTAGAATTTTAAAAAATCGTTGAGTATATGGATGTACGCGTGTGTGTCTGTTGCATATCTACGATAAAGCTACCGTCAATTTATACTTAAACACCCAACACACCTTGCCCTGCGGTTTCACCATCATTTCACTATTTTTTACTGACTTCAAAAAAAGAAGGAGGTTTTCAATATATTCACGCTGTGCTCTACTATATTATGTAAATTATGTACGATTTCAATGTTTTTTTTTATAAGGTGAAAATCTCGAGTATGTCACAAAAAAAATTGATGAAGATCTGATGAGAACCTTCGAAATGATGAGCAGAATAGCATCCCAAAATGCAGTAAATTAATATTTTTTGGACTTTTGAACTTTTGGAAATCAAATTGATGGAGCACCCATAGCACCTTCTCATCAAAAAACTTCTCAATCAATTCAAAAACTTACTTCAAAAAAATAAGAAAATAACCTCCCGTACATACATACACTCGACTTTTATCTATTATGTAAGCTGAAGTCGGGCACTTTTACTGGGTAGGTAAAGATGGTGTGTAGTTTAGCTGCCTGTCTTCAGCTTACACAACAGATAACTTTCTTAAGGTTATCAAATGTTAATTTTTCTTTTTTTTGAAGTTAGGTTTTGAATTTTTCAATTATATAAGGAATTAAGGTTCATGAAAAAAAGAATAACCATGGCGACATGGTAGGCGGAGTGGAGGGTGTTAGATTTTATTTTTGTTACGGAATTTCTTGATTCGGTGGCCGGGCTCAACGCCCGCGATAAAAGCTATATTGCATAGCTTAAAACAAATACTACGTAATAATAACCGATAGTCAAACATAAGAGAAACCGCCGGCGATATCTAGTCGTTTGTAGTCAAAGGCGTCCTACCATTTTACCATTTTCATATTGAACAAACATAATGTCCGTTCTGTGGTAGGTTGATCTTTGATTATTTGTATACAATTTTATTTTTCAGTTTTTACGTATTTTTTAACAATGATTTCGTTTATTAACCGATAAAAGGTGATCCCGTGGTCTTTGTTTTGTTGTTTTTGAACTATTTTTGGAGGTTTTTATACGATATCCTGGGAATTAAATTATTTTTCTAATATGTGTGACCTCGCCCGCTGTTGAACTGTCACTGAACGTTTTGATGATAGTGTGGCTGCAGTTGCTTGGTTCAACAGTCTTTCTTCAGATGCCATATCTACTTTAGGTTGAGATCAATGATCACAGGACGCCATTAAGACATTAGAGCAAATATGTTTATGCCATAAAACCTATATCTGACATGACAATGCATCTACCTTTTTTTATTTTCTAATTAAAATAATGATAAAAAATAAAAAATAAATAAAATGAAAAAAATAAAAAGGTAGATGCATAGTCATGACAGATATAAGTTTTATGGCATAAACATATTTGCTCTAATGTCTTTATCCAGGGAGGAAAATGTAAACTACGTTTGTATGGAGAAAGAGAATGAAGACTATCCTCTTAATAAAGTAGGTACTATTTTATAAAAATTAAAAAGATGTCACCCACTCACAATTACAAGTTAAGATAATTACCTATACAATTTAGTTAAGTTACTAATTATCTCTTCTAAATTATCAAAAAAAAACCATGTCCAACATAATTGAGTATCCATGTAGGTAGATATAGCTAAAGGTACAAGTTGGCAACGGGCGACATGAGGCGGCAGCGGGCGACGTGTCGCGGCGACACTACTGGTGTCTATGTATTTCTATGAAACTCACTACGCTCGCCCGACGACGCGTCGCTAGCTTCGTGTCGCTGACTACGTTTACGGGAGTTTCATTGAAATACATAGAAACCAGTAGTGTCGCCACGACACGTCGTCCGCTGCCGCCTCATGTCATGAACCGAATCTAGCATTTGGGGACACGATCGGTCTATAACTGATCCCTGACGGTTGCCCCTCGGGGTGGCCTGACGGTACAGCGGACCCCTCTCTTTATACCCTTGATGGTCATAGCTGGGGACGCTAGAACTATATGCGTAGATATTAGAGAACTGGGTTTGCCGTTTTGTTTGCGGTAGCTCTACTTTAGAGAACCGAATCTAACATTTGGGGACACGATCGGTCTATAACTGATCCCTGACGGTTGCCCCTGGGGGTGGCCTTACGGTACAGCGGACCCCTCTCTTTATACCCTTGATGGTCATAGCTGGGGACGCTAGAACTATATGCGTAGATATTAGAGAACTGGGTTTGCCGTTTTGTTTGCGGTAGCTCTACTTTAGAGAACCGAATCTAACATTTGGGGACACGATCGGTCTATAACTGATCCCTGACGGTTGCCCCTGGGGGTGGCCTGACGGTACAGCGGACCCCTCTCTTTATACCCTTGCTGGTCATAGCTGGGGACGCTATAACATATAATATACGTAGGTTTTAGAGAACTGGTTTTGCTGCCGCCTCATGTCGCCCGTTGCCAACTCGTACCTTAAGTATCAAAGACGCCGCGTTATCACCCATAGTTTCCCAGCACGCGTTTGACATTGACACGACATCCTGTCAAACATGACAATATTTGTTTTAAAACATTTGAAACATGACATTACGTTTCGAAGATCAAACAAGGCCCGCCGTATTAGGAATTGGCCTTTTAAGGTCTGATGCTTTTATGTTCATTGATATTTGGTTGTGTAATTTATTAATACTAATACTTTTACTAATTACTAATTACTACTACCTTATACTACTACAACTATTAATTAATAATTTATTGGTATTTTAGGGGAAACTCAGTAGAGGTAAGGTCTACTTTTACTGTTCAACTAGCTGACCCGGCAAACATTGTTTTGCCTTATAAATTATAGATAGTAGCCGATTCTCAGACCTACTGAATACGCATATAAAATTTGGTAAAAATCGGTCGCGCCGTTTCGGAGGAGTACGGTAACTAACGCTGTGACATGGAAATTTTATATATTAGAAAGAAGATAAAAAGTAGGTACCTATTCAAAAAATGTGTTTCTTCAATTTAAAATTTATGAGTAAATGTTTAATTAACTGTTAAAAACCGGCCAAGTGCGAGTCGGACTCGCGCACGAAGGGTCTCCCGACTATCACAAATGGGTACGGAACCCTAAAATGAACATTGGACCAACCAATCCGTGAACGCAACTCAAACGTTAAAATTTGTCACTAGATGGCGTTAGTGGTAAAAATACATCGCGGTATAGTTGAGTTTTCATGTACCTACCTAAGTCACGTTTGTTGTATGGGAGCCCTTCTTAAATATTTGTTTTATTTTGTATTTGTTGTTGTAGCGTCTACAGAAATACATCATTATGTAAAAAATTCAACTGTCTAGCTATTACGGTTCATGAGATACAGTCTAGTCTAGACGGACTGACAGGCAGCGAAGTCTCAGTAATAGGGTCCCGTTTTACCCCTGGGGTACGGAACCTTAATAAAAAGGCAAATTTAAATTTTATTATCATAAATAAGGGCAGATACGGTACCTAGCTACGGCAAATGAGAAGATAAAACTGCGTCAGCTGACGCACTAGCCTCAGTCGTATGTGGAACCGCTGTCACGTGAACACGTACCTGGCTGTCACACTGCGAGTTTCTAGCTCAGTTTTCGACTACGCAATGTTAGAATAATATACCGTATCTACTAATTTGTTTTCATCTTAGTTAATAATAACATAAATGTATAATAATAACATTTTAGATGCACTAAACTGCTCATCTCAGCGTGAAGAGTGGAGATTAACCGAACAATGTATATTAATAAATAATTATTGTAAACGTAAATTACCATAAAATACTCGGCCTAAGAACAAGCTTTAGGTGCAAAACGAAGAAAGCAAAATGTAGAGTCCTTTTACAAAACCCGATACGATATTTTGAGCGACCATTGATTTATTTATTTGGAAACTTAATAGCTATTAACAAAAACATTAAAAAAACAGAGGAAAAACGTTAAGCCAATTACGAGATTTCATGATTAAATTAAAGTTACTTACCTAACTTAAAAATCATTATGGTGCATGCAAGCCTACTATAGTGCGTATACCATAGTAATTAATAACTTAACAAATCCTTTTTAATTTCTTATAAAATGTGTTTCAGCGAGACGTATCTACCTATCTACACTATGAATGGTATTTTCAGTCTGCCGTTATTAATTAAAAAAAAAACGGGGCAAGTGCGACACTCGCGCATTAAGGGTTCCGTACCACTATCACAATTAGATACGGAACCCTAAAATGGTTTACAACAACCAATTTTTAAATTTTATAGGAAAATATGAAATATTTATCTTCGATTCTTACTCCCATCAAACGACCGAATCACTCGAAAAAAAAACCTTGGCACAAAGAAAATCTGAAACATAAAAGAAACTCTTTGGTAAGTGAAGGCAGACTGGTATATTTGACAGACAAGGCAGCCATTTTGAATTCCATGACCAACTCGTCCTCCTGTCCTCCTCCTGTCCCGCGACTCCTTGTTATTTTTGAAACACGTTTGTTGTATGGGAGCACCTTTTAAATAATTGTTTTATTTTGTTTTTAGTATTTGTTGTTGTAGCGGCAACCGAAATACATCTTCTGTGAAAATTTCAACCTTCTAGCTATTACGGTTCATGAGATACAGCCTGGTGACAGACGGACGGACGGACGGACGGACGGACAGACAGACAGACAGACAGACAGACAGACAGACAGACAGACAGACAGACAGACAGACAGACAGACAGCGAAGTCTCAGTAATAGGGTCCCGTTTTTACCTTTAGGTACGGAACCCTAAAAAAACAAGTCTATTTGTGTTATGTTTTCGTACTTTTGATTTTTATTGCTCGAGACAGAAAATAGACAGATATTTTAAAAGAAAAATTCTTCTCCAAACAGCCACTGGGGCGGCGAGGTTTGAACTCGCGTCTTTCTGTCAGTTAGTATCCCAATGTCCTTGTCTATTTTTTGAAATGAGTTTAAAGGGTCTAATGTTCTTGATGTTTAGACGAAGAACTTAATGCTCTAAGACTTTTAATAAATTAAACGTTTTAAACGTATGTTTTATTGAAAAACGAAAACCCTAAATTAAAAATGAGTTGCATTTCATATCGGTATCGCGAAAAACGAAGAACAAAATTTAGTTTTCGACAAGATTGCGCTTTTTAAAGTCGTACGATATTCACAAATCGTACCTTGTAAGAAAGACTCTTCTATAAAAAATAGTTAAGGCTTTATATGGTACGAACCAAGCCTTTACTTAAACAAGTAAATTATGCGCAAACCATCGTCTTTTTACTTTACCGATTGTGGTGAAACGAAGTATGCCCTAATCCACCTGGAAGGAGGGGAGGGGAGTTATTTTAGACGTCTAGACGAACAACTTATCTCCTGCGACTGCAAATGCATCCTATTTTTACCCGACTGTGCGACGCAAAGAAGGGTTTTGTGTTTATCAGTCTATGTATGTATGTTTGTTCCTATGTGGCGCTCCAGAGGCAAAACGGATGGACCGATTTTGATGATTTTTATTCAAAATACTGATGAAACCTTTGCCGTGTAGCCCCAGCATAGAATAGGGTTACCCCATCTCTTCCCGTGGGTGTCGTAAAAGGCGACAAAGGGAACTGGGGGAGACTAGCAAACCTTAAGTTCCCCCTGCGCGGTGGCGGATAAACGGCTAGGTCCCAAGGAGGGTTGGTGCCTATTTGCAAGAGGATTGGTCAATGATAAGTGATGACTTAGCTACTGCGCCGACCCCAAATAAAAAAAAAAACATTTGAGGTTTACCGGACCCCGGGATCCCGAGAGGGATGGAACCGGGAACATCGCTTGGATGAGAAGATAAAACCGGTTAAGTGCGAGGCTGGTTATTTCGTAAACAAATTAGGGATCATTTTCCATAAAACCACTAAGTTAGTCTGCCCACGGAACCCAATATTCATTCATTAACCGACTCATTAGTATTGGAGTGGTTGAGTCAATAATATTAATTGTTAGCAGTTACTGCAATGGACGTATTCAGGGTTGGGCGAACTGGGGGGTTATATTTATTGCCATTTGCCGTGTTTTTTAACTCTTAAACTGCAGCCTTATTGTGTATTTAGGTTGAATGTTATTAGCGCATGGCGTACTTCTAAGCCTATGACTGCATTTAGATCTTATTTTTTTAAATATTCATTTACATATACCTTGATTTTTTTAATCTTAGATTTTTCTTCTGTTTTTGCGATGTTGGATTGAAATTAAACTTATTTTTCGGTTTTAATCGCGTGGTGTTTATTATCATTGTTTAAATGCTTAACGTTTCGTGACCTTTACAAGTCTCTTCTTCTGAATAGACTGAGATAAGCATTGAAACAATTGTAAAAGTAATAAACACCACGCGATTGAAACCGAATGTTTTCCAAATTTTACAATAATCTGCACCCGACACGATTTGAATCTGAAGCCCCAAAATCAAACGATTTACAATGGTAGGACTTGCAGGTTCAAGTCCTGTCTGGTGCAGATTTTGGTAAGCTAATTTTTTTATTAACTCGTGTTAATGCGTGTTCGTGTTTGCAAGGAGATCGGTCATACAACTGGACTGGTCTCTCTATGAGTCTAGAAGGAGAAAGATCGCTTGATCTTGGATGGAGAAAGATCCATTTTATACTCGTCTCTGACGGACGAGCTTCACCAGTTCCAAACGTCAAACTGTTCGGGAACAATTCTCACATACCTTTAAAAAAGATTGATTAAAATTCGAACGTCATTGTTAGAATACCCACCATCTAGGTTATCTAAGAAGATCGGTACTAACGCTGCGCTGTTTCAAATCGCAGGATACAACTTCATTTTATAAAATTGCCCCTTTGATCCCATAACTCTGAGTACGTCTCTGGCGCATCTTCCAATAAACTTCAACGGCAACGCTTTAAAGTCCGCCAGTCTGTATGTTGAGAACATTATGCAATTTTATTCTGCAGTTAGGTAGGTAGGTACAGTTATTTCATTGAAGACGCCCGTTTTTTTTTTATTCATTTTTAACCGACTTAAATAAAAAGAGGAGGTTCTCAATTCGACTGTGTCTTTTGTTTTCAACCAATAATATCACAGTTTATCTAATCGATCCAGAATTTCAGAAGGAAAAAGGAAAGTGGGTAGACCAAAGAGAAGATGGGCTGACGACATAGCAGATATAGCAGGAAATAATTGGCAGAATATTACAAAAGACAGAGACAAATGGAAGGAACTGGAGGAGGCCTTCACCCGCGGAGGGGCTCAACCCTAAACAAAAATCTACACTAACCTAGATCATAAGAAAAAAAAAAAAAAAAAACTAACACGTAAACTTTAAATATATAATATACCTAACTAATTACATAGATACTTACAAACATACGTCTAAACTAAATACATCAAAAATGTTATTTAAGGGTTTTGAGAAATAAAGGCTTTTTATTTTATTTATTATCTAATCGATGCTATTAAATAAGAATGGTTCATTCTCCATTCTCATTTTTCTTCGTCCTCTTATCCTCCTATCTGTCAATATTACCTAGCTTGGAAAAGCAACGGAGTTTCTTAGCGTTTAAAAGCTAATCTTAAACGTGCGTATAACTCAGCTCCTACTAAACTTACATTGCCTTATTAATAAACGTGGAGTAGGGTCAGAGAAGGAATAACATGCTTTGTCTTTTTCCGTGACAAGATCTTTCAAAGTTGACAGACAGAGACAAAACGTAGTAAACCTCCTCCAACGTTATTCCACTTTTATTAATAAGGCTAACAGAGTGGCGGCCATAGTATAAATTGTTTATCAGGCATAGTTATTTTTAAAATAAGCATGTTTGATTCGTGGCCGCTAAACGTGGAAAAGAGGCCAATTTTAATAATACCCCTTTATCGGTAGGTACCTATGTGGGAATCGAATTCGCGTCCTTCTACCAAACGAGTGTCCACCCACCATACTACTGCTACAGGTCGCATAAGTACGTCGTACTATCAACAACAAAAGTGGCTACCCACTAGGGCATGCAATATCGGAAGGTTTTCAATCCCGGGATGATTTCGATATTAAGAGTTCAATCCCGGGATTTAATACAATTAAAAAGGCGAATTTAATACAATAAAAATGTGGAAAATCTAAAATATGTGATATATTTAAGACTCTAGTGGTTTCATTACGTAAATAAGTTACCCCGAGGGCCATCCACCCCATCATTTTGGAAATATGGCGGACAAATAGCCTAAATCCGAAAGTGTCTAAACTTTCGCGCCAAATTATAGGCGCACCACTAAAATGATGTTAGCAGTAAAATTTTGCATGCGAGCTTGTATAAAAAATACTTGTCTTAAAAATTGCAATAGATCACGTTACTTTTATTATTTTAAACATTTTACCAATTCCCTACGCTTCTAAGTCTTTACAGATCTCTTCCTCAGGGGTAGACTAATTTTGGGTTTAATTTTAATAGTTCTATTCAATCATTCCATGAGGGAAAATATAGCTAAAAACCTTAATTTAAACCCAAATAGTAAATTGGTCAAATCTCGATATCGGATCACTCAATCCCGGGATTATAATATCGAACTTTTGCATCCGAGATCCCGGGATTACGATATCCCGGGATTCCGGGATTCATGCCCTACTACCCACCAAAAGATTCGTTTGAACCGAGCACCGAGCGTGAATACCTAAGCACATTAATACACACATTGATATAGGTATAAATATCAAATGTGTGACAATTATTGTCTTCTGTGTCGCATGCTAGCAGACGATAGGTATATAGGTATACGATAGATAGTAGGTAGGTAACAATCTATATATATAATAGCGAAAATCACTGACTGACTCATCACGATATCTCAGAAACTACAAGTGCTAGTTAACAATAAAGTCGTAGGTATCTTTACTAAGTGAACCTAAATTTACCTTTCAAGCAAAATTAGACCTTACGGTGTATACCTGCTTTCGTTGTCGATAGTAGGTACCTATGTGGGAATCGAATTCGCGTCCTTCTACAAAATCGAGTGTCCACCCACCACACAACTGCTACAGGTCGTATACCTACATGCTTACCTATATACCTAGATAGGTAAGGTACAGTCATTTTAGAAAGTACATTGTTCTCTGGTTGAGCAAGTCTTGAGGCTAGGTCTTAAGTGTGACCTTGATCTGAACCCAGCTGCAAATTACTGTAGGTAGTACCTAGGTATGTATTTTGTTTGGTTAACATCTTAATAGAAAGTACTCGTAGGCAGAATTGAATACAAAAGTATATCCCCAATTCAGTTTCGGCTCGATTCGACCAAACTGTAATAAGCAACGAATAGCAGTTCTAGGCAAAAATCGTCTTTTTGTTCGAGAGACTCTCGAGCTGTTCAATCGAAAAATGATGTAGTGGACAATTGGCCAAGCCAAAAAATAGTGTCAATTGGTCAAGCGAATAGTGACGATTCAAAGAGATATATTGTAATATCCGAATGAAAAAAGTACTTCGAATTTTGAATTTTAATAGTTATGGTGCGTGTCTGATGACTTTGACAACCATTGTCCTTAGGAGAACAATGCGCATGCGCGAACCTGTTAATTTCGCAGCAACTTTGACAATGAGACTTAACTATCTATACTTCTATATCTATATCTATACCTACTAATATATAAAAAGAGGAAAGATTTGTTTTTGTGTGTGTGTGTGTGTGTCTGTATGGTTGTTATGAATAAACTCAAAACTACTGGACTGATTTCAAACATTCTTTCACTATTTGAAAGCTACATTCACCCTGAGTAACATAGGCTACATTTGATATTCCCACGGAATCGGGACTTACGCCGGTGAAACCGCGTGAGCAAGCTAGTCTACTTATATCTATATCTTTACTATAAAAAAGAAAGACGTGTTAGTTAACCTACACTATTTATTATAACCATAGATCGGATTTTTGGGTGCCGTTTCAAAAATGCGACATCAAAAGTATGGATACGAACAAAAAAAATTCCGAGAAAAAATCCGCGTCTTGGAATTTCATCGTGATTGGGATTTCGAATAAGGATAGGTGTCGAAATCACGAGTACTATCACTATCTAAAGTATCATCATCATTTGTTTTTATTGCTGAAGACATATTTACTAGAAATATTTTAAAGAAAAAAATAATCTTCAAAATTTAAAATGAGATTCTGTTTACAGGTTAGAGTTATCCGTCAGAAATAAATAAAACACACATATAAATTAAAAGGGTTTAATGTTTATATTTCTTTATTTATAATATAGAAACAATGGATAAAATCTGTTCTAAGTATAAATAATTATCACAATTAAGAGAAAACACACCTAAAGCATGTTTGTGGAACAAACATTTTCAAATACTTGTTTAAAAACATTTATTTTTCAGCCAGTATTTCCTTACAACGGTAGGGTAGAGACAATCCAGCAAAGCTTGAAAAATAACAATTTATGTATTACTAAAACCAAAAATGTTCCCTCGACATGCAATTATTGTTGAGAAAATATCACAAAAATACAACTTTCCTTACAAATTGACCGAGTTGGTTAAAATGGGAAGTAGATTTTTGTACCTCTCAGCATTTAAATTGTTCTATTTCAAGCTTTGCTAAGTGCACTACGCACCGCACCATCTACCTCGGTGTGCGAGCTGAATAGTTGACATTGCGGAATTTAACAACTATGTAATTACTTGGAAGCTATTTTTGAAATTTGACCCTTACCATGATCTACTTATTGCAGGATTTAATTCGTCAGCTAATCAAAAATAAATAAATAAAATAAAAAAAAAACCACAAATAATAAAAAAATCACAGAAAAAGTTTTTTTTGTTTTCTGTGTTTTTTCTTAATAGTCTAAGAAAAAAAAAATATTCTGTTTTTTTGCGCAACAAAACAACAAATTAAATAACGAGAAATGGTCATGGTAACGCCCAATATCCAGCTTTACTTAAGAATTACCAAGTTGAAAATAGAAATCTGATGATTATTTTTTTTAAATTCCGGGTCTAGATAGTGTTGTAGCTACTTTAAGATTTAAATTATCTCGATATTTCGGAACGGAATCAGCCTAATCCATAATATCTATAAGTTGTAAATTTGTAGGAATGAAAAAAAAAATCTACACTCTTTTTAACAACAAATTATAGGCAAGAAACTTACAGTTATTCGTGTAAGTTTCTTGATTATAGGCTATGTTATTTATTCTATTACAATATATAAAAAATCTACTCACCCAAAATTCGACAAATGTCAAAGATATCCAATCCAGTTGCAATAATCGTAGTCCGTTTAGTAGCCAAAATGTCAAGTTTTGCAGTGAAATCCAAAATCCAAGTAACGAGCAGGGGTCAATAAACAATAGCATAAAACACACGGATAGACTGCACTCAACAAACCGAAGTATTAGCGAAGACGAATGAGCTTAAATTGCAGTTTCACTTTTCCCATAGGAATAACGGAATAATACGGTATAAATATAAACAAATAGGTATTTAGTATAAACAACTTCCAATAATTGCTCGAAGAAAAATAAACAAACATACCTTGGCGCCGCCTTTGTAATATTGCCGACAAAAGCGACAACAGGTATTGCAAAAGATAAACAATGTTTATGGCCGCTGTCTTCAAAATATTTTTTTTGTTCAACTTTGGGTCTCTACTTATGGATATTGTTAACTTAAAATTGCGAAATTGCATATACGAAAATGTCTCAGTAAGTTTTATGCATTCAATTAAAAAAAAATCCTTTTTTTAGGGTTCCGTACCCAAAGGGTAAAAACGGGACCCTATTACTGAGACTTCGCTGTCTGTCTGTCTGTCTGTCCGTCCGTCCGTCCGTCCGTCCGTCCGTCTGTCACCAGGCTGTATCTCATGAACCGTAATAGCTAGACAGTTGAAATTTTCACAGAAGATGTATTTCGGTTGCCGCTACAACAACAAATACTAAAAACAAAATAAAACAAATATTTAAGAGGGGCTCCCATACAACAAACGTGTTTCAAAAACTACAAGGGAATCGAGTAGGTCGTGGAATTCAAAATGGCCGCCCTGTCTGTCAAATATACCAGTCTGCCTTCTCTTACCAAAGAGTTTCTTATAAGTTTCAGATTTTCTTTGTGGCAAAGTTTTTTTTTTCTTTTTTTTTTGAGTGGTGTGGTCGTATGAAGGGAGTAAGGATCGAAGCTAAATATTTCACATTTTCCTATCAAATTTAAAAATTGGATGTAAATCATTTTAGGGTTCCGTACCCAAATGTCATAGTGGTACGGAACCCTTCGTGCGCGAGTGTCGCACTTGCCCGGTTTTTATTTTATTTTAAATTAATAGTACAATTTCTACGATACATTTACATTACATTACATACATACATACAATACATATTTTTTAAAGTTTAAAAAGAAATATCGGAATTACGGAATTTAGAATTCCGGAAAGTCATATCCATGTTAGTGACAACGTCTAAAACAGCACCCAAAATCCGATCTATGATTATAACTCAAGAACGGCTGAACCGATTTGGCTGAAAATTAGGTAAGGTTGGAGAGGTAGCTTAGAACCAGGACGGACATGGGATACTTTTTTTGGAGTAGTAGTAGGGTAGGGTAGTAGTAGGGTAGGGTAGTAGTAGGGTAGGGTAGTAGTAGGGTAGGGTAGTAGTAGGGTAGGGTAGTAGTAGGGTAGGGTAGTAGTAGGGTAGGGTAGTAGTAGGGTAGGGTAGTAGTAGGGTAGGGTAGTAGTAGGGTAGGGTAGTAGTAGGGTAGGGTAGTAGTAGGGTTGGATAGTAGTAGTGTTCTAGTTTTTTTTATTTAAAGGACAGGACGACGACGTATGTGTGTCAGCTAGTTTTAAAAAATAAATAATCAATTAATAAAAAAAATAAAAAAATCCTTGCTAAAACATTAATGTATTATAAAAACTTTATTGACATATACTTAACCTATGTAGGTATTCATAAAATACATATGTAAATTACAATAAAATTGAATATTAACTCATGCCTGAGTTATATTATATTACCTACTTACATTTTAATATCTTATCTGAAGGAAGATTGTAATCAATTAATTAAATTACTATAAAATAACTGAATTTTATGTCCAAAAACGTGTTATATTTTAAGTATACGATTTAATCCTAACCTATAAACTACCTACTAAGTTATAATAAGTTTGTGTGTTTGTTACCTTTATACCTACCCTGTCTTTTTCTCATCTCAGCGATGTTCCCATTTGCATCCCTCTTCAGTTAAGGTCTCTCGGCCCGTGTTATCACAGGCCAGACCGCACCAGACCAGACAGACAGGCCGTGGGAACCGTCGCGTCCGATGAAGCCTGTCGTCACCCGTCGCATCAGCTATCGTCAAGCTGAGTTTCACGGCTTGGTTATCACAGGCCTGACCGTACCAGCCCAGACATACAGGCCGTGGGAACCTAAGCGTCCGATAAAGCCTGTCGTCGCGCGAGACTAAAATCAGTCGCACAGGTCACGACAGGCGTGGCGCGGCCTGGCTTGGCCTGGCCTGTGATATAACGGGCCGTGGGACCCCAGCTTTACAGTCCTCTAAAGACTTGGCGCGGCCTGGCCTGGCCTGTGATAAAACGGGCCGTGAGACCCCCAGCTTTCGGCGGAAACGAATATTTGTATGTTACTCACCTGTTGACTTATTAGTTGGTACTTCTCTTGATGTGGCGCGATTGTTACTTCTCAGTACAGTACTACCCAGAAACTACTTTTGTCGCAGAATACATAATAATTATAGAATATTATTTTCCATCTACAAGTTGCCTGGATGAGATCGCTTGCAGCGAGTCGCCCATTACCATTTTTTTAATAGTTAAAATTTGAGAGTATTTTTTTAATTTTCCTGTAATTTCTTTTGTATATTTTGTGATTTAACTTGTATTTTATTTTATAAATGTATTTTAACTATGGAGTTCCTCCGGTTGATTTCATATCGATGCCAGGCCGAGATAATGCGAGTATACTGCTACTATTCTCGTAGACTTAAGATGAAAGCGAGTGAAACCACATTGCGCAGCTAATATGTATACAATATGAAATCTAAGTAATAAAATATTGGTAGGTATTTGACCTCGATTATTTCCGTTTTACACCTAATTAATATAACTTGATTGACACGGTACCTACTTGATCTGATGATGTGTGGTGTGACGACTGACGTTAGACAGGACGTGTAATAATATCCCGCCTTTTCATCTAAGTTTAGATGAATTATATACAGTGCAAGCTGCTTTTAATCCATGCTTTTTATGGTACTGTAGTGCCTGGGACATTACAACGCCGTAGAAACGGGACACGGGACACCAAGTTTATTTTTTTATATTGTTTTCCTGTGATGTGTTTAGAAGTTCATGTTGAGTAGCTCATTGGCCTAGCTGTATACTTGCCGATCTTGAACGGCCGTGCGGGTTAAGCAACGCTTGGCGCGGTCATTACTTGGATGGGTGACCGATAATTTGTGTGGCAAAAATCATTTTCTTGAGCTCCTCCGTGCATCGAAAGGCACGTTAAGCAGTTGGTCCCGGTTGTTGTCTCGGATAGTAGTCGTTAGGTCAAGTTAGAGGCCTTAGGGCCATGTGAAAACTCTAACACTAGGTGAGCCAACCCCTACACGAAAAGAAAGAAAAATAGTTATTGGTCTGGCTGGAGCTGAGTAAGCCGTGGGTTTCTTCACGATGTTTTATATGATCATATGAAACACTAATGATTTGTGGGTTAAAAAATAAAAGAAATAATTAGTTCTCTCCAACATTTATTGGTCGAAAAATAAATAAAAAACTTTGGATATCAACAAAGGCCAGAAATCGTATAAATAAATACCTACAGGTTCTACACTTAATAATAACAACATATTTACAATACTGCCTTACTAGTTATAGTCCGTTTCATAAGTAGTGACAAATTCTACAATAGGTACTTAAGCCAAAAGTATAAGGCCAGGCGCGCAGACTGCGTACAAATTAGTCGTACGTATACTGGTTCGTATACAGTCTGCGCGCTTCCATAGTATTTGGAAGGATGGGACTGTTCGTACGTCTTCGTACACGAATGAAATTCGGACGAAAACGTATCCAAATTGCGCCCGGCCTTATACGAATATTATATGTTACATTGGTACAAATGGCCATTCGGCGTCATTGGAAGTAAAAGTAAATATAAGAGAATTGACGGCCCCCAAAATGTATTTCAGAACGTCTTTTCAATCTGTCTTTTACTTTCAATGAAGAAACTGGCCATAAACAAATCGTATAGTTTTTCGTTCGTTTGATTATCGCATTTTATTGACTTTTCTTGTTATATTTTATAAATCGCAGTCTAGTCTATCACCATAAATTTAAAATAATTCATTAATTATTCATAGACGTTATTAACATGCTTTAGTTGTCATGTCTCTTCCATGAAGAAGTTTTTTTTATATTTACGTACCTATTAAAACGATTTAAAACGCCATTTACCCAGTGCCATCGAGCCATATAGGTCGCTCGCATGTCTAAGGATACTGCCTAGGTATTGGAGGTTGCTGCCCTGAGCAAATGCGACAATTATGGTCCTCAACTGGCTGGTCTACTTTTGTACCTTTCGCGGTCGAGACAGGAGGTATTTAGGTAGATAGGCGGGTTAAAAGTATCTCATTGCAAAATAATTGGGTCGCCGTCTTAGAGGTCTTGATTACCGCTCCGGATCTTACTTGGTGCAAAGGATAGCTATTGCCATACAAAAAAGCAATGCTGCTAGATTTTATGGCTTCTGTGTGCCGAGTGCGATCAGTAGCCAGTAGCGAATTTTACCTTGTATTTATTTATTATATGGCTGCTATGTAAAAAAAACCCATCGTGATTTTTTATCAACATTTCGCGATACGAAACTTAAAACATCAAAATGCGATTTATCATTTTATTACAGAACGCAACTAACCATTTCCAGTCAGTGTCACAAAACCTCAGCTCTGAATTTCACACTACTTTTGGAATAGACTATAGTAGGTAATTAATACCATACCTATCTACTAGGTATTTTTTTACAATTTAATCTTAATTATCAATTTTTTATAAACATTTATTTTTTAATTCTATTCGTCCCATAATACTAGTTGTTAGGCAGAGATACGTTTTTTTTTACAAAAACAAATCTGGGCTCTAGCAGACCAGAAACTTTTCTGTTGTATGATAGTTTAGTGTCTGTATGAAAAGGTCGATATAGATTAACCCCTTACCTACATATTAACAGCCGATAAACTATGTATCGTTTGTCTTTTACTGTGACATGAAGTTTTAAAATTAACAGACAGAGACCAACTTAGTCATTGTTTATAAGTAAGGGGGCCTTTCAAATGTACAAAAAACTATCAAAGAACATAAAACTTTATAAAGCGGCAGAACCCTTATACTAATAAAAAACTCCAATTGTTTTCGCATAAATAATTATTTACAATGTTTATTTTAACTAAAATTTACAATTTCGGAAAAATACATTAAAAATTACAATAAATAAGATTTTGATAGGGTTTTTCAAAGCGATGTTGAATCTTTTAGACGGCATTGTGAACCTTCTTAAAAAAGGAGATCAACAATGTTTTTAATTCAATTGTGGCTATTATTTAAATCACAAAAAATACAAAATTAAATAGGTTACTTACTTAGCCAGTAATAATTGAAAATTGTAATCAGAAATATTCCGAAGCGAAAATTTAGCAACCGACTACGGAATATTTCTGCTGATGGCTTCTTTTTCAGATGATATTGACCAAATAATTTTAAAATGTAACACCTAAAAAAAATGACTTTAAAGTCATGCTTCAATTTAAAGATTTTAGACTTCAACTTTAGTAGGTATACACTAAAGTCCAATTTCAGTTAAAAATAATAATACAATAAATTATTTAGTTACCCCAGTACCTACACTATATCTTAATTTTGGATGACTTGTGGGTTGGAACATTATTGCATAACTACGACCAATTGTGGTAATGAAAAAATAATTACAGTTAGTTTACAATTATCAGAAGTTTAATTACTTCAAAACCAACATTTTTAAAATTCATTCCGAAGCTTAACCTTTTATCTGAAATGGTAGGAGATACAAAAACTTGTTTTGAAACTATTTTGCATACCGACCGTCGGAAACTGAATGCAAATTCATCAAGAAATATAAGTAGAATAAGTTTTTTTAATACAGGGCTGTTGGGAATAAGTGACCATCCAGTCGGTACATATCTGACGGAAAATGCGTCGCGTATTATCGACGCATTTTGCGTCAGATCGTCAGGTCGCGTAACGCCAGAATTGTCAATTACATGGTTAAACATTCAACCCTTCACACTCAAGCGATTATGCGTTGTGTATGTTGCTGGTGACCGATAATACACGACGCATTTTCCATCAGATATATACCGACCGATTTGTGAAACATTTCAGCGGGAATAAAACAGCGATAAATAAAAAAAAAACCAAAACTAGGACAATTCCTAGGAGAAAGATAGAACGGAATATTAACGACGCGACGCGATGCAACAAAATGGCAGCCCTGATTCTAACCCAGTGGTTACATTATCGCGATAAAGCGAAGATTCGCGTTGTCCCGACACGTGTGGCCAAAGAATTCATCCTATCGCGATGTTTTAGATTATCGCGATGTACCAAAGATGTGGCCAAGCACTTCGTCCTAGATCGAACACGAAGTTTTTATCGCGACAACGCAACGCAACATGAATCATCGCGACTCTATGTAGCCATAGCATAAAATACAGTTCAACGCACTCACATAATATACAAAGATTATTTGATGTACATCGCGTCGCGTCGCATCGCATCGCTTTGTCGCGGACAAGGGGTTACAAAAAAACGCAATTTGGCAAAACATTTTCGCATTAACATCAAATTGCTAAACAAAATGAAATGAAATAGAGTAAGGGAAGTTGCCAAAATATCCGCTGACGCCAAATGTAGGGTAAGCGCATTTAATTTCGTAAGCAAATAATATAATATCGATACTTTATGCGATTGCGTTCACCCTAAAATGGGATATTGCACGTACTTTCGTGAGATTTAAATTGAATTTCGTAACATTAACTCCTTTATTTATAAACGTAAACTCTAAATAAACGTTAGGTACAATATTATACAATCGTTATCGTCACCGCTGTGTGAATAAATCTTTCAGTTTTATGTTTTGTTTTGCTCGGGACTTAACAAAACATTAAGAATAATTATCTAGATCCATAATAAAGGGGGAAATAAGGAAAAATGACCTAAAGAGAGTTTTTACAGTTTGGGGCCACTGCTAGTAAATGTTTTAACGAAATAAACGTTTTAATAAATAAATTAAGTCATAACGTTAAGTTGCAGGTGATGTACCTCTAATTAACGTTTATAAATAAAGAAAAAAGGTTATTTTATTATGCATTGTAACTTGTTTATTTATTTTGATACAAAATTAGGAAATTATTTAGTCAGTATCAATCATACCCTTCAACATCAGAACAACAAGGCAGCAAGCCGTATGCTGGCGGAATTTCACCATTGTATTGTATGTAACTTAATAAATTTTATTAAGTTTGTTTATCATTCCCCTTACTTATAAACAGGTGCATAAACTATGTAACGTTTGTCTTTTACTATGACATAAAGTTTCAAAGGTTACAGAGACAAACGTAACATAAACTTAATCATTGTTTAAGTAAGGCGATTAGTGCATACACACAAATTAGTTAGACATAACTTTTTTCTGTACTATTAATTATTTAAAATAACATATAATGTTATAAACAATATTTACCTTATATTAGTCAACTAAATGGTAAACTAAAACAACTTTATTCTAAAATTTAGTCGACTAATAAAACATGATACGACTAATCTAAAATAAGCAATTGATAACAATTCTTTGCATAAACCGTAATTTTTTCAGCTTGAGATTCTGACGAATAAAACACCATTTATGCCTAGAATAGCTATTCGCTGCTTATTCGAGGTCTAATCGAGCTTAAACTAAATAAAACATACCTCTGCCAAAACCAACAGTAACATTTAAACATACCAGACTTAAATATGGCCGCTTCATTTTTACAAATTATAATAGCAAATAACGATATATTGCAAAATATACTTACAATTTCCTACCCCTATTCTATATTCAATTCGCTATATGGACAGGACAGTCGCATCCATAGATATATATTAAAGTGCAACCCCTTGCTTATAAACGATGACTAACTTTATGTAACGTTTGTCTTTCACTGTGACATGAAGTTTCAAAGTTGACAGAGACAAACGTTATATAAATTGTTAATCTTCGTTTATAACGGGGTAACTAAAATGTTTATGTTTCAGCTCATCCGTTTTTTTTAACGGATTTTTAAATAACATTTTTTGAAGTGCTACTAATTTCTTGCAAAATTACCAACAATTACTGAGTCGTTTGAAGAATGTTTCTCTGAAAGTTTTTCCATCGACCTGCCTACCTATATATCTTCCTTTTCCGGTCATTTTTTCCTATAAAAACTAAAGCATTTTTTTGTTATTTCACAGTAAAAATATGGACAAAAAATTGACGCGACTTATCACCATATAGCGCGATGAATATAACTTGTTTTAAGTATTGAAACCGACTTAGGAAACATATTAAGTACACATTTTAGGACATTCAGGCCTTTCCAGTAACAAAACTAAACGGAGTTCAGTTCTTTTGCTAAACACTAAAATTAGTTTACAAAAATAGTTCAAAAGTTTTTCAAGAGGTAGCTCGAGCTATTTATTAATTATAAATCTATTTATTTTTTTGCGTAAATTATTAATTAAGTATAAGTACGTAAATTATATTAAAATTAATACTTGAAATTAATTATAATCAGTCTATTAATTTAATTATTAAAGGAAAAAATTGCCCCCTTATTATTTTATAAACGAAAGACTTGGCAAAGTCTGACGAAAGCTGCGAATTGGAGACGAAATAATTGATCATAATTTCCCCCACAAATATAATCATAAAAAAAACACAGAAAATAATTAGCCATCGCTAATAGCACCAATGTATAGGAAAAATAAACTAAAAATAATTAAAAATTACATGAATTTGTCGAACTATTTTTTTTTAGATTTTTAGCACCTGTTATAGTTTTTTTTAAATTCTGATTATAATTAGTAGTTTTGGTCACCTTCAAACACTAACGAAGGTAGTTTTATGTGAAATTTTCATAGATTTTTTACTATTTTAATTAAGACTTTATTTAGGCCCTTTACTTAATTAAAAACTTTAGGTAAGATCAACTCGCCGAAGTCCGTCATAGGGGTATCTCCCTCTACCTTTAGATTTAGGGCTTTAGGGCATAGATAACACACACACATGATCTATGGGCATAGAGCAAGCTACGGTCTTACTATGATATCTGTGCCCTAAATCGAATGGTAGTAGGAAATACCCCTATGACGGACTTCGACGAGTTGACCTTACTTACTGTTCTTATTGAAAAATCCATTATTTAGGTATCGGATTTGCCATTAATTTAAAATTTCACATAAAACTCCCAAGTTAAAACAATAATCATAGAAAACGTTTTACAACCTCATTCTGAGCAAATATAAGCCAAAGACTTAAATATTTCTTCGTAAGAACAGACCTTAGCAAATTATCAAAGACGTTCAAACCGTGCTTTTCACTTCGTTGCTTCATCTTAGGCCACAAAATTGGAACAGCGTAGCGTATAACGTGGCGATCACGCTAGTTAGCTAGGCTAGCATGACAGCACGATAAACATTATGCCGAGTCGACATAAAGGTGCCGTCTCTTTCTCCCAAACAAGAGAAAATGAGACGGTTATGGCGATTCGACTAAATGTATCTCCTGATGACAGGTCGAAAAACATTATGTCGAGACGACATAAAGGTTCTGTCTCTGTGTCTCAAACGACGAGAAAAAGAGAGGAAAACTTAAAGTCGATTCGACAAAATGTATCTTGAGCTGTCATGCTAGCCTAGCAGGCTACTAGTTGTTCTACAAAAGTGATAGAGCTTGTCAAGATCTTCAATTGGACATTATGTTTAGTTCGATATTGACATTAGACGTTTCCAGTCTGCAAAAATCTATGATCCAATGTGTTAGAAGCACAATTTGTACCAGTTTGATAAAATTATAAATGACTTCCTAAATGCCTGTCCATACTAATTTATATCTATGTCTTTGATAGAAGCGAGTTTCGTAAAAAACTCATATTTCATCGAAAACTTAATTTAACGAAACAATTTCGATGAAACGAGTTTTCTATGAAACCAGGCAATTTATAGGATGTCTGTCTTTATCTAGTTTTGTTACTGAAACGACCTTAGTTCTTAATCTTAATAATTTATTAACGATTCTTCTAATTTTTCACAGATCAGTTTTAGATTTTCAGGCTTAATAATTAACCCCCTTAATTATAAACGATGACTAACTCTATGTAACTTTTATATTTTACTGTATCAGTTTCAAAGTTAACAGGCAGCCACAAACATTACATAACCTTAGTCATCGTTTATAAGTAAAGGGTAAATATTCTGGAGTTTTTCAATCAACTTTTTTTACACCTCAAAATTGGTTAAGGAGAACTGATTTATTGGTGGTTTAAATAAGTTAGGTAACATGGACAATAAGTTCATTTAAGCCTATTCCCATTGAGTCGCCTTTGAATCTTAGCCTAGAGGTAAGTAACGCTGTTGTCAATCGTCCTGAATTATGATCTAAAATTTACTCTAAGAACCCACTTTACAAAAAAAAACGAGAACTAATAAAAAATACAAATCAACAATAACTTTAAAACGCTTCTAATTTTAACCATGTGGGTATCACGATTATATTTTTTCCGTCTTCGATTCTTGACGTTAAATTACATAGTTTAAACAATGTAACTACACATTAAATAATTATATGGTACGCAAGAATGGTACCGAACTGTGTTTTTTGCTGTGGTTTGGACTCTTGGACATGATTTAAGCGTACGGCACATCAGCATCTGCTTTTCGACTGTGGTCAAACTAGTGATTTATTTTGTTCTTTTTTTTCTACTTTTTTAAACATTTAGCATTTAGAAACAACACGGACAAAATAATACAGAATAAAACATATTTTTTCAGCAGATTAATCGAATTTTTAACCATAAATTCACAAAAAAATAACAAAAGAAAGGAAAAATTAGCTATAATTGCTGAGATTATGCTTTTATATTAGATCATTTTGCATAACTTTTAAGTTACGTAATGATTTTTATTCTTTTCCGTTTAGGTATTATTTTTATGAGATAGATGTAAAGTACGCTTAAAACTATGACGCAAAAAGTAAGTAGGTGTATTTATGAGTAAGCTTATTATTTCAACATAGTTAACTTTGAACTTGTAAACCATACAGCATTTATTTTTTAATCGACCTTCTTTATCAACGATTATAATTATTAAAAAGTATTAGGTATTTAAAAACACGTCGTTTGTGACCGTTTTTGTTGTTGTGTATTTTTATTTAATTACTGATGTTACACTAAACTTTCTACTTAAATTATCCTTTTAAAAATTCATTTATGAACAAGAATTTAATGTTTAAATGCTTTTTAATATTTTATTTATTGTTCATTATCATTGACAATCGATCACAAAATACATTGATCACGAATGAGGATTTTAAGGGATGTTACCCATTATTCAGACTCGTGATTTCATTAATCTGACTACTGGGTATTTTATTAAAACAGCAATAGAAAGAGTGTTCGACTCGTCTTCCTT
The DNA here is from genome assembly GCA_958496205.1 of Idaea biselata. Classification (NCBI taxonomy): domain Eukaryota; kingdom Metazoa; phylum Arthropoda; class Insecta; order Lepidoptera; family Geometridae; genus Idaea; species Idaea biselata. The sequence goes on along the minus strand of OY292394.1, from coordinate 53,550,540 downwards.
ATCAGCTGCACCGGCCTACATTACATTTCATTAAAAACATAACCCTCCTTCAGCAGTCGAGTAAAACAAATTGCTTTACTACGACCCACTTGTTACTAAACGCCTTTAAAAAATTTAAAATAGAAAACATTTGCACCGTAACGTTAGAAATCCAAAGAAATTTCTATAGAACGTGACTTTTTATCTAATGTATTTACAGCATGACTTGACAGGTTAACTTAACTTATTGGACAAGAGAAAGTCATGCGCGATCTGTGGACGAAATTGTTACCATTTTTTTATGTTATCCCTTCACAACTGCTTATGGAAAACAACATTTAAATATAATCAGCAAAACACACTCTTAACTTTATTTATTCACTCCCTAAACAATGATTAACAGGTGACTAAGTTATGTAATGTTTGTCTCTGTCTGTCAAACATCTGACTTTAAAACATCATGCCACAGTAAAAGACAAACTATACATGGTTTATGCAGCTGTTAATCAGCGTTTATAAGTAAGGGGGTATTTTAAACCTTTTATTTGAAAACGTTAAATTAACAACAAAATGGTGAACCATCAATGTATTGTTTTTGACAGTTAGTAACGTTTTGTTTTTACTGACAAACAAACCTATTCATTGCTAACAGTAAAATTAACGTTTGTAATTAATAATCACGTTTTCTAATTAAAAAAATAACTACACGATCTCCATTTCAAAATTGAAGGCGTAAAAGTTGAAATTGATTGAAAAACACCAAAATAATTTTGGAACTGATATCTAAATAATTGTTTTTTTTTCTTCTCCTATAAAACTAGCGGACTGATTTCGAGATTCATAATAATGAGTACATAATAATATATATTTTTAATTAATTAGAGGACAGTCTCCAATCTCTTTCTCCATACAAACGTAGTCGACGTTTTCCTCCCTGGATAAAGACATTAGAGCAAATGTGTTTATGCCATAAAACCTAATATCAGTCATGCATGACAATGCAATAATGCATCTACCTTTTGTTTTTTTTTTTCATTTTCTAATTAGAATAGTAATAAAAATAGAAAAAAATAATAAAACCAAAAAAATCAAAAGGTAAATAAAAATAGTCATGCATGACAGATATAGGTTTTATGGCATAAACAAATTTGCTCTAATGTCTTTATCCAGGGAGGAAAACGTCGACTACGTTTGTGTGGAGAAAGAGAATGGAGACTGTCCTTTTAATAATCAGGCATTTCATCTAAATACACAGCACAACTAATGACAGTAAAAACCTAAAATTGAGAGAAAATCTACAAAATTGTTGATGTGTTGATTGAGTTTCAAACTTTTAGCACACAAAAGTTTTAGGTAATTCAAACGGTTTCGATTTCAAAGTCTTTTAACGGGTGCCGGCGAACATCTTGAAAAAAATGGCGGATGCGCAGAAGTCGATTTTTCATAGACGTTGCACGTAAATGTACTGCCCGAGCTTATCCCTTTACGTCAGTGTTTTTCAAGATGTTTGCCAGCACCTGTACCTACGAAGTGACATAATAGTAGCGGTTTGAGGGCGGGTTGCGGGCGGAATGGAAACGTGTAAGTATTTCATTGTTTTAGTGTGATCTCTGTTTTGTTTTGAACCCGCCCCACCGAAAATTGTATGACGAAAATTACGTCATATAATTTTCGTTTGTACGCAATTGGGTTAATAAGTCGAACAAAGAAGTAGGAGGACACATGGAGTAGTAGGCATGTCTGATTTATTTTTCGTCGAACAAAAGTAGGTGTCAAACCCGCTCACAATCCGCTAGTGCGATAAGACACTTAGCCAGGCCTCTAAATCAGTGTAACCTACTTTTCGTGAAACCTTGAATGCGTGTATTTTATTTTAAATTTCGGTGATATCGTTTGTAATTTAGTGAAAGTCATAGGTACACTAAATTAATTAAAATAGTTGGCAAAATAAAATTAATGCCAAACATAGACTTTTCTCGTTGCTTCCAAATATTCTTACAGAGTTAATAGTCAAATGCTTATAGTCATGTTCGTTTCAAGTAAATTATCTAATTTACTTTGTTTTCGATGAACGTTCGAGGTAAAAACCCAACGAGGAATTGTACTATCGAGGTAGAAACCCTTCGAGGTACTTCTTTTTTTAACCGATTTAAAAAAAAGAGGAAATTAATCGAATCAGATTGAGACAGATTTCTGAAGCCATCATCGGCGAGACTAAATAATTATTTTGAATTAAGAAAATTTTACTCTACAGTACAGTAAAAAGCACGTGTTTCCCATTGGCCATATTGGCAGGCAAACTTAGTCGGACCAATAGGTATTATCCATTATTAAAATAGTAGATTTTACTGCCTTTGAAGAAATGCTTTCGAAATTTTTAGTCTTGGCAGGACCCGAATCTGGGACTACTGATAATCCGATCCAGATTCATTTGGTTGATTTGTTAACATCTAAAAACAACGAAAAAAATGTGAACAAGCTTTTATGCCCAGCTGTATTTATCATCTGTTATTTATTATAGTTCAAATTAAACCCATAAAATTGGTATCGAGAGCATCACAAATAACATAATTAAAAGCAGTTTTATTATAATTTTTATTGCAAATAACTGTCACATTTCTGAACTATAAAGTTCTGAAGCCAAATTAGACCGTCAGTTGACTTTTAATTAATATTTCAGTTCGAAAATCCGGATGTTTGGACGTTTTATTTATAAAGTTACTCAACTACTAACGCTGCCTGACATTTGGTTTAGAATAATATTTATAACGTCTTTTCGAGAACTGAATAAAGCGACGTGTAAAGTAAAAAGTAAATGATTTTTTTGTTTCATGATGAATAATTCTGTGAAATCTGATTTCTGTGAGAAAATCTTTTTCGCCTCGAGTTAAATTCTGAAGGTTCTAGATTCGTATCCGGTCGAAATCCATATCTTTATTATAGGTATAGACGGTTCTCACACCTAATTTTATAACCTTGTTGTGAATTAATAAATGCATTGCAATATACAATGCTTAGGCCTGCCTGACTGACTGACTGATCATCAACGCCTGACTGACTGATTGATCATCAACGCCTGACTGACTGACTAATCATCAATGCCTGACTGATGGCCTAAACCGCTGATAGTAGAGAAGAGAGTTGTAATTTAGAAAATATGATGTAGGCATTCGATAAGAGTTTTTCGAAATTCCTACAGGAGGGTTACTTCGGTTCGTTTTGATACGACAACGATAAGATAATACGATGGTTCTACTGTCAGCCTACTATCAGAATGTGACAGTAGAATCATCGTATTATCGTATCGATGTCGTATCGAAACGAACTACAGTAACCCTCCAGGATAGAGCCTTGGAAACAGTTAGTTTGTATATAAACGTGATTGGGCATTAGGTATTTTTACCGTGAATAAATTATTTTGTTAAATAATTTTATTTTATTACTTAAAATTATTAGTATTAGCTTCTGGTGACCATTGCTATCCAAAGGGGCAATGCAGCCAGCCTCTTGGGTACCATTCCTAGGGACTCATTTTTGGATTATTAATTTTAATTATGTTAACCTCTGTGGCGCGTCGTGCGAATGTCCGACTGCAATGCAGAAGGTTGCGGGTTCGATTCCCGCCGGGTGCAAGTATTTATGCTTAAAAATAAATATTTGTGTCTGGTCTGGGTGTTCCTCTATGTATAATATGTATGTATTTACAAAAGAAAAATAAATATAAGTATTATATCCGTTGTCTAGTCACCGTAACACAAGCTTAGTCGCTTACCACGGGGCTAGATGGCGCTGTGTGTTGTTGACACAATTTATTTATTTATAAATTTATATAATGGTACCTATATTGTTGTTATATGAAAATATATTATTTAGGTTTAAGTCAACTTTAGAGGCGTTAGGGCGACCTGAAAACTCTAAAAATATAGGTGATGATACTAAACGGTGGTATCTCTGATAGTAATTGTTACGAGGTAGAGCCAAAATTGTGAACCAATTGTAAAAAAAAAAATTTGTGTCTGGTCTGGGTGTCCCTCTATGTATAATATGTATGTATTTACAAAAGAAAAATAAATATAAGTATTATATCCGTTGTCTAGTCACCGTAACACAAGCTTAGTCGCTTACCACGGGGCTAGATGGCGCTGTGTGTTGTTCGGAGAAATTATTTATGAATTATTTATTATTTTAATTGTTTTTAAAGGAATCACATGAATCATAACCATCCCACCAAAAGCAGACAGAATAAAAAACTTCAGTATCTAATCCAATGGAAGTTCATTGCTCTACCAAGGCCGATCGAAATATAATTAATCCAGTTTTTATTTCATACAAAAAATATTCGTGACTTAAAATTTTAGAGTTAATTAGTAAGTCGTGGGGCATTGCTGGTTACTAGAGTGTTTCGATAGAACGATGAATTATTATGTGTTTTAATACCAATAGTATTTATTCTTGGGGTTCAAGTTTCACGCGTCATTCTGATAGTCAGTCAAAATCAAGTCTTGCCGTGTAGCTCCGGCATAGAATAGGGTTACCCTTTCTCTTCCCCGTGGGTTGCTAGAGTGTTTCGATCTAACGATGAATTATTAGGTATGTGTTTTGATTGCAATATTATTTATTCTTGGGTTTCAAGTTTCACGTGTCATTATGATAGTCAGTCAAAGTCAAGCCTGATGAGATGATATTTGTGAGAGCAGACTTAGGACCCCGGTCTTCTTCTTCAGGATAACTTCAAATATACAAACACCAGCTACAAACAGACGTTAAAAATAAACCCAATAATTAGCCACAACAAACTAACTGAGAATCTCAACTATTTACTTTAAAAAGGCACTTAAGTTTTGCATAAAATGAACAAGAAAAACTGCCTACCTCTAGTTGCTATAAAAAATAGTTCTTAATAAGGTGACCGGACCTGTTTGCGGTGGCCACTGGCCACTGGCCACTGGCACATTGCATTGTAATTATTTTACTTAGGGACGCATAACGATTAAGGCGCTTCTCGGCACTCTTCTAGATCCTTAGATAGTTTCTGCGACGCGTAATTATATTCAAATATGTTCTTTTTATACAGGACTAGCAGTATCCCACGGTTTGTCCCAAGTCTGCTCTCATAATCGTGTCACAGTATAGTGTTGATAGTATAGTAAATTATAACTTAACACATTTGGGATCTATAGAGTAGATTCAAAATTCATTTCATTTCATTCGATCATTAGACCCGTCCTTTTGTATGGTAGTGAGGCGTGGCCATTGCTTGAGCGACATAAGCAGGAGCTACGTGTCACTGAGATGAAGATGCTGCGCTGGATGTGTGGAGTGACGCGAAAAGACCGCGTCAGAAACTCCCGCATCAGGGGCAGCCTTCATGTCCGAGACATTGCAGACAAACTGCGAGAATGCCGCTTACGGTGGTACGGCTACGTTCTACGGAAACCGGCTAGTTACGTGGGAAACAAATATCTTGCCATGGCGCCTCCGCCCGGCCGCGGCAGATTGGGAAGACCCAAGAAGTGCTGGCTTGACGTTGTAAGATCGGATATGCGTGCAAATGGCCTCACTACACGGGATGCCGAAGATCGTGCGAAGTGGAGACGTAAAAGTAGGAAAGCGGACCCAGGGCTCTCGAGAGAGATGGAACCGGGAACAACGCTCGGATGATGAGAGTGGATTTAAAATTATACTTAATTTTTTTACGGTTTTGTTACAATATATGAAAATAAAGAATTATTTATTTATTTATTTATTAGGTACACCAACGGTTAAGTACACTATAGCTAATACAGAAAAACACATTGTTGAAAATAGAAAAAAAAAAATTGAATAAACTAATTTTTCGGTTTTAATCGCATGATATTATTATTTTTAGCACTGTTTCAATGCTCAACGTTTCGAGACCTGTAAAGGTCTAAAAATACTCGAAACAAATTAAATCAAAATGTCGATTCTGTAAACCTAAGCTTTATTCTCTTTTCTAAAAGAATCCTTTGAGCTTTTGAAAAACTTTAGTCAAATCTCTTAAACATTTCAAATAAATTGAAACATCACTGTACATTTTTCATAGTTGAAATTCGAATAAATAGGCCAGTTCAGCCTATTTATTAGAGATCAAAGGATCGACTTTGACATGAGACGTGTGAAAAATAGATTAGATGTGAAGAAAATATTTAATATTGTAAAAGTTTCGAGGTTTTTTAATTTAAATTTTCGATGTAAAAATTGTATTCTATCGTGTTTTTTTGTAGAATTGTATTATTTTCGATTTGTGTTGTATTTTAACGTTTTCGCCACTTTATAAAATGTAATCAATTGTTTAGTATTGACTTTCATCTTTTTCATCTTAGTTCTATGGTTATGAAACTTATGAAAACTATCGCATACGCCGTTGAACCGATTTTTATAATTTTGTTTTATTTTAGATGAGACCTTGGAAAGGGAGAAAAGCTACTTGTGATCCTGATAATCCCGCGCGATCGAGACTCACCAGGGTGAAACCGCAAGGCGCAGCTAGTCACTATAGGTAATATATTAGTGAAAAGAATGAGTTATTTCTTCTGCTTTCTTTACATAACATGAAAAGAATAGGATTTCTTAACTTTGTAACCGCCACTAATCTTTGTAACAATTACGAAAGCGACTGTCCGATTCAAATCATTATATATTATTTACCATCTCGTTAAATATTTAAACAACATTTAATTTCGCGCGTCCATCCACACACTATTTAATAAGATGATTAAATAAGAAAATACATTTAAAATGTCTACAGTGTTATAAATAAATCATTTGAGATTACATTAATCTTGAAATAAACAACTTTATATCAGATTTTCTTATGATAATAGATTATGGTTCAACAGTTTTGGTGTCGGTTTCATAAATTTAGTTCTTGTTTAGTTAGGACAATAACCTACTCTTAAATTTCTTTAATTTTGTAAAGTATTCATCAGTGTAAGTCCTGCGTTTTACTTGCGTAAGTCCCGATTCCGTAAAACTATTGGGATCAAAAGTAACCTATGTTACTCCTCGATAATGTAGCTTTTTATTGGTGAAATAATTTTTGAAATCGGTCAAGTCGTTTCTGAGATTACCCGGAAAATATTTTAGAAATGGATGTATGTTGGTTGAAGAAAATAGCCCTTCCCTTCTCCAAAGCTAGGGGAAGGGAGTCCCAAATAAGGAATTATCATTTATTTTCTATTAAGTAAATAAATTAGTGATGTTTACAAAAAAAAACACAATGTAACTGTCACTATATAATATTTAAAAAAAAATGTTATTCACGTTTTCCTTTTAACGAAAACATGATGTTTAAATAAAATGAACTCCCCAAACAATGTCAACCACTAATGTAAAAATGTCCAAACAAACCTCTTTCTAGTTTTAACTATAGATACCAACCAATATCTGAAGTTTTAGGGTGATTTCAGGATAACGACACTCATCGCTCGATAGGATTTTTTTGGGTTTGTCGAAACATCTAGACGGCATTTTTAATAATTTACTGACATATTAGCGCCTCTGGTGCCTGTTTAATTTTGGTGTTAATTTTGTTTTGAACTGACTTCCAAAAAAGGAGTAGGTTCTCAATTCGTCGCGTATGTATTTTTATCTACATATTTTTAGAAAAAAACTAATAGCAACTTTGTTGTTTTGAAGAAAACAAGAAAGCCTTGTCTTATCCTAGATATCTTGTTTTAAAGGACTTTTGTCCTTCAAAGACAGTGTCAGGACTTTTTTTATGAAATATTTTTCGTTTATTTAATAGATTTTAACCATCTTACTTATAAACGATGACTACCAGATGATCAAGTGTAACGTGTAACGTTTGTTACACATTACAACTTGTCTGTGTGTCTGTCTGTGAACTTTTAAACTTCGTGTCACAGTAAAAGACAAATGATACGATACGATAATGCCGCTGTTAATCATTTTTTATAAGTAAATGGGCTATCATTTAAAAACAATACAATTTTAATCATTTAATTTAAAATTGGGATCTAAAACTTGGTGTAAGTAGGTATTTCAATTTCCCAGCAATCGGACGACTATTTGAGCGTCAAGTGTGCGTCCCACCTCAGTCTATTTTCAGCGCCAATTCCCAGTATAATGTTCCCAACTATTTCGGGAGAAAGAGGTAGAGCTAGTAGGAGAAACCTGTTTGTAATAAAGTAAAGTTACTCTAAGCTATGTTTATGTTATTTAAACCGGCTTGTGGCGAAGGTTGTGGGTTCGATTCCTGGCGAGAACAAATATTTGGAAACGAAAAATAGACATCGTTGATTGATATTTGGGATGCTTACTTTATGACTAACAGTGTCCTGCGGTTTCATCCGCGTAAGTCCGATTCTCGAATTTCGATAAACTCTTTCTTAGTAGATACTACCTACACTTAACAAAGAACACCAAATTTCTTGTTTTAGGACCAGCTGTTTAAGCTGTGCGTTGATATATAGTTCAGTCAGTCAATTAGTCATGACTTTGAAATATGTAGGTAATAGATTCATAGTAAAGCAGAAAAGGATCAACCCTAATTTTCACGATAATGAGTTAATCATAAAAAAATGATCCAAAACGATTATCCCCAGGGAGACTTTAACAAACGGCACTACCCTAGCTTTATCCTCACTGTAGAACAGCTAATAAGCTACGGAATCTTGCCCAACTCTATTTAAATTGTTGAAAGCTTTCCTTCTCGGAAGCCTTTTTTGTTTTTTTTTTATCGTCAACCTCGTCTTAAAATGAGGTATAGTGCAAGCCTATAACGCATAAAAAGAGCACCTAACGCCATCTACCGGAAATTACAGCTTTCGTATCATTAATTAAAGAAACTATCTACTAATCCGGTTTTAATAAACATTAAGACAGGAATTTCATGAAACACAAAACGACAATAAAACATTGGAACTGTCACAATAAATTAGACAAAAAATGACAATAAATTATTGTTAAAAAAAAAGAAATTATTGCCATCGAATATCAAAGATCATAAATAATGTACAAAAGAGTTTCGAGTTGTATTAAAGTTATTATATTATTGTCATAGAATAAATAATAGACGGAGTTGATAGCTTGTGTTAGTGACATTATTAATCAAAACTTTCTGTGTTTGAATTATGGCATCGCACGAGTAGCGCATATAGCCAGTGTCAAAATATATATTAACTTGTTAAGGTCAGTATTGGTCACGTGACCCTCCATACAAAAATAAAATCCTATTTTCACCCTCTTAACACTACCAATTCTTGTGATTTATTTTATGTCACCAAAATCAGGCCTAAGCTTTATCGAAAAGCTGAAAGCTTCTGTATGAGGTAATTACACAAAAAAGCACTGGAAAAGGATTGTGAAAAGGGGTATTTCTTTGGCCATCGTCGTGGTGGTAAAATGGAGAAGTACCGCTCGACTCGCCCATCGAATAGTCATAAGGGGTTGATTTTTTAGAAAATAAGCTTAGTTTTAAAACTGTAAATAGCGCAATAGTTAATTATTAGCTTATGTACCATAACCTTGTGGGAGATTAGGAAGTAACGACAAAAGCCTATATTGGAGTGCAAGGATCCTATTTTTTTTTAAATTTTTTCAAGGTTTATAATTATTATAATTACTCAGTGTTTATAATAAAAAGGGGTCAGTTTATAATAATTGGTTTCCTTAGCTTTAAAAGTGACTTTCTTATGGTCAAGGTTTTTATAGGTTTTTCTTCATTTGTAATCTTTTAATTGTCGTTGAAGATTTATGATAAGAAAATACATATTTTATATACCTTAGTTTATAGGTTTTTACGTGACTTCATAGACGCTTTGATGATTAAGCGTAACTTGTTAGTGACGTTATAAATAGCTAATTTTATAAGAAGTAACTTCGTTTGTACCTAGTTTTTAAATTAATTTATAAGTGTCTAGGTTTAGGTCTATTTCTAGATTTACAAGTCAGAGTTATTATTGGCACATTATTTGTAGCCCTTGTAGCTGTAAAGTTTGAAACTCAATTATTCCTATTACCTACTATTTAAATTATCCATTCTGTAACTATTTGTATAGCTAAATAAAACCCGGTCTATTTTACCTACTTGCATTAACTATTTGACTATTTTCATTAACTTCACACAATGGCACAATCAGTGCTTAAGGCTACATCGTTTTTGATTAAACTTTCAAATGTACAACAGTTGTTGTGATTTGAAGGATTTTTGTATTGAGAAAGGCGTTACTTGTCCTATAATTTGTATTTGAGTACACGCTGGTATTTTTCTTTAAAATTTAGATCCATTTTGATGTTTAGGTTTAAATAAGTTTTGCAGATATCTTATTATAGGTATTTGGATCTAAATATTGAGTAGGTAGCCTTTATTCCTAAAACAATAATAGTAGTTGCCTTTATATTAGAAACTCGTGTACTTCTATAATTAAAAATAATAGAAAAAGCTGAAATGCAAATGAATCAGTCGAAACGAGAAGTTAAAAGAGAAACGAATGCGTTTTTTTATTAGAAAAAAGAGATATTATAATTATCACAAAAGCGTAAGAAAAAATTACTTTTCTAAATAAATCAAAAATCACAGTTACCAGACAAGATTTAGAAACTTGTCCGAAAAGTATATTTTATATATAAATAATATTTAATAATAAGCTGTCAGAAAGTGTCTTTTGAACCTAAGTTAAATCAAAATCTACTTACTATTTTTCTCTATTAGATTGTACCTATAACTTATTTTGTATATAACTGATGAAATACTAATAATTCAATTGTTTTGTTGAAAAATTATATATAAAAATGTCATATATAATAATAATTATATACATAACTTCTAATGGTTTAAGAAACCTATAATAATACCGTTTATATAATCGCTAATTTACCACCTACAGTTGCATTTTTGAAAAACATAGTTTTCATACTAAATTATTCGATTAATATTAGGCCCTAAGTTACAGTAGTTATTAAAATTTAGGCCTTAAACACTAGCAAAGTTATTTATAAAACGTCTTTCCGTATTTTATTTACTTACAAGTTCATATTCACTGTGATCCAATTTATTGACACTTCACGTATAAGTTAAAGAGTCTGGTCTGATGTGGTAGGTTTGAGTACCACCAGGTTTTATCTCTGGTTGGGGCGGACGAGCTGCCCTGGCGCATATTCACCGAGCCAGAGGAGCTAAAACCGCACTCGCTGCCAAAGCAAGAGCGAGAGATGAAGCAAGCGCTGCGCCACGAGAATGCGACAGCTCCTCAGATTTGATGACTTCGTTAGGCGTCTTATCATACTTGTGCGTTTTCTTCGTAACGGGTCTGATAGTTGTTGTCGTTGTCGTGGTAGTAGTGGTCGTTGGCGGAGGCGGTGGAGGCGGCAGGGTTGGTTGGGGAGACGGCGCCGGAGACTGCTCCTCCGGCTTGCAACACACCCGGAACACCAACTTCATATTATGACTTAGACAACGTCCTCCGATGCGTCTATGTAAATCATCTTTACTAGATGTCGATATGAAATAGTAGTCTTTTCCAGGCAGGAATTCTAAGCCACCCGGCTGAGGGGTAAATGGCCGAAAAGTTATTGTAAAAAACATCAACTTGTGTGGCTTGTCGCATATAGCTATTATACGTGGATTTGGATTCGTTATCCTGCACGTATCGTATTCTTCTTTACTAACATTATAAATTATATATTTTTCTGTATCTTCTTCAAAAGTCCCAGGTGTGTACACTGGACATATTATGTTGACTTGATCATACTCAAACTGAGCGTTTCCTTTATTTAGATCGAATACATGATCTGTATTGTCTATTCTAAAGATGCTGTTGGTGGTGTTCCAATGAATATAGAAGGATTTAGCGTAGTTTCCCATTACGCTTTCTATGAAGAAAATTAGCACTATGAGAGTCCAAGGCGTATGCCTCAATCCGAAGTACGTAAGGGACACCATTGTGACTAGCGATCCTTTTTAACACACTACAGAAACTTACACAGAAACCAATCCATATTTTATACGTTTCAACACAAACACATTGTCATTTCACTGTTAAAATCACGAACGCATTGAAGCCGTTTTAGTTAAGGCATCCAAGCCACCATGTTTCTCCACACGCTAGATTCTATTCATCGATAAATGCAAGAATTTGTCGAACGTGGCTGGCTTTTGGTGTAATATCTCACTTGAAAACACTATTGCACTGTTGTTTAGCACTAGTATTTGTTGTTTGATGAACGTTAGACGGTTTGCTGGTGGAATTAATCAATACATGAGTAGTTTTTTAAGGAAAGAAGGGCTCCTTTGTTGGGCGAGGCAAGCGAGGCGCGGTGCGGCACCGAAGCGGCCGATCACAGTACTAATGGAATGCAACCCGGGCAGCACCGCGCATGCGTCGCAAACCCCTCTCTCCCCTTTCCCCGCTCCCCTACGCCCCGCTGTAAGCTAAGGCCGCGTTCGAACTTCAAACATCGAAGCTTCCAAAACTTTTACGCCCGCCGCCATGCGCCATTTTGATTTTCTCTCGCTCTGCTTTTTAGCAGTTTTAGGGATAGTTCATTTCAATTATTCTTTTCTAAATAGCTTTTAGATTCGATCGCAATTTTTACATTTGCCAATTTTAGTCTTGTTCGTTGGTTTTTTTTAATTATTTAAAATAATTTGAGCTTTTACGTAATTTGAACGCATCCGTAAGCGGCCATACTTGTACCTACGTAACATAGGTAGGTGTGAATACCAAACTAAACAGTAAATGCAGGCTCTATTCATGAGTTTGGGATAGAGCTTTCGCTTGGAAAAACCTCAGACTGCAATTTGATTACGATTTTTAACGTTTATAATTCCAGATTTTTCATAATATTGACGTTTATAGACATTTCGATTGCTAATTTAATGTAAAAATGCGTTTAAAATCAATCTTGGAGCAAGAATTTTAGATTATTTATTGATCTTTTTGTTTATGAAGGCAAATGAACTTAGACAAAGCGCTTGAATTCATTTATCCTAAATGTGAAAGGTGGTATGTTTGTTACCTATCAACACAGATCTTTCTGAACCGATTACGATGAAATTTGGGACGTAGATAGCTGAAAATTTAGACTTGAAATAATATTTTTGTTTCTTAAGGATTGATTTGCATAGGTACCTAATTACCTATACGTAAACACTTATGTTTATAGTTATGAATATAATACTTATATTATATCCGATGTAGAGTCAGTCAGTCTAGTCAAGCTTAGTAGCTTGTCATGTAGCATAACATAATTGGGCTTTCGATGTTGCGTACTTTCGACATCGTGCACTGTCGATGCAGTGTACCATCGATATGATGTCCTTTCGATGTAGCGTACTTTCGACATCGTGCACTGTCGATGCAGTGTACCATCGATTTGATGTCCTTTCGATGAAGCGTACTTTCGACATCGTGCACTGTCGATGCAGTGTACCATCGATATGATGTCCTTTCGATGTAGCGTACTTTCGACATCGTGCACTGTCGATGCAGTGTGCCATCGATTTGATGTCCTTTCTATGTAGCGTACTTTCGACATCGTGCACTGTCGATGCAGTGTACCATCGATATGATGTCCTTTCGATGTAGCGTACTTTCGACATCGTGCACTTTTGATGTAGCGTACTTTAGACATCGTGCACTTTCCATGCAGCGTACTTTCGACATCGTGCACTTTCGATGTAGCGTACTTTAGACATCGTGCAATTTCGATGTAGCGTACTTTCGACACCGTGCACTTTCAATGTAGCGTACTTTCGACATCGTGCGCTGTCGATGTACCATCGATATGATGTCCTTTCGATCTAGCGTACCATCGATATGGCGTACTTTCGCTACAGTTCGTACAGTGCATAACCTTTCGATAAAACGTTATCCACAAAGAAAATTTTATTTAAAAAATCCAAATTTTATTTGACAAACGTCAAATTTTAAATTGAAAATTGACTGCAATGATATTGCAATGGAATTAGTACAACTTAAATATTTTGTAAATTGTCCACCTGGGTCCCAAGTCTGCTCTCCTAATCGTGTTTCAATAGAGTGTCGATAAAATTTTCATTGTCAGATTTGACGTGTATTTCTTTAGAAATTAAACTGATTTTTCGGTTTTAATCGCGATTTTCGGTTTTCTATCCACCATCGCAAAAACAAAAAAAACTTCTTATTTATTTATTATTAAAGATCAAGAACAAAGCGATCTAAAATAGGTTCCTTTTCTACATTTTGAGGTACGGAACCTTAAAACCGTGTAACGAAGCAATAAAACAGTAGTTTAGTTGTACAAAATATAGTGTAATTTATTTAATTAGCAGCTAAAGTTGATCCTGTAATAATAATTAGTGACGATACGGTTTCTGGGCGATGTAGAGACACCCTCAGTTTTGGGTTATTTAAGAATTTTTAGGCAAATCATTATAGAAATAAAATATTTGAACAATTAAAGACATTTTTCGGTTTGAATCGCGTGGTTTTTATTACTTTTAGCATTGTTACAACGCTCAACGTTTCGAGACCTTTCCAGGTCTCTTCTTCAGGATAGACGAAGAATCTATATTTGAACAACTTAGCAAAATAGGACAACACAAACACAGAAGTAATTTTCAAAAATAAAATACGGTAGGTATCCTATAATATGTACCTAATATAATATGTTTCCGTTTCATTGCGGGGAACCGGTTGAAACGGACACTATCGAAAATATTTTATGTTTTTAGGGTGTTGGCAGTTTGGCACCATTGATGACCATATTTTAAAATTTATTTTAGGAAACAATACTTAAGTCGATGATATCTAAGTACAAAGTCATATAATATTTTATGATGTGAAAAGTCGGTTCCGGAAAATTTTCTCAATTAAAAAACCCTCAATCTTCCACCCAAATACAAAATAAATAGCAGTAGTCAGTCAATATTTTACTTATACCTACTATTTAAACTATGATAATGATTTAAAGTTCAAAATTATCGTTATGTTATCTTGTATTTAGCAAATTATTTAATCTTACGCTCTAACATTTTGCATAGTCACATCTAACGTCCTTCTTTTACACATTTAAAATTAGCTAGCGCTATCCTTGTCACTATATTAGGGTTATATTGCAAAATACTCTTAAGGGGACAGTCTATACCTACTCTTTTCTTTCTCCATACAAACGTAGTAGACTGTTTCCTCCCTGGATAAAGATATAAAGTAGAAAAAGTTTGTTTATGCCATAAGTCCAACCAAATATTAACCATGGCTATGCCCCTACGTTTTGAATTTTTTTATTTTCAAATTTTTTTGAATTTCATTTATGGTCTAGTTGGAAAATGAAAAAAACCAAAACGTAGGGACATAGTCAAGGCAGATATAGGTTTTATGGCATAAACATATTTGCTCTAATGTCTTTATCCAGGGAGGAAACAGTCGACTACGTTTGTATGGAGAAAGAGTAGGTAGACTGTCCTCTTAAGTTACGCTCACTCCTACCCCCCAAACTTACTCGGTTTAGTAGAAAGTACAACAAACCATCAAAAAGTGACTACTATGCGATTTGTTTCACCCTAATTGTTATTTGCACAGTGAGAAAATTTATCCGTTGTTTGAGTGCCTTTCCTGATGTGGGCAATATAGAGGTCTTCTAAACGCGCATGCTACATTTTATACCTCTTTTAACGTCTACTGAAATATAGTCAAACTGTGTCAAACTTTATAAAAAAGTGCCAAAATGTTGAACTTCCCAAATTTTGATTTTTCCAAAATGTTGAATTTCCCAAAGTTTGTATTCCTAAAATGTTGAATTTCAAAATGAATGTTGAATTTGAATTGATGTTGACTTTGAATTGATTTGAACTCTCTAAGATGACCTCTGTGGCGCGTCGTGCGAAAGCGCGACTGCAATGCAGGAGGTTGCGGGTTCGATTCCCGCCGGGTGCAAGTATTTATGCTTATAAAATAAATATTTGTGTCTGGGTGTCCCTCTATGTATAATATGTATGTATTTACAAAAGAAAAATAAATATAAGTATTATATCCGTTGTCTAGTCACCGTAACACAAGCTTAGTCTTATTGTTATTATTTATTAAGATGTTGAATTTCCCAAACTGTTGAATTCCCAAAATATTGAATCCCAAAATGTCCAAAAAACACTTAAAAAAATACGCCAAGGTTTTACAGTAAAAAATGTTGGTGTTTGGTCACTCTCACACCTGATGATAAATGTTGAGGCGGTCTAAAATTAAGCACGCTGACCTAAGAGGTGCAATGTGCGATTTGAAGACGCGCCAAAATGAATTTAATCGAATTGAAGCCATCAATGTTTCTTCTGTTTTCGCGATTTTGGATTGAAATTAGAAACATTTTTCGGTTTTAACCAAAAAAACAAATATACCTAAGTTTAATTCTAAGCCATCAATCCATCAAACTCCTAAAATCATGGTGCCTACATTTTTCGCTCCAGTTCACCATTTCATGTCATATAATGCGTAACGGGACAAATCCTATTAGACGAAACAATATAGGCATCGATTAGGAAAATTACCGAATAGGACAGTAACCTACCTACTATACTACACATAAACAGGGCTATTAATAACCGCGTACTATGGTCGTAGGTACAGTCCAGGTTCAAAAATTGTACCCCACCGGGCAAAAAAAATCCTATAAAACGGTATAGACTCATTATTACCCGGTACCTACATAAACATGGCTATTAATAACGGCGTCATAGAACTGGACTGGTTTCCATTTTAAACTAGCCTCAGACGGACGAGCTTCACCAGTTCCAAACGTTTGGGAAATCTACTATATAAAAATAAGTCGGGTTTTCCTTCCTGACGCTATAACTCCAGAACGCACGAACCGATTTCCACGGTTTTGCATTCGTTGGAAAGGTCTCGGGCTCCGTGAGGTTTATAGCAAAGAAAATTCAGGAATCTACTATATAAAAATAAGTCGGGTTTTCCTTCCTGACGCTATAACTCCAGAACGCACGAACCGATTTCCACGGTTTTGCATTCGTTGGAAAGGTCTCGGGCTCCGTGAGGTTTATAGCAATGAAAATTCAGGAAAAATTTAATTATCTATAATTTATAAGGCAAAACAACGTTTGCCGGGTCAGCTAGTTACTTATAATTATTATTTTCCTATACAACGACTCATCATTACCCTCACAACTCTAACATCTATTTTAACCCCGGGCGGCAAAAGAGGGGTGGTTTCAGGTGTCTGAGTATTTTTATGTCTATATATCTGTCTGTGACATTGTAGCTCCCAAACGAATGAGTCGATTTTGATATAGGGTCAGATGGGGCATTTGCAATACCGGGACAAAAGCAATTTCTAGACCCTACCTAAGAGGAGAGTTAGAGAGCGGTGTTGGTCTAGTGGTAGATACCGCGACTTTCATTTCGAAGGTCGTGGTTTCGAATCCAGGCTGACCGCGCACCAATGTCTTTTTCTTTAAGAAAAATTTAAGTGCGCTATTAACATCGCTCTTACGGTGAAGGAAAACATCGTGAGGAAACCGACATGTCCTAGGATAAACCACGGTCCGAAGGCATGGGATATTCGCCAATGCGGGGTAGGCTCCTGTGGCGTCTTAAGCCCTCTAAGAAATCACGTACAATGGCCCAATTGTGAGGCTAAGTGCGGAAAAGGCTCAGCGAAACTAAAACTAGACCCTACCTAAGTAGTTTTTGAAATCACACTAAAGTTTTTACTTTTTCATTGTTTTAATGCCCAACGTTTCGAGACCTTTACAGGTATCTTCTTCAGGATTAACTGAGATGCGATTAAAACCAAAAAATGAGTTTCATTTTACACCAAACAACATATCGAAAACAAAAGAAAAATCTAAGTAGCTTTTTAGGGTTCCGTACCTAAAGGTAAAAACGGGACTCTATTACTGAGACTTCGCTGTCTGTCTGTCTGTCTGTCTGTCCGTCCGTCCGTCTGTCCGTCTGTCACCAGACTGTATCTCATGAACCGTAATAGCTAGAAGGTTGAAATTTTCACAGAAGATGTATTTCGGTTGCCGCTACAACAACAAATACTAAAAACAAAATAAAACAATTATTTAAAAGGGGCTCCCATACAACAAACGTGTTTCAAAAACTACAAGGGAATTCTTGAGATGTGAGGTCGCTTCTGATTGGTCAAGTCAAATCGAGTTGGTCATGGAATTCAAAATGGCTGCCCTATCTGTCAAATATACTAGTCTGCCTTCACTGTCCAAAGAGTTTCTTATAAGTTTCAGATTTTCTTTGAATCAAAGTTGTTGTAAACCATTTTAGGGTTGCGTACCCAATTGTGATAGTGGTACGGAACCCTTCGTGCGCGAGTTTTGCACTTGGCCGGGTTTTTATTCAAACGTCTTCATTTACAGACTCTTCGAACGTTATACCTACTTGACTTGTTCCCGGCGGGGATCGAACCCGCAACAGTCTCCGTCGCAGCCGAGTGTTCACCCGACACGCCACAGAGGTCCCCACTATATCAATACAGATTGAAAGCAACTATAATAGATCAAAACGTCATGTCTTACATGTTTGTTGTTCGATAACGCTACCGTTTACTTACAATGTGTATACAGATAGAGGATTTTTTACTTTTATACTATCTGTGCGACGCGGGTTTACTTGTAGAAATACGTACCTAGTTTATTACTCAATCACGTAAAAACCGCTGAACCGATTACCATGAAACTCGATATGTAGGTAGCTGGAGACCTGGAATAACACATAGGCTATTTATCTCTATATTCCCGCCGGATCGGGACTTACGCGGGTGAAACCGCGCGCAGCTAGTTTTAAAAATATTAATTTACAAACAGAAACTCGAACTGGTCGAGACTATAAAAATATAAATAAATCAATAAAATATAAATTATATTTATGTATCCTGATTTCATTAAAGCATATACATAATATGAAAAGTTGAACCCCTTGTTTTTTTTTAAATTCCATATGGCGTATGGACCAAACAAACAGATGTATCTACTTTCCGATTTCAATATTATAGATAAGTAGATATACCTACTTACTTACTTATAACGTTATTTGTAAAAGATTAACAAAGAGCTTAAGTACGTCGTCGTGTGTTCCCGGTGCAAGTGGTGCCGGGTTGGATTCTGATATCGGTTAATGTCAATATCGATAATGAAATTCACTTAATAAAAACATATTTATCTATACTAATGTTGTAGGTCCTATCCTCCTTATTAATAAACGTGGAGTAAGGTCGGAGTAATGAGAACATGCTTTGTCTTTTTCCGTGAAAAGAACTTTCAAATAAAACTTTTTTAAACTAATATAATTAAACTAATACGCAATTAAAATCGAAAAATGAGCATTATTTTTATCCGACATCGGGAAAATGTAAGAAAAATCTAGTGAAAACAGGCTTTGTGTTTTTCCCTGAGAATAATGATGAAACGTCATTATTTCTCATTATGAAACCGTCATAATTACATAAGGTAGTAAAGTAAGAGTATCTTAGATCTCAATATTGACAAGGTTTTATTTTTTCACATAGTATTTTCATTGTTTTTTAGGAAACTAGACCAAAACATAGGGTAGGAGAGACCGGGGTGGGTTGCGTATAGGGGTAGGTATAATAACTGTCCATAAATCGGCAAGCGAGTAGTCCAGAGGTCATTCAACTAAGCTCGCGGACGCTTCTTAAGTTTTTTTTTAATTTTATTTTATCTATTATTTAAATAGCTTTACCAAAAGGACGGTAATGTCGCTCTGTTAGGCCATCACCGCACCTCAGCGTCTACGCAACCCCAAAAAAAGAGGTGTCAAGGGACACCCGGATGGAACGAAGTTCCAAGCAAAAAAAAAAGTGTTGTTACAACTCTTGGTCTAATTTTTTTCCGTCTAGCCCCTTAGGCAAAAGAAATGCATCAACGGTAAAACTGGAGGTAAAACTGTTCGATCCCGTTTTGTCCTGTTGAGCTGCGAAACAATAAAACCCTTTTAAAACACGTCATTCATTTTTACCCGGCTGCAAGGCAAGGGTTATGTTTTTATTACTGTTTTTAACAAAATAATACACAAATAGAAAGTATGAAATACCACCTTTTCCTCACTTTTATTGCTTAAAACGGTACAATTATTTTATTACTTACTAACAGGTTATATAACAGGTCCTATATCTATTTAGAAAAGATACCGACAGATTTGTTTGGGTTCCGTATCCTAAGGATAAAAATGGGACCCTATTACCGAGACTCTGCTGTCTGTCCGTCTGTCACCAGGCTGTATCTCATGAACCGTTAGAGAGACCGTTGATATTTTCACAGGTGATCTATTTTTGTAGCCGCTATAACAACAAATACTAAAAATAAAACAAATATTAAACGGGGGCTCCACTACAACAAACGTGAGTGAGATAAAAACGCAACGATTTTATATAAAACATAGTGAATATTTTAAAGGAAATATAAATTTCACACAACGCATGGTCGACGCCCGACGCTAATCGGGATTCGAACTAACAACGCATCTTTACTCAATCCGGGAGTAACGACTTAACCAATTAGTCCACCGACAGCGACAGGAATCGAACCTGCAACTAATGTGGTTATGTTTGTGCCACACAGACCATACTTTTCTCGAAGCCATTCGCGCATTTTTGACCCCCTCTAACTCCTTTATGGATCTAGGATCCTATTTTTTTAAGGGCTAATAGGGATTGGGTAGTATAAATATATTACCAAAAATCATTAATTTTAGACCAGAAGTTTCGTAATTATTTCAAGTCAAAGTTCATCGAATTTGTCACTGACCACTCACTTACCAATCATCATAATTCTAAAGTACTTCTAGCAGACCTACAAGCTCCAAATTTGGAACACAGTGTTTAGTCTATAAATCAAGGAAAAACTCTGACATTCAGAAGTTTTAGTCTTATTTTTAACTATTGACAACAAAAATAGTAAAGCATTTTATAAAATACGGCAGGTACAGTTTTAAAACCCCTTTATTTATATCCAAAATTTGAAGCGGTAACATAAAAACTACATTGCATCCTTTATGGCATCTTATCTATGATCTATTGTGGAATAGAAAGTTTTACAACCCCCAACCCTTTGTGTAATTAATTAGTCATAGAAACTAACGGATTTTTAACTGTTGTTTACAATTTCGTAATTTTATTTTTTTAATGCTCTAGGCATCTATCTATACCTACTTATTTCGTTTTTAGGGTTCCGTAACCAAAGGGTAAAAAGTGACCGAAGAAAAAAAATTCAAACACAAAGAACCAAAACGTCAGATCGTAGTCTGAAATTAAATAAATATTGTTTTAGCTTGTTTTTGGTATATTTGTTTTTATAGCGGCTTCAGAAATGCATCATCTGTGAAATTTTCAACTGCCTAGAGCTATTACGGTTCACGAGATACAGCCTGGAGACAGACAGACAGCGAAGTCTCAGTAACAGGGTCCCGTTTTTACCCTTTGGGTACGGAACCCTAAAAAGAGCTATATTTATTTTCTTGAAACAATGTATTAAATAAAACTTACACAATATCAAAATGGCGGATAACTGCCAAATACGTTATCCGCGTTCCATATTCAAAACAATGGAAGTCATTCTCTTGCGATTCACAGTCTGCCAATTGAAAGTAGACCTTATTCTGTCGGGATAAGATACGAAATGCAATGTGTTGAGAATAATGTCGTAAAACGACGCGTGCGCAAATGGACATGCGCAGAACAATCGGTTCTTTCTAAACAAAATTCTACATAATACAAGTATAAATTAAATACGTAGGTAGGTAGATTGTGTTATCTACTATATAAAAATAAGTCGGGTTTTCCTTCCTGACGCTATAACTCCAGAACGCACGAACCGATTTCCACGGTTTTGCATTCGTTGGAAAGGTCTCGGGTTCCGTGAGGTTTATAGCAAAGAAAATTCAGGAAAAATTTAATTATCTATAATTTATAAGGCAAAACAACGTTTGCCGGGTCAGCTAGTGTATGATACAATTATTACAAACTGTGCTGTGTCCCACGGTTTTACCCGCGTAAGTCCCGATCCCGTGGGAATATCGGGATCAAAAGTAGCGTAGGTATGTTACTAAGGGTGAATGTAGCTTTCTAATGGTGAAAAGAATTTTTTAAATCGGTACAGTAGTTTTTGAGTGTATTTATTCATTACAAACATACAGACTACAGACACACACACGCACACAAACAAAAATTCAAATCTTTCCTCTTAATAATATTAGTGTAGATCTAGATGTAGACAAACATATAAATCTTTTCTCTCTATAATAATTAGTATATAGAAGCGGGACATTTTACAAGCAAACCCGAGGGGCGCAAAGAGATTAGTAAATAAAAAAACCTCCCTCAAAACGTAAACGAGAAAATATTGAATTGTCATTCCTTTGAAGATTGCCCAAATCTTGTTGCGTTTAAAAGCGAATAGTGATGTGAATATTACTTCTATCGATAAAATATCGATAACTAACTTATAAAGAAACCTATAAATAATGCGAGAAAAAAACCATTCTTAAAAATCAATGCATAATATCAAAGCTATCTAACTTGATATGTCAATATGTCCTCTGTCTATCATTATTATTAGACATTATTATTAGGGTCTAGATCGCATTAAGGGCCCTATTCTGAAAAACTGAAAATCCATGTCGGGCGCATCGAAAATTGTTGATTATTTCATGACGGAATGTCGTAGAACTTTTTTTTGTGTACAGATTGTAGGCGACATTGTTTCCGATATTTAAGTGCAGTTTCCATACAAATATGTCGAAACGTATTGAAGCCTATCGACATTTTAGCCAAATCAGACATTTTTTGTCTAAAATTTGGATAGGCTTTGCACCAATAGGAGGTTCTTGTCTTAAAACTACACCAAAATGTACGAAAAACAATGTCACCTACAATCTGTGCACAAAAAAAAGTTCTACGACATTCCGTCATGAAATAATCAACAATTTTCGATGAGCCCGACAGGGATTTTCAGTTTCAAGGTCGTTGGCGTATATACTCCTCTTAAAGATAGCAGTCTTCTGGCGACCATACTACGGCCGGCGTGATCCGTTTGCCTAAACGTCGACGTAATTACAAACAATGATTATCTATAACGCGCCGCGATCTATACCCGTGTCTAATAATAATGATGGACGGAAATCGTGTAAGTTTAAAAAGTGATGTCTCTGTCTGTCAGTCAACCTGCCTGTAACCGATAATAAAACCACTAAACCGATTTTGATGTGATTATCACGAATAGATAGAGTGATTCGTAAGGAAGGTTTAGGCAGATAGTTGGTCAAGGTTTAATGTAAATTGGTTAAAATGTAACGATAATAATTGTCGGATGGTGGTAAAATAATTTTCTCCTAGGTACCTACTTTTTATAAAACAAACTGGGTTTCATCACGAAGATGTTTTGTTATGGCGATACGAAGTAGCACCGAGTCTGCTAGTATCTTACCTACCTATCTACCCTACCTGTCACCATTAGAAAGCTACATTCACCCTGAGTAACATAGGCAAGTAATTTTTAATCCCGATATTCTCACTGGATCGGGACTTACCTACACGAGTGAAATACCTAATATAAACCCATAGCAACAACAAATTAATAGTGACCTGTATATTTATAAATCACGTATAATTCATTCCCTCAATAGATAGATATCGATAAATCAACAACATCCCAGCACTAAATCGAGGCCATTAGAGCTAATATCAGTGTCCGTACATCAATCAATCATAATCATTCATTGTTAACTAAATCTAAAGGAATCGAACATTTATGTCGGCGAATGTTGGCGAAGCACTTTACTTCGGATTTAGAGCTGGGATGACCGGACACTTTGTATTGATTCTGTTGTTGATATTGAATGAAAAATTTAAATATGATTTTAAAAGTTTTTTAAGCTATTGCATAGCTTTTATCGCGGGCTTTGAGCGCGGCGACCGAATCAAGAAATTCCGTAACGCAAATAAAACCTAACACCCCCCACTCCGCCTACCATGTAGTCTAAGAAAACAAATATGCTATACAATAGCTTTACTGCGGCAGTCCCCGAGTGTCACACGTTTTTTTCTTTGTAACTTTGCTTGCGAGACTAATCCTAACTTTGAAAACGTCAAAGTTAGGGTAGGCTTCGCTTAGCCTACAATACAAACTCGCCTTCTCCCTCCTAATGTTGCCTGGAAGAAATCGCTTTTAACGATAAAGGTTGTGGGGTGAATATAGGATAAATTTTATTATAACAGAAAAAAACGATGTCCATAACGATTTAAGCTTTAAAATAATAATAAATATTGCAAGACGTTACACACAGCGAAATCTAGCCATAAACTAAGCCTAGTGCTTGTACTATGGGTACTAGACAACTGATATACCTACTTTATTTTTATACTTTTTTTTGCAAATACAAACTTAAGTAGGTAAATAGAAAACTCCCAATTCAGAAACAAAATATTTTTAATGAGGGGAGGGCTACCTTATTTTTTACAATAGGTTACCTTTGTCATGGATTCCGGTCTTTCACGCACTTACCTATACTTTAAAAAGTATTCAAAATCTACTTATTAGTTAGATACAAAAAACCCTCTTTCCAACCAAAACTGCGGAAATTATTAACGCAACACAACAACAAAGATTACGGATGGATTTCGGTGGATTTCTAAAATTGCTAGAAACATGAGAAGTTTACACAAAAGAGTGTCAAGTTACCTGCCTCGGTGCGCTACTGCAATTTTCTTGGAATTATTTAACAAATCATTTAACTTTACCTAGAGGAGAGCTTTTGTTGCATGTCTGTATTCTGTATCTACAGTGAATTGGAGAGATGTTGTGAGTTAGGTAACAAACAGATTTTAGGTACCTACTAGGTACTTTAGGTACCGCAATGTTGGATTGAAATTATACTGCATTTTTAGTTTAAACTTTTTAAACTAAGACGATTGGAACTCATCTATACTAAATAATCTTATATTATAAAGAGGTAATGTTGGTAACATGAATGTATGTATGTATATTGGGAGTAATCTCCGAAACCGCTAGACCGATTTCAAAAATTCTTTCACCATTAGAAAGCTACATTCACCCTGAGTAACATAGGCTACTTTTGATCCCGATATTCCAACGATCGGGACTAACACGGGTGAAACCGCGGGACGCAGCTTTTATATTTTCCTGGGTCTCAATCGCGTGTTTTTACTTTTGAATTGTCTTACCTTGACGTTTCAACCATGTTACAATGGTCTTGGTCACGACCATTGTAACATGTTTTTGGTTATAATCGCGTGGTGTTTATTACTTTAAGCATTGTTTCAATGCTCTCCGTTTTAATATTTTTCTTACCGTAGTTGGTTGAAATCGGATGAGCCGTGTCTGAGATTAGCGAGGGCAAAGCACCGAGTACCTACGCTAGTCAAAGGCACGGACAAAACAAAAAGACAACCAGAAAGACATAAAAATAGGTTCTCTTTATTATTGCGTTAATAAATACCCATAAAAATGTTTTTATTTTTATCTTCCAAAAACAGATAACTCTTATATACAATTGTATTATTAGGTACCTAAAGATAAAACCAAAAAACCGGCCAAGTACGAATTGGACTCGTGTGCGAAGTACCTACTTACCACTATCAGAATTGAGTACCTACGAAACCCAATTGTGATAAACGTACAGACAGACGGACAGACAGCTGAGTTTCCGTAATAGGATTCCGTTGTTACCTTTTGGGTACAGAACCCTAAAAAGGTAAAGCAGAAATAAACTGCTCAATCTAACTGAACTGTTGATAATGATAAATCGAATTATTTATCAGTTTGCGCTCGAATACAATGGGCAGGACTAAGGTCATTTTTTTGGGCACTGGTATTGATGGTGCCTCTGTGGCGCTTCGGGCGATTAACTGGCTGCGACGCAGAAGGCTGCGTGAGCGATTCCCGCAGAGAAACAATATATTTTGTATTTTGTAAGTGCCATTGTGTTTCAAATCAATAGTATGGATTATTGGATTGACAAGAATTAAGTAGATATAGAGAAAAATCGTATCGAAAACACAAATCATCCCCCTTCCTTAAGTGTTGCCAATTTGTTACTTGTCTGGAAGCGATCGCCCGTAGTCGATAAGAACGCCCAATTTGCATTAAGTTTTTATTTCTCAAATATTCTGTTGTTTGTGTTTCAATAAGATAGTATAGAAATATTTTAAAGAAAAAATATAGGTACCTACAAAAACACAACGCATGGTCGACGCTGAGCGGAATTCGAACCAACAACGCACCTTTACCCAATCCGGGAGTATCGACTTATCCAACCTTGTAGTTTTATTCAAAACATTTCTATGAACGCCCAGTGGAAAGTCTACCTACTCTTTTCTCCATACAAACGTATATCAGCCATGATCATTATTGATCATGCCTCTACGTTTAATTTTTTTTTAAATTCTTATTTTTCTAAATTTTATTTCTATTCGAATTAGAAAACGTAGGGGAATGATCAATTGATCATGGCAGATATAGGTATTATGGCATAAACATAATATTCGCTCCAATATCTTTATCCAGGGAAGAAACAGCCGACTACGTTTGTATAGAGAAAGAGTATGCAGACTTTCCTCCAAAAATAAAAATAGAATATTAAGATGGAGTTACCTTCCGCTTCTAATTTAAACACCTCACAGAACGCAGACGCTCCAAACTTTTCCCTAACATGGCTCCCCATATTCAGCCCCCACCCCCTCCCTAAGTCCACCCCCTAACTAAAATAGCCTATCCCATCCCCTAATTGACTAACGAACAGACACTGTTAAACCAAACGGTGCCGGTGCCTCTGAGAGCTGTGGTTTGTTTTGGTTCTGATATAGATTTTTTATTAGTGTTTAAGGTATACCTACTTGACGATAAAACCTTATAATAAAATGTTTCTAATTTACTGGACGAAATTGTTGTCTTTTTTAGTCATCGTCTATCTATACTTATATACTTATCTATCTATCTATCTATATCTATATAATCTATATCTATTAGAGATGGGCCGACTAGGGGTTCTGCCGACTAGCAGACTAGCCGACTAGTCGGTTCCAAAATTGCCGACTAGTCGGCATTGCAGATCATTATAATTCCGAGATATTTGGGTTAATAATGATCACTCGGTGATTGTTGCTATTTTTGGATAAATTTGCACTTCGAAAGCTATAGTAAAACTGCCAAAAAATAGTTGAAATAAAAATAAAAGTTGGAAAAAAAATGGAGCTGAGGCATAGTCATGACATTTTTGATGTTTAGATGATGTATTTAAGCTATGACGTGTTTTGTGTACGTTTTTTTGACTACCCACCTTCTAAACTGTACTTCTAATTAAAGAAATATTGATATTATTGCATAATTGTTACTTGACGACTAGTCGGCATAATTTCTTTCCCGACTAGTCGGCGACTAGTCGGCCCATCTCTAATATCTATTATTTATTTTTATTTATTTATATTTTATAATATTATAAAGAGGTAGCGTTGGTAACATGTATGTATGTATGTATAATGGGGGGTTATCCCCGAAACTACTGGACCGATTTCAAAAATTCTTTTACCATTAGAAAGCTACAATCACCATGCAATCACCCTGAGTAACATAGGCTACTTTTGATCCCGATATTCCTACGGGATCGGGACTTACGCGGGTGAAACCGCGGGAATCTGCTAGTTCTAAATAATTTAAAGAAAGTCATGGTTACACAATTTTAAACTCAAGAACGGCTGAACCGATTTAGCTGAAAATTGGTGGGGAGGTAGCTTAAAACCAGGAGATGGACATAACATACTTTTCAACCCGCAGGGTCGGGACTTACACGGGTGAAACTACAGGACGCAGCTAGTCATAGAATAAAACAAAGTAGCTTCCCGCTGTCTGTCTGTCCTTGTATGCTTAGATCTTTAAAACTACGAAACCGATTTTGATGCAGTTTCTTTAATTAGATAGAGTGATTCAAGAGAAAGGTTTATTTGTATAATACATGCATAATATAGAACAGACACACTGATAAATAATTTAACAGGTGTCTAATGTGATTCCGGCCAACTCGCATTTTGACGATTTTTTTTAATTGTATAAAAAAGACAAATACACGGAGCCAAAACGTCACACTATAGACTGAAATTAAAAAAAAAAACTTTGGGTTTTGACGCAGATCGTAATTTTCAGAACTGGTCATCACGAAAAATATGGTCACTTTCGCAGAATGTCATTTTCGCAACTGGTCACTTTCGCAAAAGGTTACAGAAACACTTACAGAAATATATCGTGTTAAAAACACTTTAAAAAGAATCAAGTAAAAACGTATAGGTAAGTTCAGAAAGCAAAGAACCCCTACCTATAATATAATAATTAAAACAATAGGAATTGCAGTTAATGCACTGTGCAGACCATGTCGTTCTACATAATATATGGTACCTGTCTGCGATCGCTGGGAAACGGTATTTTTATATTCCACGATGTTTTTACCCGACTGCCGAAGGAGGGTTGTGTTTTTCGAGCGTATTTAATTTACCTATGTGGGTATGTGGTTACGTATGAGCCTGAATGGTTTGTCGAATTATAGGCTTGACCAATTGATACTATTTGTAGACTTGACCAACTGTCCACTACATCGGATTTTAGCATGATTCGTAATGACAACGCGAGTGTTTTTATTTATTACTAGCTGCGTCCCACAGTTTTACCCACGTAAGTCCCAAACCCGTGGGCATATCGGGATCAAAAGTATGCCTATGTCACTCAGGGTGAATGTAGCTTTCTAATGGTAAAATATTTTTTGAAATCGGTCCTATAGTTTTTGAGTTTATTCATTACAACCATACGACACATACCTATGTTGTGTAATGTACGTGTAGTGTATGTTTCTCTCAATATTAGTGTAGACTAACTGCGCCCTGCGTTTCACCCTCGTAAGTCCAGATCAGACAAAAACGTAGGGATATGGTCATCATGGCAAATATAGGTTTTATGGCATAAACATATTTGCTCTAATGTCCTTATCCAGGGAGGAAACAGTCAACTACGTTTTTGTAAGGAGAAAGAGTAGGTAGACTGTCCTCTTAAGGGCGAGGAGCGTTACCTGCCTCATAAATTACCGTTACCTTTTAAAATCGTCGTATATAAAATCGTGGACACATAACGATTCCCTTTGACTCGACAATCTGGGCGATTCGATTATGAATATTATATCAGATGTCCGCGTATCGATCCCCCATCGAATACTACGAAGTGACTACTGACTAGGTGTGCCATTAAAATATTTAATTCTAACTAAAATTAGAACATTGTTGGAAACTTCCAATCACCTATACTTTGATTTTTAATTGTGGATTCGAATGACGGAGTATAGGTGAAATATAGTTGTTTTATTTTGTTTTCAGTATTTGTCGTTATAGCGGCTACATATACTGTGAAAATTTCAATCGTCTAGCTTTATATAACGGTTCATGAGACAGACGGACAGGCAGCGAAGTCTCAGTAATAAGGTCCCGTTTTTACCCTTTAGGTACGGAACCCTAAAAACGAAATATAGTTGTTCGCCTGGACGTATAGAACAACATATAAAAGCAGCTGTCCCAAGCACTCCATCTCTCTGCATATAAGCACTTGCTGCGTCCCATGGCTTCATCCGCGTAAGTCCCGATCTCCTGGGAATATCGGGATCAAAAGTAGCCTATGTTACGCCTCGATAATGTAGCTTTCTATTGGTGAAAGAATTTTTCATATCGGACGAGCGGTTCCTGAGATTAGCGCGTTCAAACAAACTCTTCAGCTTAAAATATTAGTATAGATTAGGTCTCAGTTCCAAAAACAATTCCTAAAATCCAGCGACACGAAAAAAAAACAAATAAATCATTCAAAACACGATAAATACAACACAAGTCCAAAACAGAGAATCCAACCCGAAAATATGGCATTTCAACAAAATTTAAATTACAGAGTGAACGCGTTTAAATTGTTCACCATAAATTATCTGTGGGCGTGTCGGACTTAAAGAAGGCGTTCGGTCTCTCATTTAGTATTAGTTTGAGAGCCAACTTAAGGATATTTCGGAGAGTTTTTGACGGGAAAGGATAATAGAATAGCAAAAGCATTAAATTTAACTGATAATCAAAATCATTATTATGTACCTACTTAATAAAACGCAAGTGTAACTGAGTCACTGACTGATGGACAACGTACAGCGTAAAAGGCTAGTCTATATTTATACTATCTATACTAATACTAGCTGACCCGACCCGGAAACGTTGTTTTGCCTTATAAATTATAGATAGTAGCCGATTCTCAGACCTACTGAATACGTATACAAAATCTCATAAAAATCGGTCTTGCCGTTTCGGAGGAGTACGGTAACTAACACTGTGACATGGAAATTTTAAATATTAGATTATAAAGAGGTAACGTTGGTAACATGTATGTATGTATATTGGGGGTAATCTCCGAAATCTATACTAATATTATAGAGAGGTAACGTTGGTAATAATATTATAGAGAGGTAACGTTGGTAATAATATTATAAAGAGGTAACGTTGGTAACGTGTATGTATGTATATTGGGGGTAATCTCCGATACTACTGGACCGATTTCAAAAATTCTTTTACCAAAAGAAAGCTACATTATCGACTACGCTACGATAAGCTACTTTTAATTCCGATATTCTCACGGGATCGGGACTTACGCGGGTGAAACCGCGGGACGCAGCTATATCTATACTAATATTTTAATTAGGAAAAATTTTGTATTTTTGTGTGTGTGTTTGTATGTTTGTAATGAATAAACTCAAAAACCACTGTGCCGATTTCAAAAACTCTTTCACCATTAGAAAGCTACATTCACCCGGAAAAACATAGGCTACTTTAAATCCCGATATTAAAAGTAACCTATGTAACGCAGCTAGTACCTAATGAAACGCAAGTGTAACTGACTGACTCACTCACTCACTGATAGACAACACACAGCCTAAACGGCTAGGTGTATACACTTAAAATTTGGAACATAGATTCTTTAGGGGTTGAAAGTAAACACTAAGAACGGATTTTTTGGAAATTTCACCCCTAAGGGGGATATAATCGTAAAATGATGTGTTATACCTAATTATTCGTTTTTTAATTGAAGACTACGATTTGAATGGAATTTTGACTGATGGCGGTTCTGCGTACAGTGTGTTGCAATTTCACCAATGTCCAGTGATGCAGAAATTAACGAAGACACATCTTTCTGCAGAAAATATGACAACAAATACAGCAAAAACGTCAGATTATATTCTGAAATTAGTGTTTGCGCGCTAATCTCAGGAATCGCTGCCTGGTCCGATTTCATAATTATTTCAGTGTTGGATAGTCCATTTATTGAGGAAGGCTATAGACTTTATTATATTATTTTCAAGAAGATTAGGCGGAAGTCGCGGGCATTGCTAGTTCCAAACAAACGTGGGCTCAGTTGACCACTGACAAATTAGAGAAGGGGCGAATGGGCCCTAGTCCTAGTTTCAAATTCGCCTCAAATTATCTCTTTTTCTCTAACTGCTATCAGCGACAACAACCGCTCAAGCCCCTAATTTTGGCATCAACAAAACGTGAATCTAAACCGAAAAATAAAAAATAAAAACAATATCCCGACGAATTGAGAACCTCCTCCTTTTTTTGGAAGTCGGTTAAAAACCTAACTGGGTATATTTTTTTGAAAAGCAAAAGCCTAGAAAAGTGAAGACTTCAAAGGAATATCATTAAAAGTTTACCGCAGTGTCATCGTGCTGCAGTAAAGGGTGAGTGCACACAAACTATGAAGTTTTGAAAATGTATTATTACAAAAACAAATAAGACATTTAATTTAATATATTTTTCCGGGTCCTAATCGCGTGATTTTAATTGCGCGGTCTTGGTCGCGGGGACTGACCGTCCCCTCGCGACCAAGACCGTTGCAACATGGTCGAAACGTCGAGGTAAGAGAATTAAAAAGTAAAAATCACGCGATTAAGACCCAGGAAAATATAAAATTATGAGTTCCAATCGTGTTAGTTTAAAAAGTTTAAATAAGACTTTTTTTAAACCCTACGCAATCAAATACCTGATTCTTTACGGCCAAAAGTGCTCAATATACTGGCGGCGTCCCTACGCTGATTGGCCAAATACGTTGAGCGTTGTAACAATGCTAAAAGTAATAAAAACCACGCGATTCAAACCGAAAAATGTCTTTAATTTCAATACAACATCGCGAAAACAGAAGAAGAATCTTGATTTACCTACATATAAAACTAGCTGTGTAGATACCTACCTACTAACCGCTGTGTAAAAATCCACACTAAAACGGCCGCCCGTCAAAGTACATGCATAAGACATCCCTGGTCATTCGTTTGAGTGTATATTTTTGCACAGCGTAAAAAAGGTTTTGCGCACTCTACTTAATTTCATCATCATCATCATCATCATTTCAGCTGTAAGAAGTCCACTGCTGGACATAAGCCTCCCTCATAGATTTCCAGCGCTTTACGATCCGCGGTCTCCATTCGAGGACTTGCCACTGCCACTTCAAAGAGCTAATCCGTTTACTTATTTTATGGTTATCTATTTACAGATATTATAAGAAATAGCTTTTGTAGAACGTGTTTTGTCTGAAATGTTGATCCGTCCGGACAAAGCATTTTATAGATAACTAGCTGTGTTGCGCGGTTTCACCAGCATAATTCCTACATCACATAAAGAACACACTCTCCAAATTTCAGTCCTTTACTACAAGCGGCTTAGGCTGTGCATTGATCAGTCAGTCATTCACTCAAGACAAAGCATTTCTTCTATTCTAATATCATAAAGAGGTAACGTTGGTAACAATTATGAATGTATGTATTTTCCGGATAATCTCTGAAACTACTGAACCGATTTCAAAAATTCTTTCTCCAATAGAAAGGCACATTATCGAGGAGTAACATAGGCTACTTTTTGTCCCGATATTCCCACGGGATCGGGACTTAAGCGAGTGAAACGCAGGACTCTGCTTGTCTTTTATGAACTCATCCTTACCCACAATTGTCAAGCCCTTTCCTTACAATTTGAGTTTACTTAGAACCGCTAAGTTGACAATTTACTTTTGAATTATTTAGTAGCTACCTTCTGTAGTAACTGTAATTTAACTTATCAAAGGCCGGTCAATGGAAAATTACATGGTATTTTTGTAGGTAAACCTTTCGTAAGATTTATTCCACTTTATTCACCTGGGTGATATCACCCAGGAAATGAAAATGGACATGTTTTTTTGTACGTGGCGGGATTCGAACCCGCGACTATTGGTAATCCGAACCAACGCGTTTGACCGCTTCGCCACGGGTAGCCACTTAGGTGAAAATGGACATGTTAGTCTTTTCATATCACATCGGCTAAGCACATCGGATTCATTTCATTTCATGTCTTGACTTGTACTATGGAGGTCAGTGTCCCTAGGTGAACAAAGTGGAATAAACCTTTTGTAGCTATTATGATGACTTCTGTGGTGTTGTGGGTGAAGCGACGTAGAGGGTAACTATTACGATTCCAGCTGGGGTAAAACTAGAGTCCTTTTCAAGAAAGGAGTCTCCTTGCAAGTAGGGTTGCCAGGCCCAAAAATTAAAAAGCCGGACACAGATTCATATTTAGCCGGACATTTTGCCCTAAAAGCCTGACACGTTTGTTTTTCATATGTCTGTGGTAAATAGGCCTATTTGCTTATACAAAATGGTTATGTACCATTTAGGCGCAAGATCCCGTTCGCATAATGCCCTTTCTCAAATAGCCCCTTTCGCAAAATTTCCCTTACAAAATTACATGTAGGTATAGGTAGTCCGAATTATTAGTAAATTGTTATGATTTGCCAAAAACCGGCCACATTATCAAAATTGGGTAGAGAACCAGAAAATCACCCGGATTAACTACTATTATTTGGAATTTCAACTTTATGTTGTCATATTAAAAATGTGTGCTTTGAGGCCTACATCTCTGGACTGAGTTTATACAAAGCAAAATATCTACTGTTTCAACAAGTTTATAATAAACAAGTTTTACCGTGCCGTCTTCTAGCGGCCTGAAACGTTAAAACTTAGCTAACAACATACCTGGAATAAGACCTATCCAATGCAGACTACCGTTTTAAAATAGTTTCAGTCGTTTCTAACAAAAAGGGTAACAGATACACACACATCTCTCACCTCAAACGGACATTTTGAGACAGGGACATTTAGCGAAAGCGACATTGTAAGCCTAAATGAACTGAGTACCTACAGTACCTAGATCTTGTTAACAAGCTTACAAAATGTTAATATTTTAAAACTACGCAATCACTGAGATCTTTATTGATATACCTAACATATTGAGATTACTACTTATTTACTTATTATTATTTATTATCAATATTTGGTATATGAAACAATCTTGTCCAGTTTTATAATCAGTTTTACGAAGCTTTATGCGTAGCCGCGTGACTCCGACGGGATTGACCAAAAGCCTAACAAAAGCCGGACAGGCCGGACTTGTATATTTTTAGCCGGACACGACTGTAAAAAGCCGGACATGTCCGGCTAAAGCCGGACATCTGGCAACCCTACTTGCAAGTAACATTCGGAAGATAAAGTTCATATAAAATGTTTGATCGTTGTATGACGTTACTTCATGGATATTTAATTATCCACAAAGTACAACATTTATATTATAGGCAACATTCACAGTAAAAACATTTTCTGTAAAAAATTTAACTGTTTTACGGTTCATGAGATACCTACAGCCTGGTGACAGACGGGGTCCCGTTTTTATCGTACTGGGTATCTGGGTACGGACCCCTAAAAAATAGAAATAAGTACAATATCTAGCGACAAAAAATCGCAAGTCGTAATCGATCCAAAAAGGACTTTCAATACAATACCTATTTGTTTCGAAGCAGTTACGTAAATGAAATAGGTTTATTTGAATATAAATTAAGTCGTGCTAGTAAATTGCTAAATAAAAATGATGGGATGCTGTAGGTACCTACCTACCTAGGTATTGTCTGCCATTTTGTTGGGAGGACAACTCAATCAGGGCAAATTGTAAAGGTTCTTACATACTTACTTATAATGCCGACAGGAATGCAATTGAGAATTCAACATTTTGGGAAATTTAACTTTTTGGGAATTCAACATATTAGGAATTAATATTGTGGGAAATTCAACATTTTGGGGAATTTTGGGAGGGTATTTTTACATTTTGGGAAATTGAACTTTTTGGGAAATTCAACTCTTTAGGAATTCAACACTTTGGCACTCAGAGACCTTCTGGGGGGTTTTCTTTGATAGAATTGCTCAAAAATATTTGTTTTATTTTGTTTTAGTAGATATTTGTTGTGATAGCGGCTACAGAAATACATCATCTGTGAATTCAACAGTCTACCTATAGCTATCACGGTGCATTAGGTATTGTGTCTCCGGCATAGTGTGTAGGAACCTTTATGTTAAAACACATTTCTTTTATTTTCCTTTTGTTGGTTAATAAACTTTGAATTACACTATTAAAGGTGAAATCGCAAAAACTCAGCAGAGCATATTATATAGGGTTATGAGTTTAAAAAGTTTACGTGAAAATCAGCTGTTTTATAAAATTTGATATCCAAAACAAAAATACAACAGACAGCGAAGTCTCAGTAATTTTTACCCTTTGGGTACGGAACCCTAAAAACAAAAATCTCATAAGTACATTAATTTCATACTGACAGCTCTTAATTTAATTCTTCCTTAAAAAAATGCTTACATATTTGTATTATGTAAGATTGTAAGATATGATTTTAGTTTGTGAAATAGAGTAAATAAACTTAAGAAATAAAATTCGAGCAATTAAAATACTCGGTCAAATGAAATTATTTCAAATGAATAAAAATAAACCTACCTACCAAATAAAAATCGAGCAGTTTTTATACTGCTCGATTTTGCTTCCGGTCCATAACAACTTATTCCCAAAATGTTAATCAATAGGACTGAATCTCATAATGCCGGAAATTGAATACGCATGCATTTTGTAACAACTGAAGACCATAATATCTTTTGCTCAAAACGTTCTAGTTCCAAAACAGCTGAATCCCGTAATGTCTGAATATCATCTATCAAACAAAATCAAGTGGTCAATCAACCTACCTACATTGTGCATTGTGGCGGATCCTGGAGAAGGCGTATGCAACAGGCTGATAGGTAGGAAAGAAGAGGGAAGGGCCCATATGTGGCAAAGTTAAGTAAAATAAACAAAACGTAAAACAATAACAATTTAACAAACTCAAAATATGAAATTGTATTAGAATTTATATTAAAAATTTAAAATTTCAGGCATTACGGGACAAATTAGTTTTGAAATATAGACATTCAGAATTTCAGGCAATTCGGGACAAATTCGTTTTGAAATATAGGCTTATTGGTATCAGTCATTGTGAGATTAAGTCGTACCGATATCAGACATTTTGGGATTAAGTTGTTATGGACCGGAAGCTTAAGTATTACCTATAAATGTTGTACTTCATGACTTATTGACCATCCATGAAGTACAACATTCACCATCAGTGAAACATAATATTCAAAAAAAGAATTACGAACTTTATGCCTACATCACAAAATAGCATAGGCACATAAAAATCGTAGTTCTTTTAAACATTATTTCTTAGTGTTAATCCACACTTTTTTTTTTTTTTTTATTTATTTAACGGAAAAAAACAAAATTAAAACTAAATAACATTAAAAAACCAATGAGGTTTATAAAAATGTTACCTTAATCTAGGAATACTTAGGAATACTGCTTTTGAAAAAATGCTTTCAAAAACTTTAGTACCCGGCGGGATTCGAACCCGCGACTATTGGTAATCCGAACCAACGCGTTAAACCGCTTCGCCACGGGTAGCCCTCCAGCCGGGTCGAATTTAAGAAAGCACCTCTTCGTGTGTTCTTGCGAGTAAGGCCTCGTAGTGACATCTACCGGCGAACTTTGCAGATCGACTCGGCTTGTAACTTCCCATATTACATAGAAATGATTACAATATAAGATGACACATTCCAAACATGTAAACATTATTTCTTAGTGTTAATCCACACTTAGGAATACTGCTTTTGAAAAAATGCTTTCAAAAACTTTAGTAACCGGCGGGATTCGAACCCGCGACGAGGCCTTACTCGCAAGAACACACGAAGAGGTGCTTTCTTAAATTCGACCCGGCTGGAGGGCTACCCGTGGCGAAGCGGTTTAACGCGTTGGTTCGGATTACCAATAGTCGCGGGTTCGAATCCCGCCGGATACTAAAGTTTTTGAAAGCATTTTTTCAAAAGCGTAGTTCTTTTTTCAAATTAAGTATTTCCTATAAATGTTGTACTTCATGACTTATTGACCATCTATGAAGTACAACATTCATCAGTGATACATAATTCAAAAAAAGAATTACGAACTTTATGCCTACATCACAAAATAGCATACATAAAAATCGTAATTCTTTTTTCAAATTAAGTATTTCCTATAAATGTTGTACTTCATGACTAATTGACCATCTATGAAGTACAACATTCATCAGTGATACATAATTCAAAAAAAGAATTACGAACTTTATGCCTACATCACAAAATGGCATACATAAAAATCGTAATTCTTTTTTCAAATTAAGTATTTCCTATAAATGTTGTACTTCATGACTAATTGACCATCTATGAAGTACAACATTTATCAGTGATACATAATTCAAAAAAAGAATTACGAACTTTATGCCTACATCACAAAATAGCATACATAAAAATCGTAATTCTTTTTTTAAATTAAGTATTACCTATAAATGTTGTACTTCATCATGACTAATTGACCATCTATGAAGTACAACATTCATCAGTGATACATAATTCAAAAAAAGAATTACGAACTTTATTAGACTACGTCACAAAATAGCATACCTAACCTACATAAAAATTGCAATTCTTTTTTCAAATTAAGTATTACCTATAAATGTTGTACTTCATGACTAATTGACCATCCATGAAGTACGTCATAAATCGGTTATACAACATTTAAAAATAGAATTACGTATTTTATGTAAATATGTTACAAAATAGCATCCACATAAAATTTGTAATTCTTTTTTCAAATTAAGTATTACCTGTAAATGTTGTACATCATGAAAAATTGACCTTTCATGAAGTACGTCATAAATCGGTCATACAATATTTAAAAAAAGAATTACGAACTTTATTTAGATGCTATTTTGTGACGTATTTCGTGCTTACCTACTCAGATAAAATATCTAATTCTTTTTTTAAATTATGTATCATCGATGAATGTCGTATTTCATGGATGCTCAAAACTAGCTATTAGGCTACGTCTGCACTGCGATTTTTATCCGCGCGGTTTTTTTTCGCATTGAATTTTATAAGAATCGGCAGAGGCGGAAAAAAATCGCGCGATTTGTGCAGAATATTTTCCGCGTGAATTAAAAACGCGCAGAAAAATAATCCCTGTTCGGACGTAGCAGCGTCCGACTTATTCGTATGCAGTCTGCGCGCTTCCATACTACTTGGACGAATGGAATTGTTCGTACGTCTCTGTACGTTAGCGCACGAATGAAATTCAGATGAAAACGTATTCAAAGTGCACCCGGGTTTATACATCGGCTGAAGCTGAAGAGTTTGTTTGTTTGAACGCGCTAATCTCAGGAACTGCTGGTTCAATTTGAAAAATTCCATCAGTATTCGCTAGTCCATTTATTGAGGAAGGCTATAGGCTAATTACATTTTCAAAAAAATTAGGCGGACGAAGTCTCGGGCACTGCTACTAATATTATAAAGCTGAAGAAGCGCATATCTCAGGAACCGCTGGAGCTGGTCCGATTTGAAAACTTCTTTCAGTGTCGAATAGTCCATTTAGTGAGGAAGGCTATATTTTTTTTTAATAATTGGGCGGGCGAATTCGCGGGCACTGCTAGTTATCTATACTAATATTATAAAGCTGAACAGTTTGTTAATTTGTTTAAACGCGCTAATCTCTAGAACCGCTGATCCAATTAAAAAAAATCTTTCAGTGTTGGGTAGGTAGTTCATTTATTAAGGAAGGCATTCTATACTATATTATATCTTCAAAAAAACTAGGCGGACGAAGTCGCGTGCACTGCTAGTAAATAATAAATAGTGTATAGTTTAATTTTTAAAGTGTTTTTTTGTTGCCGTCACCTCAGATAAGATGAGATGAGGCTGACGAGTTAATATTGCGATCGGTGTCTGGTTACCATGTTACCCGAGCCAGGTTGCGTGTTTCACGCAGTTACTGTGTTGACTTTATAAATATAAATATAGCAGGCCCGAACTAAGCAGTACAAGCGTAGGTACTTTAAATTATTTTCTGACTGGAAAAGCGTCCAGTCAGAAAATAATTTAAAGTATATAAATAGACTAGCTGCGTCCCATGGTTTCACCCGCGTAAGTCCCGATCCCGTTGGAGCATCGGGATCAAAAGTAGCCTAGATCCTTCCCCAATAAATGAAGTATCCAACACTGAAAGAATTTTTCAAATCGGATCAGCGGTTCCTGAGATTAGCGCGTTCAAACAAACAAACAAACAACCTAACAAACTCTTCCGCTTTATAATAATCATAGATCGGATTTTTGGGTGCCGTTTAAAAAATGCGACATCAAAAGTATGGATACGACTAAAAAAAATTCCGAGAAAAATTCCGCATCTTGGAATTTCATCGTGATTGGGATTTCGAATAAGGATAGGTGTCGAAATCACGAGTACTATCACTATCTAAAGTATCATCATCATCATCATCATCATTTGTTTTCATTGCTTAAAGCATATTTAC
The DNA here is from genome assembly GCA_958496205.1 of Idaea biselata. Taxonomy (NCBI): domain Eukaryota; kingdom Metazoa; phylum Arthropoda; class Insecta; order Lepidoptera; family Geometridae; genus Idaea; species Idaea biselata. The sequence goes on along the minus strand of OY292394.1, from coordinate 53,510,759 downwards.
TAGAAATATTTTAAAGAAAAAATAATTTTCAAAATTTTAAATGAAATTCTGTTTACAGGTTAGAGTTATCCGTCAAAAATAAATAAAACACACATATAAATTAAAAGGGTTTAATGTTTATATTTCTTTATTTAATATACAAACAATGGATAAAATCTGTTCTATAAATAATTAATATACAAACAACGGATAAAATCTGTTCTATAAATAATTATTACAATTAAGAGAAAACACACCTAAAGCATGTTTGTGGAACAAACATTTTCAAATACTTGTTTAGAAACATTTATTTTTCAGCCAGTATTAATTTCCTTGCAACGGTAGGGTAGAGACAATCCAGCAAAGCTTGAAATATAACAATTTATGTATTACTAAAACCAAAAATGTTCCCTCGATATGGAATTATTGTTGAGAAAATAATACAAAAATACTACTTTCCTTACAAATTGACCGAGTTGGTTAAAATGGGAAGTAGATTTTTGTACTTCTCAACATTTAAATTGTTCTATTTCAAGCTTTGCTAAGTGCACTACGCACCATCTACCTCGGTGTGCGAGCTGAATAGTTGACATTGCGGAATTTAACAACTATGTAATTACTTGGAGGCTAATTTTGAAATTTGGACCTTACCATGATCTACTTATTGCAGGATTTAATTCGTCAGCTAATCAAAAATAAATAAATAAATTAAAAAGAGCAGACAAAAATGAGACGAAGAATAAGTGACACAGAAAATAGGAAACATTTAAGTACAACCTAGGTATTAATTTACTCACCTTAGACAAAGGTGTTGTAAACTATCCAGTCAAAGCAGCAAATCGAAGTCCGTTAATTGTCAAGCCAAAAGTTCCGTGTAAGGTTTAATCTAAAGAAAAAAATAACAATAAACTTAAAAGGGTAAGTTTATTTGAAACGCTTAGTTAAAGAGCCCTATAAATATAGAATTTTAATGAATTTGAACTTATATTATATTTTTAAATAAGACTCAAAAGAAAACCAAATTTGCCATCTCACTGCCATAATCCATAATATCTATTGTAAGTTGTAAATTTGTAGGAATGAAAAAAAAAATGCTACACTCTTTTTAACAACAAAATTATAGTCAAGAAACTTACAGTTATTCGTGTAAGTTTCTTGATTATAGGCTTTGTTATTTATACTATTACAATATATAAAAAATCTACTCACCCAAAGTTCGACATAAAATATGTCAAAGATATCCAATCCAGTTGCAATAATCGTAGTCCGTTTAGTAGCCAAAATGTCAAGTTTTGCAGTGAAATCCAAAATCCAGGTAACGAGCAGGGGTCAATAAACAATAGCATAAAACACACGGATAGACTGCACTCAACGAACCGAAGTAAGCGAATGAGCTTAAATTGCAGTTACACTTTTCCCATAGGAATAACGGAAAAATAAATAGTTATAAATATAGATTCTTCTTCTGTTTTCGCGATGTTGTATTGAAATTAAAGACATTTTTCGGTTTGAATCGCGTGGTTTTTATTACTTTTAGCATTGTTACAACGCTCAACGTTTCGAGACATTTCCAGGTCTCTTCTTCAGGATAGACGTAGACGAAGTAAGCGAATGAGCTTAAATTGCAGTTACACTTTTCCCATAGGAATAACGGAATAATAAATAGGTATAAATATATACAAATAGGTATTTAGTATAAACAACTTCCAATTAATAATAATAAATAATAATAAATATTGCACGACGTTACACACAGCGCAATCTAGCCCCAAACTAAGCACTAGGCTTGTACTATGGGTACTAAACAACGGATATACTACATATTATACTTTTTTTTGTAAATACATACATATGATACATAGAAAACACTGAATATCCCATGTCTTCGGACCGTGGTGAGTCCTAGGACATGTTGGTTTCTTTACGATGTTTTCCTTCACCGTAAGAGCGATGTTATTAGCGCACATACCTTTTTCTTAAAGAAAAAGACATTGGTGCGCGGTCGGTCTGGATTCGAATCCACGACTCTCAGAATGAAAGCCGGGGTATCTACCACTAGACCAACACCGCTCTCAATTAATAATTGCTCGAAGAAAAATAAACAAACATACCTTGGCGCCGCCTTTGTAATATTGCCGACAATAGCGACAATAGGTATTGCAAAAGATAAACAATGTTTATGGCCGTTGTCTTCAAAAGATTTTTTTTGTTCAATTTTGGGTCTCTACTTATGGATAGTGTTAACTTAAAATTGCGTAATTTGCATGTATGAAAATGACTCAGTAAGTTTTATGCATTCAATTAAAAAATCTATTTTGTTTTTTTTTAATGAATAGTACAATTTCTACGACACATTTACTATACATAATATTACATACATACATACAATACATTTAATATTTTTGTAAAGTTTAAAAAGAAATATCGGAATTACGGAATTTTCAATTCCGGAAAGTCATATCCATGTTAGTGACAACGTCTAAAACAGCACCCAAAATCCGATCTATGATAATAATAGAAGATAGATAGATAAATAAAATAAGATATACATATATAGTTTTTTTTAGGGAGTTGGGAGCTCGTCTAAACGAGGTTTCTGCATGGTGACCGAAGGGCTGGTAGCTTTCTCGCACAGAGGGTCAGCTTGGCCATTCAGAGAGGGAATGTTGCCAGCCTTTTGTGGACGATGCCTCGTGCAGACCCCTTGACGACATTTTTTATTTATAGCGCAGGATTCATTTATTTATATATGACATTTTATTTGGATTTAATTTTTAATTTTTATTTATGTATGAGTTTTTAGTTAGTTTTATTTTAATCAGTTTTAGTTTTAATTTAGTTTTTTAAATCAATTATGTTTTATAAGTTTTGGTTTCAATAAAAAAACCATAAACTTTAATAGAAAAAAAAGATATAATATAAGAAGATAAAAGAAGAAGAAGAAGATAGATAGATAGATGAAAGAAGAAGATAGAAGATAGCTGTTACTAGGGCATGCAATATCGGAAGGTTTTCAATCTCGGGGCGATATCGATATTAAGAGCTCAATCCCGGGATCCCGGGATTGATACTGGAATTTTAGATATCGTTAAGAAAGCGAATTTAATACAATAAAAAATGTGTTAAATATAAAGTATTTAATATATTTAAGACTCTAGTGGTTTGATTACGTAAATAAGTTACCCCGAGGGCCGTCCACCCCATCATTTTGGAAATATGGCGGACAAATAGCCTAAACCCGAAAGTGTCTAAACTTTCGCGCTTAATTCTAGGCGCACCACTAAAATGATGTTAGCAGAAAAATTTTGCATGCGAGCTTGTATAAAAAATACTTGTCTTAAAAATTGCAATGAATCACGTTACTTTTATTGTTTTAAACATTTTACCAATTCCCTACGCTTCTAAATCTTTACATTTCTCTTCCTCAGGGGTAGACTAATTTGGGTTTAATTTTAATAGTTACATTCAATCATTCCATGAGGAAAAATATAGCTAAAAACCTTAATTTATACCCAAATAGTAAATTGCTCAAATCTCGATATCGGATCACTCAATCCCGGGATTATAATATCGAACTTTTGCGTCCGAGATCCCGGGATTACGATATCCCGGGATCCCGGGATTCATGCCCTAGCTGTTACGTATTTTTTTTTTAATATAAATATGACGACCTCTGTGGCGCGTCGTGCGAGAGCACGGCTGCAATGCTGAAGGCTGCGCGTTCGATTCCCGCCGGGTGCAAGTATTTATTTATATGTTCATAAAATTATTAAATTAATAGGTATTTGTGTCTGGTCTGGGTGTCCCTCTATATATAATAGGTAGGTAAGTATTGACAAAAGAAAAATAAATTTAAGTATTATTATGTCCGTTGTCAAGTCACCGTAACACAAGCTTAGTAGCTTACCACGGGGCTAGATGGCGCTGTGTGTTGTTCACATAATTTATTTATATAAATATGGCAGGACCGAACTAAGCAGTATAGGCTTGTCCAGTCAGATAATAATTTAGATTAGATAGATAGATAGATTATTGATTGATTACTTTATTTGAAGGTACAACACAAAACAAAAAAAACACAACACACATACATAGAGCTTAATAAGTAAGATCCACAAATGGGCGGCCTTATCGCTGAAAGCGATTTCTTCCAGGCAATCTTTGGACGGAATAGATATATTTCAGCTTGAATGGCAGGTTTTAAGAAGCAGGGATAGCTTAAAAGTAGGTGGAAATATTTTTTTTTTTTACCATAATTGATATAAAAAAATATATAAAGTACCTACCTACAATATAGTGTCCTGCGTCGTGGGAATGGGCCTTTATAATTTTTCTATAAAGACACGAAGGAGTTTGCATTAAAAAAAAATACTGGCCACAAAAATTAAAGGAAGATTTTTAATTTTGTAATAATAGAATAGGTTTTCCTTCCTCTTTCAGCCAGTGAGTTCGAATTTTTTTTTTTTTTTTTTTACGAGAGGAATCTCCTTAAGACCGTCAGGCCGCTCCCGGGGGAGAGCGGCCCGGTGTGTGGGGGTCCCCCCGGCCAAGATGGTGTGCGGCCAGGGTATACCCACTAAACCCCTCGATGTCCGTCTTCTCCGCTAAGTGTGGGGACAGACGGGAAACGCTCTCGCATAATACCGTCTGCCCCACAGCGGTTGGCCGCGTCCGGCCTCCTCGCCAAAAACCTCCGTAGGAGGTAAACCCTCACGAGGGGCGGCGTGGACACGCCGCCGCCACCTCAGGCTCAGTGTTTGGCGACGAACTCCCCCGAGTCCGCCGCCAAGAGCCGTTTAGGGGAACCAGGTATGTCTGGACACCCCTGGTTCCCCTGCAACGGGTGAGGTCTGTGGCCCCGTCGCCGACCAATTTTCGGCTGCAGGGGATAGGGCGAGCGGCAACGACACACCGACACGCCTCTTCCCCTGCAGCCCCACCGCGTCCGCCATCTAACGGTGGCGGCCCCGCCGAGGCCGCGGCAGATAGGGAGAGCGGCAACGAAACACCGACACTCCTCTCCTGCCGCGGCCCCGAAACCTCCTCCAGCCGCAAGCCGAAGCTCAAGCGGCTCCTCCTCGGGTGGGTTCCTCTTCGCTTCACCGTGGGTGACCAAGCCACGGTTACTAAGCCCCCCCGCCACGACAAGGCGGGAACCCTTCGGGGGGGGTAGGGTTAGCGAGTTCTTAGTTCTTGAAAGAAGTTTGGTTATTCAACTTCATATTGATAAACGAAGAAGTTTTTATTACAAAACGACTGGCCACCATAAAAAATATTTTTTATTTTATTTGTAATAATAAATTTATAATAGTGTAATAGAATATCATTTCAGCCAGTGAGTTCTTGAAAGAAGTTTCATCTTGATATCTAAGAAGTTTGACAAAATGATTCGACACTGCAGATGGTCCGGCCACAGTAACGAAAATTGCCGTTAATTATCGCGATGATGGTCGTTTAATATTGGTGCAGCCACTCCAATAACGCGTTATAATTATTAATTCAATAATTTAATGTTTCCCGTTACTGTGGCCCGGCTATGACAACTCATTTTCTTGAAAAAAAAAATTGAAATACTGTGGCTTCATTACCGGGCGAAGATTCGTGTCACGTTGACGCGATGCATCGTTGTTCAGTTCATTGTGCGGCCGAGACTGAATTGAGCCACCCAAGCGAAACATTGTCTTCGCCCGAATATTTGGCGTTGTAACGATCTACCCGGCTACATATTCATATGTGTCGTCTAGAATCAAACTCCGCTACATCCACTTTTCATGAAAAGAGAGGTTTTGATCTCTATGGATTTATTTTAAACTTATAACCAACTCAACAATCTATTCTTTATGTATGAACTCAGTTCCATCTTAAATTATTTAAATTTTCTGAATAATATCAATCGCCGCCACATCAATAATTGACCAATCAGAGAATCAGATTCTGGATGTAGCGGAGTTTGATTCTAGACGACACATATCGCGTAAACACTAATATTTGCCGTAGCCCGTTAATGAAACCACGGCATAAGTAGGACATGACATGTTGTTGACTCGTTACCACCAAAACTCTCAGTAAATTGAAAGGGAAGATTATCAAACGAAGCAGCACGCAAACATTACAAAATGATGTGGGTTAAGTTATAAAATTAGAGCGATTTTATTAGCTTTTCCATCGTATACAGAGAAATATTTTGTAACCATAGAACTGAGTTGTAGAAGCGCTTTGTTCTAACACTGACTGAGTTCTTCTTGAGTTCAAACAAAACTTTGGTCTATTATCTACACTACAAAGCCCTGTGTCTTGAGGGACTGACTGATGAATCGACGCACAACCTAAACCACTGATAGTAGAGAACAGTTTGGAGAGTGTGTTCTTTCTTTTCTTTATATTAACCGCACCTCGCGGTTTCACCCGCGTAAATTCAGATCCTGCGGGATTATTGGGATCAAAAGTTACTCTCCATCACTTAAACTATCCACTTACCTACTTATTTTCATCCAAATCGGTCGAACCGTTTGACACCGTGAAGAGGGAGAACCAACAAACAAATATACATAGGTATTATAAACACACAAACTTTTGGATTTATAATATTAGTGTGATGTGATGTGTAATGTGTAGTCATCCGATCAGAAAGGATTTTTCGAAAATCCCACGTGTAAGCCTAAACAGATCTAAAAACCGGCCAAGTGCGAGTGGGACTCGCGCACGAAAGGTTCGGCACCATTATCTATGCAAAAAAACCTTGACAAGGTTACGCAACGTTAGGGTTTATTTTTACGATTGGCGTCACTAGATAGCGCCAGTAGTAAAAATACATCGCGATAATTAATTGTGTTTTTTTATGGGACAGGTATTTTTATTATTTTTAATATTTGTTTTAAGAACTTATTTGTTGTTATAGCGCCTACAGAAATACATCATCTATAGACAGTTGACACATAGACAGTATAGACAATTTTCACAGGTGATGTATGATGATGGTGTATCACGGTTCAAGAGATACAGCCTTTTGACAGACGGATACACAGACAGATCCCGTTTTTACCCTTTAGGTACGGAACCCTAAAAATAATAATAAAACGCGAAAATAAACTAATTCTTTACTTAGATTTTTCTGCTGTTTTCGCGATGTTGTATTGAAATTAAAGACATTTTTCATTCATTATTATTAAATAGGTATTTGAAATCCGCTATAAGTCTATACCTAAGACCGCAGAACAGGTGCCATAGGTGTCCGATTTCGATGCCACCGTGTTACCAGATCTAGCGGTATGTTGAAACAACATCGATTTCGGTTCAGCAGTTCACGGAGCGTCTCGTTAACGGATAGATTAGGTTCGGTAATTGGATAGGCATAACCTAGGTCTAGAATCTAGATTAGTTTGCGAATGCTGTCAAAGGACATTAGCAAGAATTAGTTAGGTTTAATCTTAGGGTTTAATGAACATGTTTAGGGTAAAACGTATACCTATGTGTAAAGAGCTAGACTAACGGCCGAATACAGAAACGCTACTTAAAATTTGAGGCGTACTTAAATGTACGCCTCAAATTTTAAGGTTTTTTATTAGGTTTAATGAATATGCTTAGGCTAAGTACAAGGCTTAGTACATTTATCACTTCCTCTGTAGTTATCTCTGAAGTCTTCTCCACGTGAAGGAAAGACACATTTTTCCAATTATGCGCGCAAATTACATAATGGAAACTGCAAAAGGCGACCTTAATACGACCCAATAGAGTCCAATTCGCTGCTATTCTTCTTTCATGGATGATTGAGACCTTATTCTAGACAAGGAGCTGAAAATTGATCTGAGAAGTAGTTCATTTAGTTCCTTAACGAATGGTTTTGTCGTTTGCAGCTGTCGTTGTACTTTGGATCGTATTCAATGGGGTTAAAGTGGAGTATTGAATGTCGTGTGCCGTGGAGTTAAGTGGGATTTATTGTATTTGGTATGGCCCGACCGATACCGGTTCGAATGAGGAGGAACACTACTTTTTATCCCGGCAGAGGGCGTTGGTCGACTAGGTAATCTTAGGTTTGAATTAAGAACTGTCAAACAGGTGATTTTTACAACTCTCGGCGCCAAATTGGCCATATCGGTCTCTGACCGAAAGAAAAAAAAACTCGGCGTTTTCATTCGTGGGGGACAATCAACAAAAAAAAAAAGATCATCCGAGGTCAGCGCCATCTACTCACAGCTTTGCGTGTGCCACCCCATTGGTTTTATTTAAGGCGTTTGTAATGAGGATGTATAATAATAATAATAGATGTCGCCATATTTGCAGTTAAGGGGCAATTTTCTTGTGCCAATGGGGGATTTTTCTTAGTTAAAGATCTGTTAACAAAATTTTCAAGAAATCCTATTGTAAACCTACTTAGATTCTAAACGCTGAAATTTATCAGGATGTTATGCTGCTCAATTGCTGGCGCCAAATTACTGAACGAATTGCATCAAACAAAACTATAAATTAAACTTGGGACGTTTTTTTTGTATTTTGTTATTTATGTGCGCTATTAACATCGCTCTTACGGTGAAGGAAAACATCTTGAGGAAACCGGCTTACGGCTTAAGGCTTAAGGGCCCTATTCTGAAAAACTGAAAATCCATGTCGGGCGCATCGAAAATTGTTGATTATTTCATGACGGAATGTCGTAGAAATTTTTTTTTGTGTACAGATTGTAGGCGACATTGTTTCCGATATTTTAGTGCAGTTTCCATACAAATATGTCGAAACGTATTGAAGCCTATCGACATTTTAGCCAAATCAGACATTTTTTGTCTAAAATTTGGATAGGCTTTGCACCAATAGGAGGTTCTTGTCTTAAAACTACACCAAAATGTAGGAAATAATGTCACCTACAATCTGTGCACAAAAAAAAGTTCTACGACATTCCGTCATGAAATAATCAATAAATTTTCGATGAGCCCGACAGGGATTTTCAGTTTTAAGGTCGTTGGCGTATATACTCCTCTTAAGTCTCCATTCTATTTCTCCATACAAACGTAGTTTACATTTTCCTCCCTGGATACAGACATTAGAGTAAATATGTTTATGCCATAAAACCTATATTATCTGTCATGACAATGCATCTACCTTTTTATTTTATTTTATTTTCTAATTAAAATAAAAAATAATAAAATAAAAAGTTAGATGCATAGTCATTAGAGCAAATATGTTTATGCCATAAAACCTATATCTGCCATGAACATGCCCCTACGTTTTGGTTATTTTCATTTTCCAAAATTAGCATAGAAATAAAATTAAGAAAAATTTGAAAATTAAAAAAAATCGAAATGGCTGATCCTAAACTTATGGCATAAACATATTTGCTCTAATATCTTTATCCAGGGAGAAAACAGTCGACTACGTTTGTAAAGTTTGTATGGAGAAAAGAGTAGGTAGACTGTTCCCTTAAAGTCACGCAAAAAGGCCCATTTATAAGGCTAGTTGCCGAAACACACAGTAAAAAAAAACTGCATTGAAATCGGTTCATCCGTTCGTGACCTACGATGCCACAGGCAGATACATACACAGACAGACAGACACGTCAAACTTATAACACCCCTCTTTTTCCGTCGGGGGTTAAAAACCAACTTACTACGCAATCAGGGGCCTGGACTAGGCAGGTGAAAACACAGGACACAGCCAGTAGCCAACATACCTACGTTCTTCTACACACCCTACATACAATTGTTTGCTTTCGATCATTATCAAACAAAGGGTCATAAAGATATGCTTCGTAGGATATCAGATCAAAAGGTTATGGTAGCCAAGTGCAGACGAGCTTTATTCTAAAGTTTTTTGTTCAAGGAGATTATAAATGTAGCTGTATGTATACGTATGTTACGAAATAGGTGTCCGACAAGACGTCTAGGCCAACAATTTTTGTTCTAGGTATCACTTTTGGGAAATCTAAGTTTTTTTTAGAGAATTTTGAAAATTTGTTTTTATTTTAAATAAGTAAAATTTTTACCTATTTTAGTTTTAATTTTTACCCCTTTTAGGTTGTTCTAGACGTCTAGGCCAACAATTTTTGTTCTAGGTACCACTTTTGGGAAATCTAAGTTTTTTTAGAGAATTTTGAAAATTTGTTTTTTTTTTAAGTAAGTAAATACAATATAATGGGGTGCCACACGCAAAGCTAAAAGCAGATGGCGCTGGCGTCGGATAATTTTTTTTTTTGATGATGGCCCCCCACCAATGAAAACGCCGAGTTTTTTTTTTCTCTCGGTCTGAGACCGATATAGCCAATTTGGCGCCGAGAGTTGTCAAAAACACCTGTTTGACAGTTCTTAATTCAAACCAAAGATCATCCGACTAACGCCCTCTGTGTAACGTCATCCTGCAACAGTTTAGCAGATTCTATAGGCGATTCTGCCTTTTTGACACGGTCACATTAATTATGCATCTGTCTTAGTTGCGCAGTTGCGCACCCAAAGACGGCTTTCGAATATAACTAACAGACAAGTTGGGCCAGGTGCACAGCTAATGCAAATGTGTCAGAAAGCAAAATTGCCTTCCAGAATCTCCTAAACATAGAAATGGACTAGTCTCTATTAGAGACTAGAAGGAGAAAGGTCGCCTGATAGTGATCCATTTCAAACTCGTCTCTGACGGACGAGACGAGCCAGTTCCAAACGCCAAACTGTTCGGAAAGAAGGAGCAAAATTCGAGCGTCGTTGTTATAATACCCACCAGCTATAATCTATTTCAAAATCTTAGAACAAAAATGTAAACAAAAAACTCGTACATTTATTGCAAAGTGACAGACAGCTCTTTATTGATTTTTTTCCTTTGATATACCTATTACCTAGTACTTTGTTTCCATTTTTGATCTAAGATTCTGAAATAGAGCATGTTTCTTAAAGAAGTTGTTTCTAAAAACCGAACGGTCAATCTTGACTTTGTATTCTTATAATTTCAAAAAAGGGTAAATTTGATTGTACTAAGGTAAGTCCTTCGTATAAAGTATTATACAAATTTCGGTTTTGACCCCAATTAACCAGAATAATTTAGTCTATTGTATTGTATATTGCACAAATAGATTGTAATCAGGTGTCTAACTACATACATAATACTTGATAACGTGATACCAAATGCATTGCGTTACCAATTTAACAATGATTTTGGCCTTGCTTGGTTTTGCAATAATGTAGCCGAGCCGCCAACGAAACTAAAATAGTTCACATTAAGCTAGTATTTTAGTCTAGTAGCAATTAATTTAGAGGCAGAACCAAATGACGATAACCTTTTGATATCCCAATATTCCCACGGGATCAGGACTTACGCGGATAAAACCGCGGGACGCAGCTAATAATATTATAAAGAGAAAAGATTTATTTGTTTGTTTGTAATAAAAAAGCTCCAAAACTACTGGACCGATTTCAAAAATTCTATCACCAATAGAAAGCTACATTATCGAGGAGTAACATAGGTTACGTTAGATCCCGATATTCCCACGGGATCGGGACTTACGCGGGGGAAACCAGCTGGTCTACCAATAAAAAGAGCTCGCAATCCGATATCCAGCGATCCGAAACACTACAGAGAGAGGCGCCAAACGAAATAACATTGAAATGTTAAATATGTGTCTGTCTGTCGTATGATATTATTAGATCGGTACCTATTATTGTCGACTAATTGTTGTGTGGTTGTGACGTCATGTCTGGCGTACTACGACGCGCGCCAGAGACTGCGCGTGCGTCGAATTTTTACACGATAGGGTTGACAATTTTGAATACTTTACTTGCTGCGTCCGGTTTCATCCGCGTAAGTTCCGATTCCGTGGGAATATCGGGATCAAAAGTAGCCTATGTTACTCCTCGATAACGTAGCTTTCTATTGGTGAAAGAATTTTTTAAATCAGTCTAGGAGTTTAGGAGCTTTTTCGTTACAAACAAATAAATCTTTCCTCTTTATAATATTAATACTAGCAGAGTCCCACGGTTTCACCCGCGTAAGTCCGGATCTCGTGGGAATATCGGTATTAAGTATGTTACTCCTTGATAGTGTAGCTTTCTATTAGTGAAAGATTTTTTTAAATCGGTCCAGTAGTTTCGGAGGTTTTTCGTTACAAACAATCAAAGAAAAAATATTTTGCTCTTTATAATATTAGTATAGTCTGCTAAATAAAGTACTACCAGACTCTACCCTTCCTGATCAAGTTACCTAAAAATCAAATTAACTAAGAAGCAAAATGCCTAAAGGTCATGACGGTCTACTGTCTATTAGCATAACAGCACGAACATTTCATCGAATCGACATAAAGATTTCGTCTCCTTTTCCCAAACGAGAGAGAGACGAGAACGGAACATCTTCAATCCCAAACAGCGAGAAAAGAGCGTGTCCGAAGCAAACTTAAAACGTAGGTCGAATTGAGTTTGTAGAGGAATTAGTGCGCAATCTTCTGTAAATGTAAATAGCCGGAACATTTTTGTCGATCGAGGTAATCGGGATTTTCCCCTGCAATGTGCAATACCAAAAAAAACACTTGTCTCTTTAATTTCTAATTGAAAAAAAAAACGTGATTTTAAATTAGATTAGAACAAAAAAGTAAAGATACGGTAGGTACCTAGTTACCTAGTCACGGCAAATGAGACCACAAAACTGCAATTATCTTTTAAAATCCATCAGAATGCCTTCTTGCCCATTTTACAAATGCCTGAATCATTCAGGGAAACAAAAAAAAGCATTTCACGCGTAATTACTCAAATAATAAAAAAATATAATAAAAAAACCTACCTATATTTAAATCAATTTTTAAAGACAAATGTTTTTAAATATACAATAATTTCATGAAAATGCATATAGGTGTTTCTAGCTCATTTTTCGAATACGCAATGTTAGAATATACCGTATCTACTCTTGTTTGTGTTCATCTAAGGATTTTAAAAGACCGATTTCGTTTGACTAGGATCTTCAGTGCCAACTAGGGCATGAATCCCGGATCTCGGACGAAAAAGTTCGATATTATAATCCCGGGATTGAGTGATCCGATATCGAGATTTGAGCAATTTACTATTTGGGTATAAATTAAAGTTTTTAGCTATATTTTTCCTCATGGAATGATTGAATGGAACTATTTAAATTAAACCAAAATTAGTCTACCCCTGAGGAAGAGATCTGTAAAGATTTAGAAGCGTAGGGAATTGGTAAAATGTTTAAAACAATAAAAGTAACGTAATTAATTGCAATTTTTAAGACAAGTATTTTTTATACAAGCTCGCATGCAAAATTTTTCTGCCAACATCATTTTAGTGGTGCGCCTAGAATTTGGCGCGAAAGTTTAGACACTTTCGGGTTTAGGCTATTTGTCCGCCATATTTCCAAAATGATGGAGTGGACGGCCCTCGGGGTAACTTATTTACGTAATGAAACCACTAGAGTCTTAAATATATTAAATATTTTATATTTAACACATTTTTATTGTATTAAATTTCCTTTTTTTAACGATATCTAAAATCCCAGTATCAATCCCGGGATCCCGGGATTGAGCTCTTAATATCGATATCGCCCCGGGATTGAAAACCTTCCGATATTGCATGCCCTAGTGCCAACCCTAAAATACAAACCCGAAGACTAGAACTAGAAAAACAAGAGACTACGGTCGTACTGCACCTACCTACCTATGCTATGCAACACGGTAAATTACCCGTCCGATGGCCAGTATCGAAGGAGCGACAGTTATTTGTGCCGCGAGCCGTAGTCTAGACTTGTGAGTGACCTAGGCTGGGCTAGACTTCTAATTAGGCGGATGAGTAATCCTGGGTGACCGCGCACTAATGTCTTGTTCTTAACACTTAATTTCTTAGTGTTTAAAACACTTACAGCCGAATACAGAAACAACACTTAAAATTTGAGGCGTACTTAAATAATTTAGCAGCTTCTTAATTTAAAAATAGTATGGGAGAAGTGCTAAGTTGTTTAAGTAGAACTCAAATTTTGAGTTGCGTTTCTGTATTCGGTCGTTAGGAAATACCGCTCCGGCCACATTGGCAACTGAAATTCGTAACCAGTTATCAAATCAAAGAAGACCTAACATTTTTGCCATCGGCTTTGTCAACCAGTTGCTAAAGCCGATAGACTTTTCTTTTTTCGCAACTGTTATCACTTATCATACCTTGCTGTGTACTGCTCTTGAAACTTCCCAAAATATGTTGGTCCCGACGGGATTCGAACCCGCGACTACTGGTAATCCTAATCAGCGCGTTTGACCGCTTTGCCACGGGTAGGCTACCTGCCATGTCGTAATTAAGAAAGCATTCCTCGTATTTAAAAAAAAGTCTTAAGAATTCAGAGTGGAAAGTCTAAAACCCCTGATCATTTATTAAGAGCAAATCACCTATCTCTAACATGTGTCTATCTATAGCTGTATTGTATGTAATGTATACTCATACAAAGTTACAGCTTCTTATTACCTACGCTGCGTCCCGCGGTTTCACCCGCGTAAGTCCCGATCCCGTGAGAATATCGGGATCAAAAGTAGCCTATGTAACTCAGGGTGAATGTAGCTTTCTTCTGGTGAAAGAATTTTTGAAATTAATCCAGTAGTTTTTGAGTTTATTCATTCCAAACATACAGACACACACACACACACACAAAAATCCAACTTTAAAAATGAAAATCATGAAATGAATGGTTATTAACTACAAAATTGTAATAACATTCAAAAGTATTAGGTAAACCTATTTATTATAGTAAATTTGTACATAATATCATAATTATTATCATTAGGTACTGTTTATAATATTTTGGAATGTCTACATTAGAAACTAAACTCATTTTTCCGTTTTTATCACGTGGTGTTTATTACTTTTAGCACCCTGAAGAAGATACGGTAAAGGTCCCGAAACGTTGAGCTATGAAATAATGCTAAAAGTAATAAACACCACGCGATTAAAACCGAAAAATGAGTTTAATTTCTATCCAAAATCGAGGACACAAGAAAAATCTATGTCTACATTAGTCTTTCTGATATTTAAAGTTTTCAACAGAAGTGCTGGGCCAAAAACCTGTATGAAACAAGGGAGTTATATTAGGACAATATTCAGACCTAGCCCGTCCCATGAACCCTCTTTGAGCGACATCTGGTGTCATACAAATTCCTACTTCTTTATCATCTTTAACAATCGCATTATCCGATAATTCCTCATTATCTTTTATGTTCTCATCATAAGGTAATTCCTCATCATCTTTTATGATCTCATTATCAGGTAATTCGTTATCTTCGTCTGAACTGCTGTCATCCGAATTTACTTGTTCCTTCCTTATGGTTATAGTCTCTGTTTCTTCAGAAACGATCCCATCCGAACCTTGTATTCTTGTTATTTTAGTTATTTTTTTTATTTTTGTATACAAAGGTCGATCATTAGATGTGATGTCAAGTGGGGCACTACCCTCTGCTTCTTCATAAGTATAATATGGGCCAGAATTGTCTTCTAAATCCGTTTCTACTTCTTTTGACTCTTTGCATTCTTTAGTATCTTTACAGTATTCACATGAAGATGCTTTTGCGTCATGAATTTGACTACTTGTAGAGGAAAGGTTAATATCGCTTGACGATAAATCGTTTTTACATATACAAGTAAGGCTGCAAGCAGAATCTGATGCAGATAATTCTGTTTCTTTTATTGCTTTCCTTTCTAAAAATTTGACTACATTTTCTGTGCTTGGAGTTAGAGATCCGCCAGTCAAATATCTTAGTAGTTTCGGCATAACGTCATTGATATCCAGGTCAGCGAAGTCAGAACTATCAATCTTTTTCGGTGGTGGTTTTGCCAATTTATGTTTCATTATTTCACACTGCGATATAAATTTTTCTACACTATCAGAAAAATATCCACCTTGTTTTGCTTCTCTAGTCAGCACTATAGCTCCATCTAGTTGACTGATCAGTTTTTTTATTCCATCATCTGGTGGTGTCAATTGTTGTCTCAATTTGTACTCGTCTAATTGCATTTCAAATTCTTTCAATGATCGTAGGAAATTTCGAATGACTTCAAATGATTCTGAGTCATCTATTTGCATATTATCAGCTGTGTTTTTTAAACTAGACACATGCTTACTCAGATACTGAAGTTTGTCGAAACTAGAATCATCAGATGCGGTGCGTGTATATTGATCTATTTTTGATCTCGCAGAAGAGCACGTATCTATGAATTTATCCACGCTACGAGCTAATATACCGTCCTTCTTAAGATTTGATGTCTCTTTAACTACATCATCTATTTCATGCTTTATACGTTCTAGTTTCAATTTGGATGGATGTTCAGTTAATTCACTAATGTCTATTTTATTAACGTCTAAATCATCATTCATCAGTTTGGAAGGCTGAGCACATTTTTCTATCTCATTTCTTGTCATATCAATGACTTCATGTAAATTAGTCTTCAATTTATCAAGTTTAATCCTAAAATTATCATTTCTACTTGTTTCATTAGTTTTAAACAAATTTTCGATATGCGATTTCACAGATTCACAAGCTCTAAGAAATAGACCTGCGTCTATGTATTCGATACCTTTTTCTAAAAATACTTTGCTTTGCGCTATAATGTTAATTAATCTTTCTTTGAGAACTGAAATTAGATTATCTGAGCCTTCTGGGCTCACACAAGGATTCTCATTTTCTTCATCACAAACGCAAATAGCTGATAACCTTATTGACTCTTGGTCAAGGTCTTGCATTGCAGGACAAATGGAAGTGAGACTACTTATATCAGTTTCCATTTTTGAACATTTATCACCACATATAGATTTAGTTTCGGGGTACTTTATATCTTTCTGATCATTCCAACTAATTGTTTTATACGGTATAACTTTCTTTGGCAGTTGAACTGGGACGCTTCTTAGTTCGGCTATGTTAATTTGGACCGGTGGTCCCGGTGGGGAAGGCGGAGGTTCAATAGGCCTTGAAGGCTTATCATCAGGTTTGTAATCATCATCATCTTCTCCCTCCTCCTTATCATTTTCTGCTGCAAGCTTTGCTCGTTTTTGCCTCTTTTTGTCCATGACTATTTTGAGTCTGTAAGTGTCCTCTCGGGCTTGTTCTTCTAGACCTAAATTAATGTAAACCATGGTGGCCTTTATTCTTGGTATCACGATTCTCTTCATCGTTGTCATTCGCCTATGGAAAAAAAACTCTAGTTTTAACCGGTATTGGTTTAAACCGAGACATAGTAGGTAAACAAACAGGTAGAAAGCATAATCATTAATTTAACGGTGCCAAGTGGGTGCTCGTGTAGCGCAAGGGATAGCGCTCTCGCCCGGCAAGCGAGAGGCACAGGTTCGAATCCTGTTACGGGAGAATTTTTGATGATGCATTTCTGTTTTGTTGTCATTTTGTTTTATTGTTTGAGCTGCCATTAACTACCCGTATCTACAGGACTTTAGGGTGCACTTATTATTATTTACTTAGAGGTAAATTTAATAAAATATTAGTTAAGAGGACAGTCTACCTACTTTACGACTCTAGGAATGAAAGTCGGGATATCTACCACTCGTCCAACACCGCTTTTTAAAATTTATTTACATTATAAACTTTTGCATTTAAGTATAAAATTAGGATGATTGTTTTTTTCGCTCCAAAACTTACTTAGTAGCATTTTTATTGGCGATGTCTATGTCATTGAAACTCCTTCTTAATTCGGCCAAATGGACCATTTTCCTCACGAGCTCTCGCCAGATTTTCTTAGCTGCAGTAATCGTCTGTCCTCCCAACCCTAGCCCAAGGCAGGAGTATGGATCACCATCGTCCTGACAAATAAATGACACAAATTGAATACTGTCTGTGGGTGAATCATACCTAAGTAGTATACAGTAGGGCTCTGCGTACTCAATACCATAATGCTTTCAGGGTTGTTGGCCCCAACAACCCCCTGAGAGCATCACAAACATCTCTGAAGCATTGCAGAAGCGTGGCAGCAGCCCTGCCAAGCTTCTGCAATGCTTTAGAGATGTTTGTGGAAAGTAATATTGATAGCTTCTCAGCTATTATAAGAAAACTCATTTTGTAAAGGTCTCGAAACGTTGAGCATTGAACTAATGCTACAAGAAATAAAAAACACGCGATTAAAACCGAACAATGAGGAGGTTTAATTGTAAATTAAATAATTAATAATATAAATATTGGAAGACGTTGTAAAATAGGAGCTCCGCTGTCCGTCTGTCATCATCAGTCATCCATCACTCATCATGCAGTATCTCATGCATGAACCGTAATAGATAGATATTTAAAAATTTCACAGATGATGTATTTCTGTTGCCGCTTCTCCTTCTTCTCATCCGAGTGATGTTCCCGGTTGCATCCCTCTCGGGAGCCTGGGGTCCGCTAAACCACAAATTGTTTTTTTTTTAATTTGGCGTCGACGTAGTCGTAGTCGCTGTAGTAGTGGGCACGTTTGCCCACTACTACAGGTATAATAGAAATACTAGTAGCATCTCACTCACCTGATGGTAAGTGAAGATATGGTCTAAAGTAGGTATAGCACACTCATCTAGTTGAAACAAGACGGCATTGGAACAAGAGCCGACCCGTCTTGCTTAGTGGCTGCCCCGGCCTACGGTAATTACCTCAATTATTTGAAGAACGTAGATACTGACGCCGGATACAGATCTTGTTGTCGTTTTTATATGAAAACTGGCCTGGAACAGCAAAATAATAGGTAATTAAATTAATTCAACTCTTATGAAAATTATAAAAACTACTGTGTGTAAGCAGCGTTAGTTACCTCCCTGTTATTTTTGCAATAATAATATTAAGATTTCTGGGTACCTTTGCATACCTTGGTGATACCTTTTTAATATTTCATTTTCGATAAGACGCCAGTTTTACTGTAACTTTCTAATACATTAGAATGACAAATCATATCCCGGTCAATTCTGTAAAAGGTCTCGAAACGTTGAGCGTTGAAACAATGCTAAAAGTAATAAATACCATACGATTAAAACCTAAAATGTCTTTAATTTTAATAAGTATCTAATATTTAGATTTTTCTTCTATGTTCGCGATGTTGGACTGAAATTAAACTCATTTTTCGGTTTTAATCGCGTGGTGTTTATTACTCTTATCTGCATTTTCTATGTTAATAAGTAAATAAATATGATTATTTTAAATAATCATGACGTGAATTTATGTAGCTGTATATAATTTACGAGTAGGTAAGGAACGCGCATACACCTTTATCAGCATTTCCACAATCAAACACAATACGCGTAACGTCATCAAAAATGATTCTCAAGGCAACAGATAGATAATTTCGACACAGCAGTCCGTAGCCTCCGTGGCGCAATTGGTTAGCGCGTTCGGCTGTTAACCGAAAGGTTGGTGGTTCAAGCCCACCCGGGGGCGATTCTTTTTGCTGTTTTTTTTCTTTTTTTTTTCAAGTTCTTTTCAATTTAAAATTCCTTTATTGATAAGTGCAATGTAGGTTTAAAAATTATATTGATCATTTAAAATTTCGATTATATTATGATTTTAGTGTGGTTTCAAATCACGCCCCTCGATAAGAAGAAACTACGAGATACTCATGGGGGTCTACTTTTCTGTGAAGTTCTACTGTAGATACTTATTTTAAATTAAGACATATTATAATTTAAAAATAATGGGATTATAATTTATAAGTACCGTTTGTGATATATTTTCTAGGACAATATTATTCATAGTTGGGTAAAAGAATCTCGCTCTTGCTAAGAGAATGAACGCCTGTCTGATTTCTTCTTTGAAACTGTCGTATTCTTTATACAATTTGCCACCTTCGTACTCTCTGTAAAGAAAATACCGGGTTTTTGTAATAAATCCAGGGCCTCTACTTTAATTCTACGATCGAAAAAAAAACGAAAATTAGGGGGGTAATAGGGGCATGGTCATGGCAGATATAGGTTTTATGGCATTAACATGTTCTCTCTAATGTCTTTATCCAGGGAGTAAACAGTTGACTACGTTTGTAAAGTTTGTAAAAAGAAAAGAGTCCTTTTCACTTCGGCGAACACCAGTAGGCTATAAATGCTATAAGCCTATGACGATGATGATCTTACGACTGGAGTTCGAGTGCGATCTTTCTCAATTCCCGGATCGTGACCTGAGCGGTCCACTTCATCAGTTTCTTGCCCAAGAGTGCCAGGTGGAGTCTGTTCCTCATCTGCTGCAGCACCACCAGAGAAGGCATGCAAGGGTACCGGGTGGCTCCAATTGCGTCATCATCATCTGCATCTTTTACAAAGAAAACGAAATTGAAAGTAGTGTTTAGGTTGTGAATGACACCCATTTCACCCTAGAACTATTGACTCTATCACTTCGTTCGAAGGTCAGAAATATCTCAGGTGAAATGGGTAACTTTCAACCCTTGGCCAACAATCTAGGTACTATAGTTTTTAAAAATAAAAATTATTGCACGAGCGACGTTACACACAGCGCAGTTTAACCCCAAACTCAGCACGAGGCTTGTATGGGTACTAGACAACGGATATATACTAAGCTTAGATTAAAAAGTTACTAAGTGAGTCATTTTTGGGGGCGACATTACCTATCATTTCTACCTAAATAAACTTGAAACACATACCATCATCTTCTTTCATATTTTCTTTATTTTCTCACGTTGATTTGTGGGTATCTCAGGTAGATTTCTAGTTTTAAAATATGTATAGGTATTTTAGATTTTGCTTGACTATTTACACTTTATAATTTTACAGGCATTTCATTTTATAATTGTATGGTTTTAGGGCAACTATAAATATTATTTACAAACCATTTTTTACTGTTTTTAATAGATATTTTAAAAATGTTTTGAAATGTTTTGGTCTACATTTTTGAGGTTATAAAATGTGCCATAAACATTAAATTCTGAACTAAAATGTCAAATAATAATAACCATTTTTTGTGAGAGAAGGTTCCTTCCTTTTTTTTTTTAGGAAAAATACGCATTCAATAATTTTCAGTTGTGACGAGGCTTAAAAAATTTTGAATTCGTATTTTTCTTTTCCCTTAATCATTCGTGTGATTCTCTCCATACCGAGGTTGCCTGGAAGAGACCACTCTCAGTGGTAAGGCCGCCTATTGTGCCACTATAGATTAAGATTTTTTGTTCTTTATTTTATTGTAATTTATTTTTGGTGAGAACAATAAAGCGTTCTATCTATCTATCTATCTATCTTTTCTTCAATAAATATTCTAGATAAAATAGCCTTGAGCAATAAAAACAAATTAAGAGATAGAAGGTAAGGTAGAGATAGAAGGTAAGGCTAAGAATAATATAGACTACTAGCTGTATCCCGCGGGATCACCCGCATAAGTCTGTATCTAGTAATAATTTTCAAAAAATGCTTTCACACCTACAGCACCTAAAGAACACACTCTCCATATTTCAGCTCTCTACTATCAGCGGTTTAGGCTGTGCGTTGATCTATCAGTCAATCAGTAAGTACAAAATCTATATTATTTTTTTATCTACCTATACAGGGTGTTTCGACGAGGGGGTATTAAGCCTAAAGGGGGTCGTTCAAGAGGTCTAGGCGAACAACTTTTATTCTACGACTTTTGGAAATTCGAACTTTTTTTTCGAAAATTTTAAAGTTGTACCTACCATACACTAAAAAAAACAGCTGTTATTGTAAAAAAAAAATTGGTCTTGGTCGCGAGGGGACTGACCCCTCCAGCCCCCTCGCGACCAAGACCATTGTAACATGGTTGAAACGTCGAGGTAAGAAAATAAATAATACGCGATAAAGACCCGGGAAAATGTAACTATGTTTACCAATCGTGTGAATTTAAAAAGTTTATAGGACACCTTTATTCACCTTAGGATTTTCATGCAAAGTTTAAACTTAAAATTTTCGAAAACTACTTCGAATTTCCAAAACTTGTAGAACAAAAGTTGTTCGCCTAGACCTCTAGAACAACCCCCTTTCGGCTTAATACCCCCTCCTCGGAGCACCGTGTATAAAAGAAAGTCGTGTTAGTTACACTATTATTTATAACTAGTAGTAGGTATATTATAGGTATATAGACAGTTAGATGATGTTGTTTCAACAAAATATCCTACCTGTTGGTGCGTCTCGGGGCTATTAAAATACACAATTACTAGCTAAATTGAGGTTTAAACTTTAAAGTACTGTTTCTATTTTATCTATCAGAGATAACAACCGCGACCAATTGCTTTTAACGTCCCGCGCTGAAGCACGGAAAAAATCGCCAGGCACCTTAAACAGCAGGCTAACCCGCGCCACACAGCCAGCTCTCTCAATAAAGTTTCAATCAATAAAAACCGATTATTTGAATTAGATGAAAAAAAATTAAATTAAAAATTTAAAAAACCCCCGACTTAAAAAATCTTCAAAGTTAAAACAAAACTAAACTTTAAAAAGGCAAAAATAATAAGCCGAAAACAAATTTAATGTCTCTGAGTAGGTACGTGGTACCTTACGTTCCCGCGTCGGGGGACGCGGGAACGTTAGATACTATAAGCACGGGTCGGTTACCATCAACTTCTGTGACACATTCCCGCGTCCCCCGACGCGGGAACGTAAGGTACCACGTACCTACTCAGAGACATTAAATTTGTTTTCGGCTTATTATTTTTGCCTTTTTAAAGTTTAGTTTTATTTTAACTTTGAAGATTTTTTAAGTCGGGGGTTTTTTAAATTTTAAATTTAATTTTTTTATTTCACCCTTTTTGTAAAAGCGATTTTGATTAAACATGCTTTATTGTTGTCACAACAGTCATGCTCTTTTATTTGATACCCCACTCGGGCATATTTGAAAACATTCGGTTTTTATTTCCGAGCTTCAACCAACATATATTATGAACGGCTGAACCGATTTTGATCAAACATAGCTAAGAACACTCGCGCAAATGACACCTATTAAACAAAATAAACTACATTCAAATCGGTTCATCCGTTCGTGAGCTACGATGCCACAGACAGATACACAGACAGACAGACAGACAGACAGACAGACACACAGACACGTCAAACTTATAACACCCCTCTTTTTCCGTCGGGGGTTAAAAACAAAAATAGTAGATATGGTATATTCTAACATTGCGTATTCGAAAAATGAGCTAGAAACACCTACATGCATTTTCATAAAAATATTGTATTTAAAAACATTTGTCTTTAACTCAGTGTGACAGCACGTGCTCACGCGGCAACGGTTCGACATACGTTTGAGGCTAGTGCGTCAGCTAGACGCAGTTTTATTGTCTCATTTTCCGAGACTATGTACCGTATCTTTAGTTTTTTGTTTTAATCTAAGTTATTTGAACATAAAAAGCTCTTAGATTCACAGACGTATCATATATCGGCTTACATACACCATTCAGAGACACGCAAGGTGTGAAGCGCATTGTGATCAATAGAATTATGTATAAAGGGTCGAATGAATTGAGAATGGACCCTTTTATTAAGTTTGAGAAGGTTTTCACAAGTTTCGAAGACCATTTTTTTATGAGCAATAGCTATCCGCGCGACTTGTGCATTGATTTTATGTAAGATATGCGGTAATAAAAACAAAAATCCAAAATATTTATTAGATTACCACATTTCAATATAAACATGTTATTGGGTTGGGTAATAAAGTCTGTCTGTCATGGAAAACTTGAATCCCACGCTTCACTCAGGCACGACTCTAGGAAATCCCTCGCTAGCTGTGGCCGTACCCACTGTATCAATCAAATCAAATCAATAGAATTAAGAGAAAGGGTCGAATGAATTGAGAATGGACCCTTTTATTAAGTTTGAGAAGGTTTTCACAAGTTTCGAAGACCATTTTTTTTATGAGCAATAGCTATCCGCGCGACTTGTGCATTGATTTTATGTAAGGTATGCTATAATAAAAAAAAAAACAAAAATCCAAAATATTTATTAGATTACCACATTTCAATATAAACATGTTATTGGGTTGGGTAATAAAGTCTGTCTGTCATGGAAAACTTGAATCCCACGCTTCACTCAGGCACGACTCTAGGAAATCCCTCGCTAGCTGTGGCCGTACCCACTGTATCAATCAAATCAAATCAATAGAATTAAGAGAAAGGGTCGAATGAATTGAGAATGGACCCTTTTATTAAGACTGAGAAGGTTTTCACAAGTTTCGAAGACCTTTTTTTTATGAGCAATGGCTATCCGCGCGACTTGTGCATTGATTTTATGTAAGGGATGCGGGAATAAAGCCTCTCTGTCATGGACGACTTGAATCCCACGCTTCAGTCAGGAGTGACTTTGACTCCCTTTGACCCACTATATATTAAATATATATTAAATATTGCACGACGTTACACACAGCTCAATCTAGCCCCAAACTAAGCACTAGGCTTGTACTATGGGTACTAGACAACGGATATACTACATATTATACTTTTTTTTTTGTGTAAATAAATACATACATATGATACATAGAAAACACTGAATATCCCATGTCTTCGGACCGTGGTCAGTCCTAGGACATGTTGGTTTCCTCCCGATGTTTTTCCTTCACCGTAAGAGCGATATTATTAGCGCACATACCTTTTTCTTAAAGAAAAAGACATTGGTGCGCGGTCGGTCTGGATTCGAACCCACGACTCTCAGAATGAAAGCCGGGGTATCTACCACTAGACCAACACCGCTCGATACTATACCTGCTCGCACTATACCTACTATGAATATGTGGGTGACATAGCATAGGAAAACTTCTATCATAGACCAAATTATACTAAAATGGTTTATCTGTGCTTCTATTAAACAGACATAAATAAAATAAATAATTAACACAAATTCCACGACGTTACACACATCAGTGCAAACAAACTACAAACTAAGCACTAGGCTTGTACTATGGGTATTAGACTACGGATCTACTTCATATTACCTGTACTATTTTTTTTGTAAATATACCTACATATTATGTATGAAACAGAAAACACCCAGACCAGAAAGAAATATTTATAAATAAGCATAAATACTTGCACTTGGAACCGAACCCGCAACCTTCTGCATCGCAGCCGGGTGTTCAACTAACGCGCCAAAGAGTCATATTTATTAAGATAAAATAGGCAGTTTAAAAAAAATACCAATCTTACACCTGAGACTCGATATCACTTAGGACAAGGCACTTAGCGAGACTAGATTAACTCGAGACACACGAAAATATTGAATTTCCAACTCAAGAGGGTCGTTAAATTTTGTCTTTACTCTGTTTTATGTATTTTGGTTTCTTGTCTTATTTTGTACAAATTCTGTCTAAGTAAGGGGGCTATTAGTTACGTGACCCCCCATACAAAAAAAAACATTTTTCAGCCCTTAACATTATCAAATTTAGGTGCCTTTTTGACTGTTTGTTACTAAAAACATTCTTAAAATTTTCCTTGTTTTTCAATGTTATAATAAAAATATGATTTGGCATTTTTTACAACCAAAAAAAGAAAAATTAGCTCACGCCTAGCTTTGCAGTAATTTAAAAGAATTTCTGTTTTATTTTTGGGTAAAAATAAAACATTCTGTTCTAGTTCGATACCCAAAATAAAATAAAATTAGGAATTGACATTTTTTTAATCTGAATGTGATGCTGAATGTACCTATCATATTTTGTTGGCGACATTACCTATTGTTTTCAAGTTATAAAATTTATGATATTTTTACCTCCAACATTTTTTATCTACCTTACTTTCTATATTGAATTCAGAACTTTATTCAATGTATCTAACACAAACAACAGTAAGTATACCCAAAATAAAACTTTATTAAAAAAATAACTCTTTGTTTATTGTCCAGTATATTTCCAGCTTAATGTTTAAAAGTCTTTGGAGACACTTTAATTAATCAAAATTGGATTTTTAATCGTGTTACTGCGCTTAAACGGGGAATTTGAATTCTTGATACTTTCGCGTACATTCAGCTTGGATTTTTTACTAACTGGAAGATTATAACGTAAACTTTTTTAACTAACAATTGGAACAGATAATTAGATAAGTATGGATAATATTATGTAATAAAATAAATTATGAAAAATTTAGTTTTCTACCTTAATATCGATATTATTCGGATTAAGATTTTACTTTTAAAGGGTCCCCACCGCAAGGTTTTCCAAAATATTCATTCGAAATGAAATAAAAAGGGAGAAACATTTTTTTCCTTTTCCAGCGTAAATTACTAGTTTACTTCTCATTTACATCTCATTTGTTTTATATTATTCCCAATAAAAAGTAATTTACGCTGTAAAAATGAAAAAAAAATGTTTTTCCGTTTTATTTCATTTCGAATGAATATTTTGGAAAACCTTGTGCTGGGGACCCTTTAAAAGTAAAATCTTTATCCGAATAATATCGATATTAAGGTAGAAAACTAAATTTTTCATAATTTATTTTGGTATTAAGTTTGTATGGAAATGGTAACATTCGCCGCGTTCTTAAAAGACTATGATTTTAGTGTGGTTTCGGAACGCGCCCTCCGATGAGAAGAAACTACAAGAAACACGTGGTTCTTTTCTTACCAGGACGTTTCAACGATATGTTTCCGTGGTCTCAAAACTAAAGACTACATTAAAAAGTAATTACATACCTCTGACAGCCAGGCAGAAGCATAGTCAAGACATTTTATATATGGAATAAGTGCTCCAGTTGTCTTTAGGTCAAGTTAGAGGTCTAAAAGCGATCTCTAACACTAGGTGAGACACACCACTACATGAATCTATCTATCTATCTTCTATTATTATAAAGCGAAAGAGGTTGTTTGTTTGTTTGTTTGAACGCGCTAATCTCTGGAACCGCTGGTTTGATTTGAAAAATTCTTTCAGTGTTGGATAGTCCATTTATCCATTCAGGAAGACTATAGGCTACTTTTGATCCCGATATTCCCACGGGAACGGGACTTACGCGGGTGAAACCGCGGGACGCAGCTAGTAAAAGTAATATAAGCTAAGCCCCTCATTTCTTTTGCACAAAAGCTAAGCCTTTCAAAATAAATGAGTCAACAAGTCTATTGTCTTTGACTGGGTATAGATAATAGACGAATAGTTCAAAATAGCCCCCTAGTCTGGACTAGTCTATGGTTCAACGCCTTAGAATAGGGGATCGATCTATACAAATTATTTCTATACACGGTTTTTTTATTATTTACTTAGAATTAAGCCCCTTTTGATGAATAAATATTGCACGACGTTACACATAGCGTAATCTAGCCTCAAACTAAACAATAGGTTTGTACTATGGGTACTGGACAACGGATATACCTACTACACACTTTTTTTATTTCGGTTTCACTAGCGTAAGTTCCGATACTGCGGGATTTACGGGATCAAAAGTGGCCTATGTTCTTCTCCAATGCCCTA
The DNA here is from genome assembly GCA_958496205.1 of Idaea biselata. Classification (NCBI taxonomy): domain Eukaryota; kingdom Metazoa; phylum Arthropoda; class Insecta; order Lepidoptera; family Geometridae; genus Idaea; species Idaea biselata. The sequence goes on along the minus strand of OY292394.1, from coordinate 53,483,485 downwards.
TTTATCTCTTTACCAAAATTCATTAATATCGGTTCAGCGGTTTAGGCGTGAAAGCGTAACAGACAGACAGACAGAGTTACTTTCGCATTTATAATATTAGTAAGATAGTAAGATATATAGTAAGAAGTAAGATAAGATAATATGTAGGTATGTGCATGTGTTTGATTCTCCTTTACCTACGCAAAAACTGCGAAACCGATTTCAATGAAACTCAATATGTAGCTACCGAGATAGCTAGAGACCGTATGTGAAAGATCTAATTTCGCATGCTTTCTCTCGCTCATTGTGTATGTGCATGAGCGAGATCGCGCAACTTTCGCATACGAGAGAGTTTTCTAACGGTTCAAAAATACCACTCCTGGAATAACAAATAGTCTACTTTTTATCCCGAAATTCCCGCTATAGTTTTTTTACTCTTCAAACCTAGGTGGAGGTCAATGCGAAAAAGTTTGCAATATGCAGCCGGTCCATTTGGTTGAAGGGCCCTCATTGACTGCCCCTACTCTAGTGGTTAATTATTAATTTGTTTACATTTTACCCCATATTTACCCTATTTGTCTGGACGTGGTCAAAGAACAACTAAAAAAAAGTTTGTTACCTATGTACTTATATTCATGTTGGTGTTTAAATTAAAAAAACCGGCAAAGTGTGAGTCGGACTCGCGCACGAAGGGTTCCGTCACAGACATACATATAGCTAGACCACGTGAATTCATAATTATAGCTGTGGGTTCCGTACTATTATCACAAATATTGATTACGGAACCCTAAAATAAACATTGGACCAAAATATTCTATTCTGAATACAATATTAATAAAACCAGGGTTCACTCGCAAAACTGGTCTTATTAATTTAATTTGCCGCCATATTGGGCGATTCTTTTCTATACGTACCGCCACAAACTTATTAAAACAAGCGGTGAAAATAGGAACTAAAACACATGGTTCTGAATTTTTAAATTCGCATAGATGGTGGTGCCATTTGAAACTGAAGATATAAGTTTGTTCGACTAGTTTAAAATTTGAACTAGTGTATTAAAATAAACTGGCCAAGTGCGATTCGGACTCGCACACGAAGGGTTCCGTACCATTATCACCAAAAACACGTTTGTTGTATGGGAACTCCTGTGAAATATTTGTTTTATTTTGTTTTAGTGGGTATTTTTTGTTATAACGGCTACAGAAATACATGCAAAAATTTCAACTGTCTAGCTATTACGGTTCATGAGATACAGCCTGATGACAGACGGACAGCAAAATCTCAGTAATAGGATCCCGTTTTTACCTTTTGGATACGGAACCCTAAAAAACAACTTTATTACTATCTATTATTCTCTTTTTTGAATTATTTGGGGTGACCATGTGTATTAAATTAAACTTTTTTTTTTACTTGGTTCGTCCAATAATAATATTGCCATAGAGGTGCCTCGTGGTTTTTCCAATGTACCTATCTAAATTAAAGAACAATGGCCATAAATTATTTGCACTAAAAATCACTAACAATCTTGTACATACAAAAATATGAAATGTACCTAATGTATATAAAATATTGTAAATGCCTGATAGAAAATAATATATTATTAAAAAAACTCAGTGGTTAAAAGAAATAGAGATTTTCATTTTCATTAACTTTCCTAATAAAGTACCTAATTATTAGGAAAGTTTCCACCATTTTACGTTATGCCACAAAATATGTAAAATTGAAATCTCCTAACCTTTTTGCCCGGGTTTTTTTAAATATTTTTAATGACGTATGGAAATTGGCCATTGTTAATTCTTAAAAAAACTATATGAGCTTTCTGAAGTTATAAAATAAAATTTGTTAATAATAAATTAATAGGTACCTAACTGTATTTTAATAGTTTTTATTTTATTTATTTGACGACCTCTGTGGCGCGTCGTGCAAGAGCGCGACTGCAATGCAGGAGGTTGCGGGTTCGATTCCCGCCGGGTGCAAGTATTTATGCTTAAAAATAAATATTTGTGTCTGGTCTGGGTGTCCTTCTATGTATAATATGTATGTATTTACAAAAGAAAAATAAATATAAGTATTATATCCGTTGTCTAGTCACCATAACACAAGCTTAGTCGCTTACCACGGGGCTAGATGGCGCTGTGTGTTGTTCACAGAATTTATTTATTATTTATTATTTATTTAATCAAGGAAGACCCAATTGATGTTAATGTCATTCGAAAATCAAGCAACAAAGCGTCACGTTAGTAGGACACGGAGGAAGGGTACATTATGCCACGACGCTTCTAAACTCCCATTACTGGAGCCTCTACCTCTTCATAGTGCGAGGACCCCTCCAGAACTAGTTCACTGTAGAAATGACAACAAATATAGGTATTAGTAGAAGTTAGTAGGACACGGAGGAAGGGTACATTATGCCACGACGCTTCTAAACTCCCATTACTGGAGCCTCTACCTCTTCATAGTGCGAGGACCCCTCCACAACTAGTTCACTGTAGAAATGACAACAAGTATAGGTATTAGTAGAAGTTAGTAGGACACGGAGGAAGGGTATATTATGCGACGACGCTTCTAAACTCCCATTACTGGAGCCTCTACCTCTTCATAGTGCGAGGACCCCTCCAGAACTAGTTCACTGTAGAAATGACAACAAGTATAGGTATTAGTAGAAGTTAGTAGGACACGGAAGAAGGGTACATTATGCCACGACGCTTCTAAACTCCCATTACTGGAGCCTCTACACTTTTCGTAGTGCGAGGACCCCTCCAGAACTAGTTCACTGTAGAAATGACAACAAATGTTGGACCTGAAAACTAGAACATCAGGTGAGCCACTCACCTGGTGTTAGTTTTTTCAGGTTTCTAACTTGACCTAACGACTGCTATCTATTGAGTAACAATAAAAGCACTCTCCTCAGGGATAAGTTACGTCAAATACTTTTTTATCGATACCAAAAGAAACCCTTAAGTGATATACTTAACTATGGCATTATAGAGATGTGATATGAGGAGTGTGTGCGCATTGCTATGTGTTAATGTGTCAGTACCCATAGCACAAACCTAGTGCTCAGTTTGGGGTTAGATTGCGCTGTGTGTAACGTCGTGCAATATTTATTTATTTATTATTTGTAAACTCTCTAACCATTCCTAAGTCTACATCCCTTTGATTACAAGCGGGGCCGCGTTGAGTACTTTTGTAAATTAGACCGCACGCACGTATTAATATCTTCATATACTACGCTACAAAAAAACATAGTAGCTTGTTTGGTGTTTCCAGCCGCGGCTTGTTACCTCCAAATTGCCTTCTTCTTATTTTTTCTTCTTCTTTTTGTATTAGTGCGAAATTTGATACCCCACTAAGAATAAACATTTTTGGCCCTACATTATTAGGTTTAAATTCCGCTATTATGATTATGGTACTTGTGCTTTTTATAAATTTAATGATCATATTGCAAAAACCCTCGCAAAATCATACACATTTAATGACACCGCAGATAGACCGACACGCAGCGAAGTCACAGTAACATTACAGGCTCCGGTTTTTACCCTTTGGGTACGGAACCCTAAAAAAACTAATTCAATTTATTTATTTAATTTTTTTTAATACTACTAACATCACTTACCTATACATTTAACTATTATAATTAATACTGACTATTACAATTAATACCTACTAAAACAAACAAACATTACCTACCTAGTTACTATGAAAAATACAAATTAATTACTAAAATTCAAATACAATTTATAACAATTTGACTCAGGTCACAGACAGTTCATTGACCCTCGCACCCAAACACAGCGGTGGCCACTGGCCAGCACTCTGCCGAGTGACACCGCCAAAACATGTGAATAATTCAACTAAAATATGTCAGCAAATCAAACATGGCATTACCCACGCTGACCAGCTGTCGATGCTACTCAAATAGGACGCCATTTTGTGGTCCTTTGCGCCGTGAGATGAATCCTGTAGGATAAAATATAGGTTAAATAATAATATTGAGGATCTCTGTGTAGTGTGCTGGTTTAGTTGATCGACAGGGGCGCAAAACCTAATATTATTTACCATTTAAATAAGTTTCACAGAAGGATGTGATGTTTTTAGCGCCTTATCAACCTCATCAATAACTTATTGTAAAACTAACTTTTGTGTAAGTAGGTATGTTTAAAAAAAAAATCTCAACCGCTTCCTCGAAATCATTGTTACTGTCGTCTTGATGACTCGACAGCTTTTATATTACTGTATTTAATCAATTTAAAAATATATATTCATTTTAATTCAAAATACCTAGTAATTAGGTACATAATAATATACCACACCCCCTAACGTTCCCGGTGCGAACCCTTTATTTATATTAGATACTAGTGATGGGTCAACTCGAGTTGCCAACTCGAGTTAACTCGAGTTGCGATTAACTCGAGTCAACTCGAGTTAAACCTTGTGAACTCGAGTTCAATACTATTACTATTTTTAACAAATTTTAACCTAAAAACGCATAATTGGTGGTTATTTTATTCGATAAATTATTTTTTATTTCGGTCCTATTGCTAATCTCGGTAAGGACCGAAGGATTAAAATGTAAAAAAACTACATGTCGTGGTTTCACATTGTGTAAGCCTCGTTCTTGGTGAAATATTGAAGTTGAAAAATTTTGATGCCGTGGGAATATTGCGATAAAAATGTATGTATGTAATAATTTAAGTCTCCAGCTAATTACATACTAAGTCTCATCAGAATCGGTTTGGTTTTTTTGGCGTAAAGTGGCAAAGTTTATAAAATAATTAATTGGGTTACTCATGCCTACCAACTCGAGTTGCAACTCGAGTTGACTCGAGTTACGTTTATTCCGAGTTGACCCATCACTATTAGATACTAGCTGCGTCCCGCTGTTTCACCCGCGTAAGTCCCGATCCCGTAGGAATATCGGGATCAAAAGTAGACTATGTCACTCCTCGATTATGTAGCTTTCTTTTGGTGTAAGAATTTTTGAAACGGCTACAGATATGCTATGTGGAAATTTCAACTATCTAGCTATCACGGTTCATTAGATACAGCCTGGACCAATATTACACTAAATGACACAAGATGACAATACTATTACGATTATATCGACACACTATTGCCATTATATTGAGACTGTGACAAATTTGGTAGACGTCAAATAGTATCGTAATGGTAATTCAGTGGAATTGCAATAGTAACCATGGTAACCAACCTTCTCTGTCTGTCTGTCTGTTAAAAATCCACCCTGTCATTAGAATTTTGACAACTATCGAGACTCCATCAGTGGCATCTCAGTGGCATCTCAGTCGTATCGCAGTAGTGGTGTGTCGATAGAATAGTTAACTTAGGAAACTGCCAAATGTGTCAAATACACGTCAAATATGACGATTAATATTCTATCGACACACTATTGAAACACGATTGCGGAGCGTAATACTGACCCTTTGGGTAAGGAACCCTAAAAACTAAGTATTTCAAATCTGCGCTAGTAGCACGTTACTACCATAAGTATGATGTCAGATCTAGGTGTGCCTAGGTATACGAGGTATGTTCTAGGTAAGATAGGGTTCTCCCCCTGTCTAGGGGCTGCTTTGATCTAGAAAATATGTCACATGGAAGGGAGAGGGGGAAGGTTCTAGCCGTCTTTTAAGAAGTTTGTATTATAATTTGTTACCTACGAGTTTTTGCTATTTCAAAACTTATTTTTTTATCTAGATTTTTTTTAAGGATAAATAGGCTTTTAAAAATGTTCATGTCACATGGAAGGGAGGGGGAAGGTTCTAGCCGTCTTTTAAGAAGTTTGTATTATAATTTGTTACCAAAGAGTTTTTGCTATTTTCAAAACTTATTTTATTATCTAGATTTTTTTTAAGGATAAATAGGCTTTTAAAAATGTTCACTTGCTTTTTTGGAATGCGTAAGTAGGTAAGTACCTATTAATCCTTTAAAAAAAATCTAGATAAAAATAGCAATAAATGAAAGCACAAATTAGGTAGGTAAGAAACACTTAATTTTTTTTTGAAGTTAAAGTAATGCTTTCAATTTTGTTTATTTTTGGTCCCGGTGGGACTCGTAGTCCAGGATCCCTGGTACATTTTTGCAATTGATTACTATCAAGCTAGTTTTCCGTGAGTAAGTAGCTTCATTTTGATGAGACGCCATTGAGTGAGACGCCCAACAATTTCCAATGAAACTCTCGATTGTGGCAGATAACAGAGGATCTGTACTATACTACTTTTTAGCGCAGGGCCGGGATAACGTACCACGCAATATGATTGTTATATACAAAATCCAATCATTTATTTAAGTCATAAAGGCAATTAAATACAAACAGACACAAGTACATGATAAAATTAATAATCAAAATATTAAATTCACATTCATTGCTAAATTTTATAAATACTATCTACTACAAATATCTAATGTAAAAACAAACATTAAAAGTTTATTTCTTAAAATAATCAACCCTCTTTCAAATCCCATTAGAAAAAATATAACAACGAAATAAAAAACAAAATGGCCGCCGAAGTAGGAACAAAATATTGTGAAGATGGAATAATTCTTTGACTGAAGTATGCAACGATACATAAATTCGCTAGCCCTTGAAATTTTACATTAATTTACGTTTAAAATGATATGGTATGGTAAAATGATAAGTAAAGAAGATAAATAAACGTACCTATAGATGACTAAGGAATCTGAGGGGAGACTAGCGAACTAGGAGTTCTCCCCGTACGGTGGCGGGTACACTGCTGGATCCCGCCATCTTGACGCTATACAAGGAAGAGGTATTAAGCCTAAACGGTGTTGTTCTAGACGTCTAGGCGAACAACTTTAGTCTACGAGTATTTTTAATTAACTGTACATAATTACGAATATTGACGACTAGCAGTGCCCGCGACTTCGGCCGCCTAATTTTTTTTTTAATAAAATAATTTAGCCTTGCTCAACAAATTTTAATGGACTATCCAACACTGAAATATTTTTTCAAATTCGACCCAGAGCGGTTCCTGAGATTAGCGCGTTCTAACAAACAAACTCTTCAGCTTTATAATATTGTATGTAAGGTGAAAGAAGCCTCTTGAATTCGATTTCACTTTCCGAAAAAATGCCACATCAAAAGTTTTTATTCCTCGCTTTATGTTGCTGGAGGAAAATACAGAAAATACCCAAGTTTTTTTCTTCTGAAGGATCTTTAAATATGTCCATAGCATCTAAATAAAAGAAGGTCAAGACAGAATCACTTTACCTATTGCCAAGAAGTTATTAAATGTACTGACGCGCTCGAAAATGTTAGAACGAAGTAGGGAAGTTTTAAAGGATGTTTATTTTTAGTATAATTAAACTCATTTTTCGGTTTTAATTCCTTAGTGTATAGGGTGTTTCGACGAGGGGGTATTAAGCCGAAAGTGGGTTGTTCTAGAGGTCTAGGCGAACTACTTTTATTCTACGACTTTTGGAAATTCGCACTTTTTTTTCGAAAATTTTAAAGTTACACTAAAAGAAACAGCTGTTTTTGTAAAAATAATGCAATTAATGTTTAGATTATAGTGCTCCAAATTAAATAAAAGGGCACCTTAAGGCCAATGACCTCAAACTCTAAAAAACAGCTGATTTTCATGCAAATTTTAAACTCAAAATTTTCGATAACTACTTCGAATTTCCAAAACTTGTAGAACAAAAGTTGTTCGCCTAGACCTCTAGAACAACCCCCTTTCGGATTAATACCCCCTCCTCGGAGCACCCTATATACTCGTAGAGGATTGGCAATCCTGAAGCAGAGACCTGTAAAGGTCCCGAGACGTTGAGCGTTGAAACAATGCTAAAAGTAATAAACACCACGCGATTAAAACCGAAAAATGTCTTTAATTTCTATTCAACATCAGGAAAACAGAAGAAAATTCTAAGTTTTTTTATAAGACGGGCCTGAATTTAAGAATATATTATTACTAGCTGACCCGGCAAACGTTGTTTTGCCTTCTAAATTATAGATAGTAGCCGATTCTCAGACCTACTGAATGCGCATGTGGAATTTGGTGGAGATCGGTGAAGCCGTTTCGGAGGAGTAGTTACGGTAACTAACACTGTGACATGGAAATTTTGATTATCATTCCCTGCTTCCTAATTTATTATACAAATCTATGATTTAATAGCTTTAATCAACACATACACTTTTTTTTTGTCTTTTAGTACTGCAATCTGTCTCCTTGTTATGGACATTAAGCTGTAGGTGTGACATCTTCGTTATCATGGCATGCTAGGTGAGCAACCCCTGTCGCTCCCTGTTATCGGTAAATGTTATTATTTATTTCAGGAAATCCTGTGCAGTGATTAGAAAGCTACATTCATACTTTTGATCCCGATATTCCCGCCGGGACTTATGTGGGTGATTCCGCGGGACGCAGCTAGTTTAATATGTAATAGATAACAAATCTCTTATTTGTATTTTCCACACAACAGTCCTTTAATAATAAAATAACGTAATGAAATTTTATATTTTTTTTTGTTGTAAGTAGCTCCATGATTTCGTCCATTCTCAATAGGTTGACGCAGTCTCCACGCCGAGTGGTTTCATCGTGGTTTCATCGCCTATTCCAATTGAAATGTGCGTTCATTTTATTTGCTTTTTTTATTACGTACATTAACAATATTGAAGGAGAATGATTGTGGATTTTTTGTTGTAATCAAAGAGATGTTTTTTTTACGCGATTGTAATAATAATGTCGCGTAGGTACTTATGTTATAGACTTACATGTAGTATACATACGCTCCTTTAGGTAAAAATGAGACAAACTCGGGACGCTCACCTTCCATATAAAAAAAATATTATCGAAATCGGACTTCAAATGCCGGAGTATACGGCGCGGACATATCTACATACATACTTACATATCAACATTATACCTACTGGTCGAGTTGAGAACATGAGAACATCCTCCTTTCTTTGAAGTCGGTTAAAAAGGGAGTCATTTTTGGATTTTTAACTACCTCGTGTCTCAATTTCACCTATTTTCAAAAATCCGTTTTGCCCTAGCACTTACCAAGGTCCTAACATATTAAAATACTAACATACATCGAGGTTTAGACTTTATGAGGACACAGACAAACATACATACATACTAACATACATCGCGGTCAAAATTATAACCCTTCTATTTTCGTAGTCGGCTTATAAAGAGGATATGAGCATCACTTCGGATAAGACGATTTTAACGTCAAAAGCATCATTAAGTTTGAAGTAATGTTACCCAGTGGCTGTTTACAATTCAAGATTATTTTGAAAACATCGTTTTCGTTGACTCTTTCGGGCTCTTTCGTGGCATGAAATGACCTTAATCATGATTGACTCGCTTCGCTCGGGGTGGGAAACCAGCTTTAACATCGATGGGGGTGAAATAATATTATTTATGATTTACACACTAGTTCGCATTTTAATTAGTGAGAGTGAAGCTAGAGTGTAGATTTGTACCAAGGTGTCGAGCGAAGAGGAGAATAAACTAGAAATGACGTCTGCGTATGAAGTGAAACTGTAATATTTCAACTGAAATTTGACCTGGGCTGGGTTGCTTAACGATTCCTAAATATCTTTAAGAGGAAAGGATACCTACTCCTTTCTCCATACAAACTTTACAAATGTAGTCGAATGTTTCCTCCCTGGATAAAGACATTACAGAAAATATGTTGCTCTAATGTCTTTATTCAGTAAGAAAAAATCGACTATCGTTTGTATGGAGAAATAGAATAGTCTACCTATATAGGTAGTCTTTGCTCAGTGGTCCCGGTTGTTATCTTGAATTAATAATTATCAACATATATTTAGACATATAATCCCCCAAGGAACTCCCTCTATTTTAATGCCATTTATAGTTTTAATTGAAACTATTAGAAATATTATGGTGAAGGAAAAACATCGTGAGGAAACCAACATGTCCTAGGACTCACCACGGTCCGAAGACATGGGATATTCAGTGTTTTCTATGTATCATATGTATGTATTTACAAAAAAAAAAGTATAATATGTGGTATATCCGTTGTCTAGTACCCATAGTACAAGCCTAGTGCTTAGTTTGGGGCTAGATTGCGCTGTGTGTAACGTCGTGCAATATTTATTTATTTATTTATTTATCTCTGATAGCAGTTCTTAGGTCAAGTAAGAAGCCTTGCTGCGGCCTTACAACTCTAACACTAGGTGAGACACGCCAAAAAAATGTTATTAATTAAGAGCCCATTTGAAACCTAGACTATACAGCGAGTTTTGAGAATCATAATTAAAGTGAAAAGAGGATTTATCTAGACGTCTAGATCAACCTCCATTTCACTTAAATTAAGCATTAATTGCTGTAACTTTAAAAAAAACTGGAATTTCAATAAAAAAATACCATAAAAATGTTATTTTTTTCAGTTTCATTAGTCGTAGAACAAAACTTGTTCGCTTAGAAGTTGAGAACGTAACCCTTTGGGCTTACACCACTGCCCCTGAACATACTTCATACTTGTATCTTCGGTGTCGAGGTAGGCTAGAAGTACAACTACTAGGTAAGCTGTGTCTAGGCGAGGTACCTCGGCACTCATGTCACGAATTGACAGTGACAGCTAGCGACTAATGACATGGATTGTTGCTTAAACTACCGCCCCTGAAACATACTGTATACTTGTATCTTCGGTGTCGAGGTAGGCTAGAGTACAACTACTAGGTAAGCTGTGCCTAGGCGAGCTACCTCGGCACTCATGTCACGAATTGACAGTGACAGCTAGCGACTAATGACATGGATTGTTGCTTAAACTACCGCCCCTGAAACATACTGTATACTTGTATCTTCGGTGTCGAGGTAGGCTAGAGTACAACTACTAGGTAAGCTGTGCCTAGGCGAGCTACCTCGGCACTCATGTCACGAATTGACAGTGACAGCTAGCGACTAATGACATGGATTGTTGCTTAAACTACCGCCCCTGAAACATACTGTATACTTGTATCTTCGGTGTCGAGGTAGGCTAGAGTACAACTACTAGGTAAGCTGTGCCTAGGCGAGCTACCTCGGCACTCATGTCACGAATTGTCAGTGACAGCTAGCGACTAATGACATGGATTGTTGCTTAAACTACCGCCCCTGAAACATACTGTATACTTGTATCTTCGGTGTCGAGGTAGGCTAGAGTACAACTACTAGGTAAGCTGTGTCTAGGCGAGGTACCTCGGCACTCATGTCACGAATTGACAGTGACAGCTAGCGACTAATGACATGGATTGTTGGACTAATTACTCTGTTGGTAGATTTCGAACGAACACTTTAGGTAGGTAGGTAGTAGGTGTTTGCTGCGGCCTTAGTTATAGGGGATTTACTACAAATATTATTAAACAACGGGTTATTGATTGATTAACGCTTTATTGTACCATAAAGAAACAAAATAACATTTTATACAGAGAATATTTTAAAATAAGGTGGCACAATGGGCGGCCTTATCGCCTAAGGGCGATCTCTTCCAGGCAACCAGTGAATGGACAAAACTTAAAGAATAGGATGGGTAAGATGTTTATTTGATTTGATAGGAAAGATTGGACAGAAAATAACTATTTTTGAATAATGATTGCTATTAAATACATATAATAATAATTATTATAAATAGATAATACATACACAATACAATATACACATTCATTTATTTATTATAGTCTAACAATAATATATTATACATACATAATAAATAAATAAATAAAAATATAAGTAAAATTAAAAATATTAAGGAGATATATCAACTTATAGGACATATAACACAAAACGCAAACTGAAAATAGGTATCTTAAGTAATATTGGGCGACCATAAAACTATCTACCTACTCAAATGTTTCGCTTTCGCAAGAGAAAGATAGTGTTTGTAGACGTTGGTTTTAAACACTGCCAGAGACTTAGATTGGCGAATAGAAGCTGGCAGAGCGTTCCAAAGTAGCACACCGCGAGCGGTAAAGGAGTTACCATAGAAGTTAGACGAACAGTCGGGGATAGCGAGAAGAAGAGCTTTGCAAGAGCGGACAGGCTGAGAGGGAGGGTGAAGGAATTTGAAGCGAGATTTTAAATAGAATGGAGAGTTAGGTAGAAAGAGAATTCTGTAAAGAAGAGAAGTAATATGAGAATCTCTACGCAGACGAATAGGTAGCCACCCGAGCTGACTTCGGTATTCAGACACGTGATCGTACTTGCGCAGCCCGAAAATAAATCGAATTGCAAGATTTTGCAATCGCTCAACCTTGTCGAGCTGAGCCTCCGTCAGATCAAGGAAGCATTCGTCTGCGTAATCTAGAACGGAAAGCATTAGAGTTTGTGCCAACGTAATTTTGGTGGCAATTGGTAGGAAATTCCGCAACCTTCTGAGCGAAGCATTGGACGCGAACATCCTCTGACTCAGCGCAGACAGCTGCGGATCCCATGTCAGATTGCAATCAATAGTAATGCCAAGGTTCCTGACCACGGCGCTGTAAGGCACCAAAGTACCATCTAGGACTATTTGAGGTACACGAGCACGATCTATTCTGCATGTCAACCTAGAACTTCCTATGATAATGGCCTGAGTTTTCGTCGGATTTACTTTTATGCCATAGGCCCTGCTCCAATTGCAGATTTTAGTTAGGTCATCATTAGTCATCTTTATCGCAGAATCAAGTTGAAGAAGGGGTACTTGCGAGTAAATTTGCAAATCATCTGCATACAGGTGGTAAGAGGAAGACAAATTGGAAGAAATTGTGTTGATATACACAGCGAAAAGGAGTGGTGATAGTACGCCGCCCTGAGGAACACCGGCAGATATTGGATTCCAGGAAGAGCAATTGTCTTCAATACGAATGCGTTGCCGGCGTCCATACAGGTAACTGTGAAACCATTCAATCGCCGACGGACATATGTTGAGAGAGCGAAGGATTCCAAGAAGTAGATCAAAGTCAACATTATTAAAAGCATTACTGAAATCGAGGAGAGTGAGCACAGTGAGTTTCTGATTATCCATGCCCAGCCGAATATCATCCAAAATATTAACCAGGGCCGTAGTGGTACTGTGTCCCGGGCGGAAACCAGACTGGAACGGGTTCATTAGGGAGTTATTGGACAGGTAAGCACTCAATTCTTGGTGAACCAGGCGTTCAAGTACCTTTGATAGGAAAGGAAGAATAGATATAGGACGATACTCGGAGAAGGATGAAGGATTAGGTTTTTTCGGAAGAGGAATAATCTGGGCTTCCTTCCACAGCACAGGAAAAGAGTTCGTAGAGATCGAAGTATTAAAGATAAGTCGAATTATATGAACGATCTCGTCTGCAATTGGCATAATCATATTTCGGCTAATGCTATCATTACCCACTGCGCTAGAAGAAATAGTTTTAAGGCTTCTTTTAATGTCAACGTCGGAGATTTGGGAGAAAGAAAAGGGAGGAATGTTAGGTAGTTGTTTAGAAGAAATCTTTGAAAGTGTATCAGATTTAGTTAAATAGTCAAGATTAGGAGAAGAAGAGAAGTGTTGATTAAGGCTATTAAGGTTAACGTCTTTTGTCATTTGACAATTTGTGCGAGATTTGCCAACTCCCAACGACCTCAGGAATTTCCAAACTTTAGAAGGATCGTTATTTGCAACAGACTCATGGATATGCCGGCGTAGCGCGTCTCTACACACTCTGTTGCAATGATTGCGTATTTTAGTGTACCTAGTTTGATTTGCTGTTGTAGAATTACGTTTCCATTTACTTTTGGCTACATTTTTTTGGTGCATCAATGAGCGAATTTCATCAGTTAGCCAAGGCGAGGGAAAATGTTTCATTTTGACTCTACGTAACGGAGCATGCTTGTCGTACAGCTTCGTTATTGTCGTGTTAAAAGCCTCCACCTGATCGTCCACATTTTCAGAATCAACCACCTTGGTCCAATCAACATTTACTATGTTTAAAACTTGTTTCGAGCTCCGTTAGAAAACAAGTTTTAAACATGGTAAATACTTCGTTGTTTAATAATATTTGTAGTGAAAACAACCACGTAAGTTTAAAATCGTATAGGGGATTTAGTTTGCTGCAGAAAACTTTAGAAATATTTGTTACTAGCTGCGTGCGTCCCGCGGTTTTAACCGCGTAAGTCATGATCCCGTGGGAATATCGGGATCAAAAGTAACCTATGTTACTCAGGGTGAATGTAGCTTTCTAATGGTGTAATAATTTTTAAAATCGGTTTAGTAGTTTTTGACTTTATTCATAACAAACATACAGACGCACACGCACACAGACACACACAAAAATACAAATCTTTCCTCTTTATAATATTATATTTAAAACTTAGCTGACCCGGCGAACTTTGTTCTGCCTTAGAGGAAAAAAAAAATTAAAAAAGTATTCTATGTCCAGTGTATCTCCATGTTCTAGGGTACCTCCTCACCAATTTTCTTTAGATATACAGGGTGTTTCGACGAGGGGGTATTAAGCCGAAAGGGGGTTGTTTTAGAGGTCTCGGCGAACAACTTTTATTTACAACTTTTGGAAATTCAAACTTTTTTTCGAAAATTTTAAAGTTGTATCACTAACAAATACAGCTGTTATTGTAAAAAAAAGGCAATTAATGTACATATTGTAGTGGTCCCAACTAAATAAAAAGGCACCTTAAGGCCAATGACCTAAAACTCAAAAAAAACAGCTGATTTTCATGCAAACTTTAAACTCAAAATTTTCGAAAACTACTTCGAATTTCCAAAACTTGTAGAACAAAAGTTGTTCGCCTAGACCTCTAGAACAACCCCCTTTCGGCTTAATACCCCCTCCTCGGAGCACCGTGAGTATCCATTGATAGATAGATGTCTAGTGCACTAAAAACTAATAAAATTTGCTTTTAAAAGTAAAATTTCGCTCTGTAAGGGATCGTATCTGGATAGTACCTGCAGATTACTTATCTAATGTGCACATTAACGTATTCTGCACTACCGTTAACGTTATGATACCTACGTATGCTGTATGCAGCAAATCCCAATGCTTTTAAAGAGCATACGAACCAACTTTAATTTTTCGCATGTCGTGTTCGTTTTAATGTACCTAGGTAGCAGGAATTTATCGATCGTTCGTTCGAAAAAATAGAGTAATACTTACTGATAACCCTCCTGGCCCAGAATATTCGGCCAATATTTAGGCATATAGGTATATTGTGTACTAAAGCTCAAAATACACGATGACACTTATTCTCTTACACTTTACCTAAAACAGATCACACCTACAGCACACATGCACAAATTTCTTTATATGTGTGCTGCGGGTGTGGGCTGTTTTAGATAATGTACCATTGTAGGCAAGTGTTATCGTGTATTTTGAGCTTAAGAGGACCGTCTACCTTCTCTTTCTCCATACAAACGTAGTCGTCTGTGTCCTCCATGGATAGTAAATATGTTTATGCCATAAAACCTATACCTATCTGCCATGACCATGCCTCTACATTATTTCATTTTCTAATCAGAATAGAAATAAAATTCTGAAAAATTAGAAAATGAAAAAAATAAAACGTGGGGCATGGTCAATGGTCATGGTTGATATAGGACTTATATGGCATAAACATATTTTTCTAATATCTTCATCAAGGGAGGAAACAGTCGACTACGTTTGTAAAGTTTGTATGGAGAAATGAGTAGGTAGACTGTCCCCTTAAGAGACCAAGAGTGGCTGGCATTAAGTATATTGGGTGGTCGACTATACTACCAAAATAACCAGCAAGTAGGTAGATCTTCACACAGGCTAAAAACTTTGCTCACGCGATTTAGGTTATTCTAATAAAAATATATTATTAAACAAATATTCTAATAAAATATTCCGGCTTAAATAAAACAAGTGTAACCAGGTACCAGTCTATGAATAGACGCGTATTTTCTATATTAACGTGGTACCAGCACTCTTTGACGACCCTCCCTTCTGTAAAATGTAAACGAGGGCTGTCATATTCTAGTTAACCGACTTCAAAAGAAATCAGATGTATTTGAGTTGAGGTGTTTTTTTACTTTTTTTGTTTAACGAGATTTGCCTTCCCATAGTTATCAATTTTAAAATGAATTCATCTTCCTAATACAAAAACAATAGTTGTTACCTCACTTAAATAAATATATAATATATATTTTTTTTATTTATCTTCCAAAAGAGAAGAACGCGAGTTATCGATTCGGTTGTTGCCAGTTTTATTTCAAACTGCTCATCTTTTAGATTTACATTTTTAGGGGTACGTATTCGAATATCTAAAATTAAAATATCAACAGTTAAAATCCCGACGGTCAAAACCCCTAAAATTACAATATCTAATGGTTGGTTGCTCTAATTTCAAAATAATGAAAGTTTTAAAATGTCGAATGGATATTTTATCGAAGTTCATAAAAATTAAATTTTCAATACCTACACATGTGTTATCTAAAAATCTAAATACCTAACTATCTTAACCACGAAAAAAACTAAACGGAGCATATTGAAAGTCAAAATACCAACTTAAAACATTAAAAACAACATAGACAGGGAAAATGTGGGTAAGTAGATAGAATTATGACGTTGCGGTTTAGTGTATTTGATGTGTGTAGATGTTATTCTTTTTTTTTAACTGTTTTACCTTTGCTGCACACTGCACGCTGTGTTATAACACTAGTCAGGTGTCGGGACTAAAAACTAAATATTATTCTTTTACAGAGTAGTTATGGAGTTCCGAAAAGTAACGCCTAATACAATCTATTATTATTAATCATAATCAATTATCTTGTTTTACCTTTTTTAAGGTATTATAAAAACGCAAATGCGGAGCACCCCGACTTGGTTAGGTTAGGTTAATGTTAGAACATGATTACACGCAACGCTTTGGCGAGCGAGCGAAGCGAGCGTGCCTCGGCAGCGGTCGCCAAAGCGCCTTATTCTGTATTCCCACTGGAAACCGCGGGACGCAGCTAGTTGTACATATATAGCCTTATTAATAAACGTGGAGTAGGGTCGGAGAAGGAATAACATGCTTTGCCTTTTTCCGTGACAAGAGCTTTCAAAGTTGACAGACAGAGACAAAACGTAGTAAACCTCCTCCAACGTTATTCCACTTTTATTAATAAGGCTTATAGAGTTCTGTAGCTGCGACCACAGCTGCGACTTATTACTTGGCGTCCAGCTCTATGACACTAAAAAGAAATGTTCCCTAAACTAGCAACCCTACGATAGACCCTCCCATAAGGGCTTGACAATAGCGCCGCGGGGTTATAATTAAAAAACGCGAAAACCCCAACTAGAGGCGTGAATTTTCACGCGTAATGCAATACTATGTGTGTACGCACTATTAGGGTAGATATGTGTATGTTTATGTGCGTGTACCCGATTTGTACCGGTTATCGTTGACAATAATGCGCAGCACTGCGCCAGCCCTTAAAGCCTATGACATGGGAGAGAGACCGAAATATTTTCTGAACTGCTCCCACGTTTTACGATGGTTTTCGTAGAAGTCTAGTGGTAGATACCCCGTTTTTCATTCAGAGAGTTGAGGGTTTGAATCCAGGCCGATCGCGCACCAATGTCTTTTTCTTTAAGAAAAAGTTAGGGTATAAATGTTGCCGTGAGGGAAAACATCGTGAAGAAACCGACATTTCCTAGGACTCACTACGGTCATATGGAATGGAATATTCGCCAATTCGGAGTAGGATCCCGTGGCGTCTTACTGCTTAACCCCACGTTAACGTGACGGCAAGAAATCACGTACAATAGCCCAATTGTGAGGCTAAGTGCGGAAAAGGCCCAGCGAAAGTAACTAACTACTATTCAGCCCCCTTATTTTTTAATTTTGTTGCTAACAAATTTTGATTGAAACAATTTAAATTGTCTTTGAAAAATTACCATTGTTATTAAAACCAGCGACAGTAACAGTCAAATTGTATATGTGTAAACGCTAAAATGAACAATTTAAATTTTATTGTTTCAATCGAGATTTGTTAGCAATAGAATTACACACTAAGGCCTCTACCTTTACATGATGACTGGTATCAGAGATATCAACTGGGTCCGACTGCAGTCTTTGACTAATGAAAACGATTTTAGATTTAGTTTGCGATTAAGCAGAAAAGTCGGTCGGTCGGTTGGTCCGGTGATTTGACTCAAAGAACTCGCCAGACAGTTTCAGCAGCTCTTCGGACGGTGAACCTTGGTATCCTATATAGGGCTAGCAACGGCTCTCGGAAATGAGAAAACCTAAAAATTGGACCTCAATTACCCCAAAAATATACTTAGACATGTTTACCAGCATACCGACGACTGAAGAGGACCACCTCGCGCGGGTGCTCTTCGTGCTCTGACCGGCTGCGTGAGAAGACAAGAAACTTATTTCAATACATGTAGGTATTTTTTAATTTTAATATAACTACACACCTAGCTGTACCTACCTATCTACATATTATAGCGGATAGGTATAGCTGATGGGTACAAACGAAAGTTAAAAACCCCAAAAAAAATAAACATTGCGTAGTTATATCCATTCAACCGGTGCTATTTGAAGCATTTTATTTTTAAGTCCCTTTTTTTATTAAATGTGACAACTAGTTTACAATATAAGTTTCATATCTACCCCATTGTATGAAAAGTTTTGACCAGCGCGAGCGTTTCGAAGACCAAAATCCAAATTTTTGCTTTCCCACTACGATCAGAAAGGGCGGCTTACAAAGTTGGTAGATTTGGATGTCAACAAATCTCAGTAATTACAAAACATACAGAAACCAAATTAAGGTATTATTTTAACCCTTCTTTTGCCTTCACTTAGGTAGTTTAAATTACACGCAGGTGTAATTTTCTTTTAAACTATTTCTATGAAAACAACCATGGTAATGTGCCTTTTGGTTTGAAAATCTATCAAATAGCTAACCAACATATTCATCTAGGTATTAAGGTAGGTATACCTATTGCCACTGTTGGATTCTAGTCTAGGTATTTGCATGAGAATAAATCCTAGGCCAGCCTAGGCTGTGTACTAAGTGTAAACCTCAAAAGTGCGTAACGTGGGGTGCTTGCATGTGTGCTTGGAGGGGGACTCGAAGAATAGGCTAGAGTGCGTGCCCGTTGTTTTCATTGACACGATTTTGCCTTACGTATTAAATCGTATTCATAGAATTAAGAATCAAGAATATTTATTGTTTAAGGGGACAGTCTACCTACTCTTTTCTCCATACAAACTTTACAAACGACTGTTTCCTCCCTGGATAAAGACATTAGAAAAAATATGTTTATAACACATTTGCTCGTAAAGGGCCTCTTATTTCACCAATTTCAATATCGTAATGTATGTCATTACGTACTTGTGCGTAATCGTAAAGTAAAACGCACGAGTTTCTTTCTAATAAGGTAACACGTACGGTTTATCATGCTCCGTCTAAAACCAACGGTACTTTTTTAAATCTTAAGAAAAAAAAAGCAAAGAAAGCAAATCAAAAAGTTTTTATGTCAGAAAAGTGGTCAATATTTTATGAATAAAATTAACTTTGGGAGATAAAATATAAAAAATAAACATTTAATTCTTTAATTTAATTCATTTTGACAGTAAATTACATCTGTAACAGAAACAAAAAAATATTAATTTACTTTATTAGTAATACTGGCTGTTTTTGTACCGTATTTATTTCCTCGCAAATGTGTTATAAAACGTCGTATGACATACGTGCGCTTTGATAATTACAGCCTCTGCTTTCTTGTATCGCCTCGGCTGTAATTTTCAACTTACCGCACTTATATCATAATGTACTAATATGCCATAAGTCCTATATCAGCCATGACCAGACCATGCCCCCACTAGATTCTTTTGTAGAAATGTTAGAGCTCTGCAAGATAATAAACCACTGGTCCTAGAGACATGAAATTTGGAGAGTGTGTCCTTTGTGATGTGTAGCCATCCACTAAGAAAGGGTCTTTCGAAATTCCACCTCAAAGGGGAGAAAAAGTGGTCTAATTTTGAATGAAACTTTTTATTCTCTTAATCGATAGAAATGAAAATTGGTAGGTATACATAATATTATACAGTAAGGTATGAGGTAATTCTAATCCTATCTTAATTCTATCTTACTCCAGCCCTTACGTAACTCAGTTACTAACAAATCGCGATGGAAACAATTGAAATTGTTGGTTTTTGCGTTTACAGCGCTGAAATGAAACTATACAAGTAGGTACGCTGGAATTGCTATACCCTATCAAATTACATTAGATCTTTGTGCCAATTTGATTTGCGCCATGTTGCGCTGTTGTCGCGCGTTTTCTATTGAAAGAGATGGTGGCCGTCCATGGAACTAATAGTTCCGGAGACGGTCACCATCACTACAGCACAACATGGCGCAGATCAAATAGGCACAAAATTCAGTGCGAGACCTCCTGTCCATATAATTCAGGTCAGTGGTTTACAGATACAATTTGACAGTTACAGTCGCTAGCTTTAATTTCAACGGAAATTTATTGACGTCAATAATTTTAATTGTTTCAATCGAGATACGTAATCAGCCAGCTGTTTTAGTAGGACATGCGGACGAAGACGCACGGGCAGAAGCTAGTTCCACCCCCTGTACAGGATCAATGGGAACACACACCGTCTTGAAATATGCGTCCAACGGGTATGTGTGGTGCTCTGGAAAATTCTAACCTTATATAGGTACCAACGCACTTTCAAAGACTTAGGTATATATAATTACATACGGGCAATATTAACATAGGCTAGCGTGGTCTAGTACTTTTACTTACAGGTTTTACCTACGACTTTGTCCGTGCCTTTATTTTTTTTTTAATTAGTAGGTCTGTACACTTAGATTATACCTATACTTCGTTTTCTTAATTGTAGACTACGATTTGACATATCTTCCTTTAGAAAAATGTCAAATACAAAGAGCCAAAACGTCAGATTATAGTCTGAAATTAAAAAACGCACTACAGTGGTGGGTGGGTATAATAACAACGATGTTTGAATTATGATCCATCTTTTTAAAATACTTAAATAAAAGGTCTGTGAGTAATGTTCCCGCCAGTTTGACGTTTGGAACAGGAAGGCTAACGCGGTTTTATCGTTGACAGCAATCGATGCCGACGCGGTAGTTTGACATCTCTGACAGCGGAGTTTTCAATTTTAAAACCGCGCATCCATGGCCGTCAGCCGTCGATTTGAAGATTTTCTGTCAAAATCTTCAATTCAATTCAATTATGTCTGTGTTGCATTCATTCAATTTGGCTTCGGCATCGATATGAGTAATCGACGCGCCGATTTGAAATTTTCGCGGTTCGAAATTCGACTGTCAACTGTCAAATGAATCCGATGCCGATTCCGACGGAAGAACCGCGGTAGCTTTCCTGGTTCGTCTCGTCCGTGAGAGACGAGTTTGAAATGGATCACCATCAGGCGACCTTTCTCCTTCTAGCTAGTCTCTAATAGAGACGAAATGTAGCCCTGATTTTTGACTACTAACGACTATGTTTGACTACTATCTCACCTGATGTTAATTAATGATATTATTAAACTTAAACTCAAAATATGTTTATTCATTTGGTTATTATTAACATAACACTTTGATTCGTCAGTAGGTACTCTAATGTGTCTTCGGAATGCGACCTCCAATGAGAAGAAGACACAAGAAACTCATGATTTTTTTTTGCAGTGTTCAAGTGATTCACACTGTCGCAAATTTAGGTACTATTGAACAATTATTGTGGAACTGGAGCAATAATCCATACTTACTATTTAACTTTATTATCTTTACTAACATTAAAACGCAAAAGTAATTCTGTCTGTCTGTTTGTAAATATTTGATTTCGGTGGTGGTGGTAGATTCATTTAAGTAAATACAAAATGAATCTACAGAGAATCTCATCTCTATCTATGAGCCCTTCTCCATCCAAAGGTTGCCTGGAAGAAATCGCTTTTAGCGATAAGGCCGCCCATTTATGCAACGTTTTAGTTTTAAGCTTTCTGTGTATTTGTCTTACATATGTATGTCGTTTTCTATATTGTTTGTTGTGCAAATAAAGCAACCATCTATCTAGATCTATCTATCTATCTGTCTATCTTATTTTTGCCCCGTTATTTATTTCATTTGTGAAAGTGGAGTTAAAATCAGTGCCGATCATGGTAAACGTAAATCTATATCTATACTAGTGCCTACTAATCCTACTAATATTATAAAGCTAAAAGTTTGTGACTAAGTATGTATGCGTGTGTGTGTGTGTGTTTTTGTTATCCAATCAAGTAAAAACCGCTGAACCGATTACCATGATACTTGGTATGTAGATAGATTGATACCTGGGTCGGTATTACGCTCCGCAATCGTGTTTCAATAGTGTGTCGATAGAATATTAATCGTCATATTTGACGTGTATTTGACACATTTGGCAGTTTCCTATGTTAACTGTTCTATGAGATGCCACTGATGGAGTCTCGATAGTTGTCAAAACTCTAATGACAGGATGGATTTTTAACAGACTTGACAGACAGACAGACAGAGAAGGTTGGTTACCATGGTTACTATTGCAATTCCACTGAGACCCCATTAGGATAGGTACTATTGAAGTCTACCAAATTTGTCACAGTCTCGATATAATGGCAATAGTGTGTCGATATAATCGTAATAGTATTGTCATCTTGTGTCATTTAGTGTAATACCGGTGGAATAACACATAGGCTACCTACTTTTTATTCCGATAATATCCGGAACTTACGCGGGTGAAACCGCGGGGCGCAGATTATAGATCAAAGATTTATTTGTTTGTTTGATTGTAACGAATAGGTTCCGATGTACCTACCTACATTAATGTGTAGTTGTGTGCTTGTCCGAGTAAAAACATCTTCTTTCTTTCTTATTTGTTTCAAAATTCAATGCTCCCGGAAAGACTTGAACTCACAACCTCAGGATGTCGCCCCGTTGCTATCGCGTGTTGGAGTAGAAAACATTTTTTTTCTTTTCCCTAAAGTTAAAAAAAACTCCAAGGTAAAAAAAAAACACTTAAAAATAAAATACTTATTCGAAATTCTAGACATAGAATAGGGCTACCCCATCTCTTCCCGTAGGTGTCGTAAAAGCCGACTAAGGGATCTGGGGGAGACTAGCAAGCCTGGAGTTCTCCCCGCGCTGGGGCGGGAGAACTGCTTTGTCTCAAGGAAGGAAAAAGCAATTAAAATCCCAAATCTATTTCCAGTAGCAATAATGGTGTAATGATTATGATGACTTACCAAACTGTGCCGACCCCAAATGCCTTGGGGATTCAGGGCACCCCGTTCAGTGGTAGATACCGCGACTTTCATTCCGAAAGTCGTGGTTTCGAATCCTGGCCGACCGCGCCCGCGCACCAATGTCTTTTACTTCAAGAAAAAAATAAATGCGCTATATTAACATTGATCTTACGGTGAAGGTAAACATCGTGTGGGAATCTACGGCTTAAAGTCACGCAAAGAGGCCCAGTTATAGGGCTAGTTGCACAAACACACAGTAAAAGTAAAAGTAGGGATGCAACCGACCACATTGCTCAAATGAGAGGGCGATCGGTAACTTTAGTAAAGTGAAGTGTCTCACCTAATGTTAGAGGTTTCAGGTCGCCCTAAGATCTCTAACTTGAGAGATATAACAACCGGGGCCAACTGCTTAACGTACATTCCACTTCACGGTGGATATCCACATTAATTCCCAACTGTACGTAGGTGCATATCTCCTGACATGACGTGATACAGCCCTGGGCTCGCTGTAGGTGTGACAATAAATGGAATTTGTTCACGTTTCCCGTCTGCACTTAGATACAGTGCACTGTGCCTTTAGCAGGGTACATGTCACACCGAAACGTAACGATAAGCTCAAAATACACGATGACACTTACACTGCTACTTTACCTAAAACAGACCACACCTACCTACAGCACACATGCACAAACTTCTTTATATGTGTGCTGTAGGTGTGGGGTGTTTTAGGTAAAGTGTTTGTGTAAGTGTCGTCGTGTATTTCGAGCTTATTTTTTTATAACCAGTAGGTACGACCAGCAGCATCAAAAGTCAATAATCACTAGTATCAGATTTTCAAAATCGCTATACCTATGTAGGTACTTACATAGTTATTGTGAGGTGTCAAAATATAACATTCTAAAAATAAAAGAGAAGATAGATGGATGTCTTGTTTTGACACCCCCCAAAATGATGTAAGTAATAGCGATATTGAAAATCTGAATGTAATCATCGACTTTTGATGCTTATTTATTTACTTTTTACCTTGACTTTACAAAATGTCAACCGATCGTTCCCTATATTTTTTGGGT
Source organism: Idaea biselata (assembly GCA_958496205.1). Taxonomy (NCBI): domain Eukaryota; kingdom Metazoa; phylum Arthropoda; class Insecta; order Lepidoptera; family Geometridae; genus Idaea; species Idaea biselata. The sequence goes on along the minus strand of OY292394.1, from coordinate 53,459,241 downwards.
CAAAAACCTAAATGGTTTAAATACCCGTTGACCTCTATGAAGGAGAGCAGCCTCGTGCCCAAGTGACACTACCTGTTCTCCACACAGGATCGGAGCAATAAAGCCTCTCACCACTCGCACCTCTGAGAGGACCTAACGATAACCTCGAATGATGTCCTAAAGTGACAGGATTCGGAGATCATTGGCCCACAATAAAGTCTTAGGCCGACTTTCGACTGCGAGCGGAGCGGAGTCATTAATATTGTGTCAGTTCAACATACAACAGTGGTTTTCATAGTCATACAACTCTTTCGCGCTATGGAAACAATCATTGGATGTTAACTGACACGTTTTTAACTCCGATCAGCTTGCAGTGGAAAGCCGGCATTAAAAGGAAATTGTTTGATTGTTATGTTACAACTTACAATACAACATGCCGCAGATGAATTCGTACAATTGGAAGTACAAGTAAGTAAAAAATGTCTGCTTTCGACTTTTCTATTCAGAATGATACTTTCCTTGGATTATCGGTGTGATAGTCAGTCCATTATTGCACCGTACTGGGAACTGTTTATGCACGCCACTGTACCACCCCTTTGTTTTCTTTCATATCACTTTTCGACGCGATTGTATCGGCGCCATGACACTCTACCTTTCAACTTTGTTTCTGTGATATCTATGTACTAGCTGCGTCCCGCGGTTTCACGGTTTAATAGAAGCCTGTAGCCTTTCTCAATAAATGGGACTTTCCAACACTGAAAGACATAGATTCTTCTTCTGTTTTCGCGATGTTGTATTGAAATTAATGACATTTTTCGGTTTGAATCGCGTGGTTTTTATTACTTTTAGCATTGTTACAACGCTCAACGTTTCGAGACCGTTCCAGGTCTCTTCTTCAGGATAGACTAAGATGTGATTTGTCATTCTAATGTATTAAAAAAGTTACAGTGAGACTATACCGTCTTATTATTAAAAACTATTAAAATGTTATCAAAAACGTTCCTGTCTACGCAGGTTCCAAAATTGCAATGATTATTATTTACTTACGCGGGTAAAACCGCGGGACGGGAAGTATTTCAGAAAAAAATAAAAACCGACTTTAAAAAAGGAAAAATAATAATTGCACCTATACATAGGTACTTAATTAACTTGGCAGTTTTGTGTTTTATAGTTTGGCTGTCCGACTTATTATTTACTAGCTGCGTCCCGCAGTTTCACCCGCGTAAGTCCCGATCCCGTGGGAATATCGGGATCAAAAGTAGCCTGTTTTACTCAGGGCGAATGTAGCTTTCTACTATTTTAAATAATTTTTGAAATCGGTCCAGTAGGTAGCTTTTTTAAGTTTATTAATAACAAACATACAGACGCACACACACACAAATACAAATCTTTCCTCTTTATAATATTAGTATAGAGTATAGATATAGGTGCAATTTTTAAGCTCATTTTAGGGTTCCGTACTTTATTGTGATAGTGGTACGGAACCCTTCGTGCGCGAGTGTCGCACTACTTTACGCTACTCTAGCTGCTCGATGTAAGAACCATTTTTGTAATAAAAATGATGAAAAAATGAAAAAATAAAAACCTCAATACGTAACAAAACAGTTTAACGTCTTCAAAATTCAAAATACGATTTTCGAGACAGAAGGGTAGGTAAGCGCCTGTCGCAAATGTTGGACAATTTTACAAATATGTCAATATGTCACGACAATTTTGTGTTTCATAAAACAAAATTGTCAAGTTTTTCCCGACAAATTGTCACCTGTCACCTGTCGCACAAAAAGTTTTATGAAACAGAAAAATGTCAAATTGTCGCGACAATTTGACAAAGAAGGCCGTTCAAAATGGACCAGCTATGTTCCACAGATATCATATTCGGTACATCAATCAATTTGTTACACGAACTTATTTCACCAGATGTCGTTACTTGTCTCGAATATCCATAAATCTGAATTTGTAAAACCAATAAATGGCTACAGAATTCCACGTATCGGTCCAGAATTTATAAAGAAAATAATTATTTTAACTAATAAGATTTATTGACCGCAAGATGACTTGACTAACTGCCATATTATTGGTATACCAATTCAGATTTATGGATCAGGATATTCAAGACAAGTAACGACATCTTGTGGTGTTTTGTGTTAACACTTGACTCCCAAATGTGAAACTTCAACATCCAATATCATACGACGAAAATACTAACACCATGGCTTTAGTTCGCATAAATCAAATGACTAATCCATGTCTCGTAATTTTCGATGGCACATAAAATAAAATTAAGGTACCTCTAACCCCCAGGTAAAATTTTGTTGCCTGTCGGCTTTATGAAACAGAAAAAATGTCAAATTGTCGGTTCTCGACATATTATGTCCGGCCTGTCGGATTGTCAGCTTTATGAAACAGGGGCTATAATAATATTTAGTATAGATACCACAGTTAACATAGTAGGTTTAGCGCCTTCTATGATGCCACCTCTAAATATTACCAACTTACTTTTTTTTCTTATTAGAAATGAATATTGAATATATTAATGAATTTATAAATTAATTAGCCCGTTAATTTGTCCCACTGCAAGCCAAGGGACAACCTTAGATGAAAACAAAAATAATAGATACGGTACATTCTAACATTGCGTATTCGAAAAAGAGCTAGAAACACCTTCATTCATTTTCATAAAATTATTGTATTTAAAAACATTTGTCTTTAACTCCTTAGGCACGGGAAATGACAATTTCCCTATAAATGACGGCACGCCGGGGTGCCGGCGATACTTGAGGAATGTTTTGGCAGGCATTTGTAAATAAGCAAAATGACATTCTTATGGATTTCAAAAAGATAATCGCAGTGTGACAGCACGTGCTCACGCGGCATCGGTTCGACATACAACTGAGGCTAGAACTAGACGCAGTTTTATCGTCTCATTTTACCGAGACTAGGTAACGTATCTGCTATTTTTGTTTTTATGGGGACAACAGGGCAGGGTCTGTCTATAAGTGATCTCGGATGGTAGCTCCTGGGAGTCTGAGAGTGGCTGGACGGTAGGTATAGCGGATGCGGGCCCCTCTATAATTTAAATAAATAAATAAATTATTTATTTATTTATATTTAGAAAAAAAAAACAAATATTTTTTAACAAAAAAAAAAAGTTATGCAAGTGCATTACCTAACCTTTTTTTTTTGCTAAACCGCATACGCATTTTTCACACTTACAACCACTCTTTGTTTCTTGAATTAAAAAAAAAATGTTTTCCGACATTCAATCTCTTAATTATGAGCACCGTTTCTAAGGCTTTTCTTTTTTTTCCCTCTACTTAGAAAACAGTCCTCTGTAAATGCAGTGGAGGGTGGAATTTATAAAAAAAAACAACTTTTTACAAATAAAGCCAGAAATATAGTATTTTTGCGTACTTTGTGCTTTCAAAAGTTTAAAGTACGCTGAGCTGAAATATAGTACAATACTATATATTCTAATACGGTTGGCAACCCTAGTTATAGGTAGCGTCCGTTACGTAGATCCGTTGTTGATGTTGATGGGTTGATGTTGTTGCAGGCCGCCTTCTCCTAAAGGCTTTAAAATCGTTTAGCTGATGTCATGTCTCTTTCTGCCGCTCGCCTTGGACTGCTAAACAAGCTCCGACGTCCGCACAATGTTTTACCGGATGCAGAATATAAGCGCGAATAAAAATCGCTATGCGGATGATCAAGTGCTGGCCATTTGCATGAAAGGAAAGGCTGTCTGCCGATGCCGTCGAGTAAAATCACGAAAATGGTGCATTCGGTGTTTCATTTTGGAACAGCCGAAATGTCAATGTTAGAAAAAATTAAACGTCAATGTCATTTTCATATCGCATAAAAAAAAGGAGTGTGCGTTGCTCAAGAAAACTTCTCTGGTAAATTCTACAAAATCTGCCCTTTTTGCGCCCCAAATCTTTATTTTACAACGTAAAAAGTAAGTCAATTTACCAACTAATCATTATTTCCGCTTTAATTACTCGAAAAACAAAGTTTTGTGAAGGTTATGTATTTGCACCCGTTCAGACCGCCGCATTTCAAGAAAAATGCGTCGATTAAAGCCGAGTGCTAAATGAAATGGTATTTTTACAACAAAACAATAGTTTGGTCTTGTTTTGCGAGTAGAAAATGTACTACAACATGCCTACATTTCTATTTTTGAGATTGTATTGTCAGCGTAATACCTACCATCCGTATTCCAAACATTCATTTTAAGGTAGGGACGTCCTACCTACATCATTTACCTACCTGACTGCTACGCAATAGGTGTCACATATGTTGATTACTAGCAGTGTCCCTCGGTTTCACCCGCGTAAGTCCCGATCCCGCGAGAGTATTGGAATACAAAGTAGCCCATGTATTTATTATTTCAGAATTGAAGTACCTATCACATCATTTCAGTAGTTATTCTGAGAAAAATAATCAAACATATTTACAAACAAACTTTATAACATTAATATGAAAGGATTGTGTAGTATTTGTTTAATTTTATTGATAAAATATCATATTATTTCCTCTATCTAGGCGTTAATGTCACTATGAGACATTAACGCTTTCTATGTGAGAGAGACAGACAGAGAAACACGCGCATGCTGCACGGTTTACAACTATAGCAAAAAGTGTTGTTCCAACTTTTGGTCTTAATTTTTTCCGTCTCGCCCTCTTTTGCAACGCGCTATAAGAAACTTCGTTCCAAAAACCACATTTTTTTTTTTGGTAAATACAAACATATTATTATGATAAACCTAATAGAAAACACCCAGACCAGAAACAAATATTATTTTTATCATTATTTTGTATGTGTAATAGTGACCTTGTAAGAACATGTTTTTTCAATCAAGTGCTAGTGTTAAATAGCATCATGGTCATTTTTATATAACCAGCTAATGTCCGTCCAACTCTCAACTCAAATTAACTGCGGACTATAGAAACACTAGCTGGGTCCCGCAGTTTCACCTGCATACGTATCGTCTAGAATCCAACTTCGCTACATCCAGAATCCTATGCTCTGATTTGTCAAACTTTGATGTGGCAGCGATTTGATATTCATTAGTAACGATTTTAGCATCAAATAACTCAAGATGTAACTGAGTTAATACATAAATAGTTTGTTGAGTTAGTTATAAATTTTTAAATAAATCCTTAGAGATCAAAACCTCTTTTTTCATGAAAGTGGATGTGGCGGGGTTGGATTATAGACGACACATAAGTCCCGATCTGTAGGTACCGAATTTTCAAAACCCTTTCTTATTGGATGCCTACAAATAAGAAACACACTCTCCAAATTTCAGCTCTCTACTCTCAGCGGTTTAGTGCATTGATCAGTCAGTCAATCAGTACAGTACAAAGCATTTTATTGATTAAGATTTTTCACTTGCAAATATGATTTTTTCTTAGATGTCTGGCCGTGAAGGTGGTAAGAAAAAACCTCTAAAAGCCCCCAAGAAGGATACCAAAGAACTTGATGATGATGACCTGGCACACAAGCAGAAGTTGAAAGAGCAGCAGAAGGCATTACAGGTATCATAGACAGGCTACCTATACAGGGTCAACCATTTAAATGGGGCTTCAGTTGATATCTTAACCTAAACTATAAGAAATAGCGAAAATGCTGAAAGGAATTGCGTCCCCGATTTTGACAAAAACTAAAATGGCAATTAGACATTTGGCTTGATTTACCATACCATACCATGTTTGGTTCGATTCCTGGCTAGGGTAATGAATTAAAAAAAAATCTAAATAATGCCATTTTAGTTTATGTCAAAATTGAGGATGAGACTTCTTTCTGCATTTTTTGCTATCTCTTACAGTTTAGGATATCCCCATGAAGGCCCGTTTAAATGGTTCATCTGTATATATACAAACTAGTTGTGTCCTGTGGTTTCACGCTCGCAAGTCCCGATACTATAATAAAAATAATAAAATAAGTGCAAGTATTGAGATAAAATATAGCCCATGTTACTCCCATACTAGACACATGTATTGTGTGCATCAGCGTGGACCGAACCATGCAATAGATTTACACCAAACTACGCTCATTATTTAGTACCTAGTACTTATTTGGTATCTATGTGGTTTGGAAAATATTAATATACAGAATGTCCGGCCACTTTGTATCATTATTTAATGATGCAAAGTGGCCAGACATTCTGACGTCAGGTTGGCCGGATCACCTTTGATGTCTCGCCATCCACCGTTACATGCTCCACGTTATTATATGCCGAGATTTTGTACCTATTTGGTTCCTACTAGAGATGGGCCGACTAGGGGTTCTGCCGACTAGCAGACTAGCAGACTAGCCGACTAGTCGGTTACAAAATTGCCGACTAGTCGGCAATGCAGATCATTATAATTCCGAGATATTTGGGTTAATTATGATCACTCGGCGGTTGTTGCTATTTTTGGATAAGTTTGCACTTCGAAAGCTGTAGCGAAACTTCGAAAAAATGGTTGAAATAAAAATAAAAGGTGGAAAAAAATGGAGCTGAGGCATAGTGATGACATTTTGGATGTTTAGATGATCTATGTAAGCTATGACGTGTTTTGTTTACGATTTTTTGACTACCCACCTTCTAAACTGTACTACTAATTGAATAAATATTGGTTTTATTGTATAATTGTTAGTTTTATGCCGACTAGTCGGTTGAACTGCCGACTAGTCGGCTTTCCCGACTAGTCGGCCCATCTCTAGTTCCTACACATATACATTTCCCACAAACCTACAGACCTAGGAAGCTCTAATAAAAACTTATTTAAAGAAAAACCTTATAGCGCCTGCTAAAAATGTATTAGCAAGTATTATATTTGTGTTAACTTTTACCAATTCTTTGGTTTGGTTGCAAAATTTCCAAAAAAATGTGGGTGCGCTTTTGAGAGAAATCGAACTATGCTGAGGCATTGTTGAAACATTTTACTCATAGAATACGTGCCCTGATATATCTAACTACTTTTTTTTTATTTCAGGACGCGAAAGCGAAAGCGTCACAAAAAGGACCACTGACTCAAGGCGGAATAAAAAAATCAGGCAAAAAGTGACAAAAAACACCTCATTTACCTTCTAAAAACTTTTCTAGGTTATTGTATTATTATATTATTCAACTAAGCAAAAGATCTTGTTACTTTCGTTTATCGCTTGTGTAGATTCAAAAAGAAAATATTTATTGATTGTTTAAATAACCATTAACCCCCTTACTTATAAACGATGACTAAGTTTTTGTAACGTTTGTTAACTTTGAAAGTTTATGTCACATGTAAAAGACACACGTTATTTAAAGTAAGTCATTGTTTATAAGTAGGAGGGTAAACGTTTCTCAGTGCGCCATTTACATACCTACAATCTTCATGCATTTTACAAGTATAAAATAATACATTAAAAAAGCGGCCACATATTTACAGGGCACATAGCTATATTATAATAACTAAATGCCCTCAACGTTGCTTTAGCATAGTAACATCGTCTTGAAAACGATTTTCGGTGCAAACAGCTTTTGAATTGTTAGTAATTTCTTTCAACATTTCCAAAAAAATATTTTGAGAAAAATCAAGCGATACTGAGGCGATGTTGAGACGTTTTAGTTATGGAATAGTGCCCTGACCGAAAATTCCAAAACGGTTTTCTACACTTAAGCACGGTCAGAATAAAAGTCCATGACCACATTAAGATTTTCAAAATGTCATACAGTTTTGTTTCCTTTTGCTGACTGTACCTACATACAGTAGAGGTACCTAGTAGGTATCTACACGTCGAAAATTAAATTAGATTTGTATTATAATTTTCTCCAATGTGGGCTGTATGTTGGAAACCGTCTAGCGTCTGGACGTGGCGGCTATTCTAATATACTTATTTTTAAAATGTTTTCTGGACAAGCGATGAATGAGTTCGGAATTTTGAACGTATTTAATAAACTACTTACATTTCATTTCTATACTGTATCAGCCTTTGTAATAAAAAAAATGTTTTAAAAATCTGTAAAAGTGTTATTTTTATTTTCTATACAAAATAAATATTATAAAGAAGAAAGATCTGTCTGTACCGTCTGTACGTTTGTTATGAATAAACTCAAAAACTTGTAAACCGATTTCAAAAAATCTTTCACCATTAGAAAGCTACATTCACCCTCGGTAATAGGCTACTTTTGATCCCGATATTCCCACGGGATCGGGACTTACGCAGGTGAAACCGCGGGACGCAGCTAGTATTCAATAACCCGATACTACCTTCCAATCCGTTCATAATACTTGCCTATTATGAAAGTGTATATCGGTACTTACGCAGGTAAAACTACGGTCCGCTCCTAGTGAAAAGTGATATGATAAGTATGATAACAAAGTAAATTCAAATTTTACAAGGAGAAATACTTCATCTAAAATTTTTCCATGACAGGATTCGAACGTGTACCCCTCGCTTGCCGGGCGAGTGCGCTACCACTGCGCCACACGAGAACCCACGTGACATGGATAATTTATGATTGTGATTTCTCCTTGTTTTGTTTACCGATTATGCATAGAGTAAAATTATACGCGAGCTCGGTTTGATTGAACACCATCGTCATCACCAGAACAGTTTTACTACAGTTCCGGTAGATGGTGCAGTGGTAGCGCACTCGCCCGGCAAGCAAGGGGCACAGGTTCGAATCCTGCAATGGGAGAATTTTTGATGATGTATCTCCTTGTATAATATTTCTAGTAAAAGTGTCTTGAGCAATAAAAACATAAGAAATATTAAAGTAAAATCACACAAAAGCAGTTAATTTTTCTCTTGGCCACATGTACCTACGTGTGCGTCAGCTTGGCCGTGCAATAGATTTACAATAAATTATACCCTATTAAATAAATATACACTTCATAAAATTAAATATCTTATCGTATTTTTTTTTCTACATCATGGCGTCGATCCACGAAGTGTTGTTGTAACTTGGCACATCTGCCAGCGTCGAGTTTATCTACCGTATCCTTCTTCTTCTTTTAGCTTTGGCATCGTACATCTTGTACATCTTGCCATTATCAAGTATTGGCCCGATCGGCTCAAAGTTTCAAGTCGGGAGTCGGGAGCTATGGCAAAGCGGTGGCAACTTTACCATAACCTTCACGGAGCTTTGACAGGAGAGACGAAGAAAGTCCATGTTTAACACTCAATATTGTTTTCACTACACTTGTGCACATTCACGGAACTAAATTGAATAAGATCCCACCCAAAATTACACAATTTAACCCGGTTTACAACATAGTTTCACGTAAACAAAATTGGAGCGCGACATGTTGTCTCCACGTTCCCGCCAAAACTCATCTTAGTATATAGTACTTCTATGTTCAGTTCAGTTCTTTGTTTATGGCCTTTCTGGCAGCATTTAAGGGCAATTTGGGCCAATATCACGTGTTAGGTGGTATTTTATTTTTGGGTGTACAACAAAAATGGTGGCGAATTTTATTGCAACTCCATGTGAGCATCTGTTTGTAATGCGATAATTCCGTGTTCCGCACTGTTATTTTGTTTTCACTACACTGGTTATCTTTCACGAAACTAAATTGATTATTAAGCCACCAAAAATAAACAATTTACACACAAATGACTAGGTTTCACGAAAATAAAATTCCTCCTCCAGGACCTCGCGTTCACCAAGGCGTCTCAAACAGAACTCCCTTAATAGTTTTAAGTGGTAAAGTGTAAGTGACATCGTGTAGTTTGAGCACAATGCTCAAACTACGCGATGACAACATGTCTGAGACCGTTAGGGCCAATTTGGTTGTTCTAGTTTATTAAACAAGAACAACCAAATTGAAATAATATTATTATTTCAAGTTCTGGAATATTTCAAGTTTCTTCTTATTTAAGTATTGGCGTCGTACATCTTGTACATCTGCCAGTATCAAGTATATTGCATGAAATTGACCCGATCGGGCTCTTAATATCAGCTATGGTAAAGCGGTGGCAACTTTACCAAAACCTTCAAGGGGCTTTGGAGGGAACGAAGGAAAGTCCATGTTTAACACTCAATTTTGTTTTCGCTACACTTGAGCACATTCACGGAACTAAATTGAATAAGATTCCACCAAAATTACACAATTTAACCGTGTTTACAACATAGTTCTACGAAAATAAAATTGGAGCACGACATGTTGTCTCCGCCTTCCCGCCAAAACACTCGAGTTAGAGACAAGTCACGTGGCCCACTAAATGTCAACAAAATATGTGAACCATAGAGTATACAAGTGAACTTTTTCCAAAGAGATTTCTTGCTGTAGCTGTGGCATAGACACATAAAAACATTTTACAGCTCTGTGCTTTTCCGTCATTCCTCTGCCGCGGTAAGATTTTTTTAGGTTATTCAGATAACTTGGCGTCATTTCGGATTTCAGTGTAATTACTGTGAATTTACGTTAAAAAGTGGTTAGAAATATTATTATTTACGCTTCGGAATAACGCAGTTTTGTGTAATTTCAGTTAACTGTTGGTGGTAGTGACATATTGGATCTTCCTACTGATAACTCGCAGTGAAACGCTGATTGAAAATGGGCAAAAAAGTGAAAGAATATAAGTCTGGCGACTTTATTTTCGCTAAAGTGAAAGGATACCCTGCATGGCCGGCACGGGTAAGTCTTCAAAACCGATATTATACTATATCTTCGTATATTTCTAGGCATTTCTATTCGCATATTTTCCAATTGGGTTCGGTTCGGCGGGAAGTCAATTTGCCCCAACGCTCTGTGTTTTACGTGATTTTGACACTGTTCTTAGGCGTATGGGCGCTTCCGGGGGCTACACCCACTCTAATTGACAATTATTCGTCCTTATTTATCAAATATTACACAAACATATGCGAATCAAAGTCAAAATCTGTTCATAGATTACCTACCTGTGCAGTCCTTTGTCTCTAGGTAAATAAAACAACATGAAATGACTGAATTTCCAATAGAAATTAGATTTTCTTTGAATGGTATCAAATAGGAACCTAATAGAACTCTGATCTAAAATAACAATATTTTGTTAACTACATACAAGAAAAACCTGTTAAGGTACCTACCTAACTTAAGAAAATTTGCCCTGGACCCCGATTGAGTACAATTAGGCTCAAATATGATATACAGACAGCTAATTCTAATAAATAACTTATTGGAAAATCAATAGGATTATGATTCCATATGGTACAGGTTTCAAAACAAGTACTCGCAACAAAAACCAACTTTGCAGCCTTGTATAACAAATAGTCTGTTGAAAAAAACTGTTGTTGTGTGGTGAGGGTTACCCATTCGGAACATTTGTTCCTTAGCAGTGGGTATAGCCATTATACCTACTGCTGCTAAAATGAAATAAAGTGCCAATTAAGCTAGTCCTTTGAATTGTATGTCCGCTCATATAACTCACAAAACTACATATCTACACAAAGATATTGGGTACCTATAATAGATAAAAAATGGCTGATGTGCAAAGACGATAATTATTTCATAGGAGTTGCATGGGAAATGTACTGCGCGAACTTTCCCTTTCCACATCAAAATGTTTTCAACTAGTTTGCCGGCCACTATACCTATATTTATATGGTTTATTGTCTTAAATAATGGATATAAAAAAAAACTAATTAGGGGCAGGATGGTTCGTGCTTTTAAGTCATCTTACTAATATTATAAATGTGAAAGTAACTCTGTCTGTCTGTCTGTTACGCTTTCACGCCTAAACCGCTGAACCGATGTTGATGAATTTTGGTATAGAGATAAATAGGACCTTGGAGAAGGACATAGGCTTTTAATCCCGTAAATCCCGCAGGATCGGGACTTACGCGGGTGAAACCGCGGGCACAGCTAGTATGTAATAAATAACAGTAATGTTATTTTTACTATTTTGGTTTCTCTACAAAGTTGATTTCAGTTTGATAATATAGGCATGTGTTCAAATATACACAACCCAAAAACGGAACATACACCTAATTCTCTGTGGTGGCGTGTCGGGGGCAGGCTCGACTGCAATGCAGAAGGTTGCAGGTTCGATTCCTGCTGGGTGCAAGTACTTATGCTTAAAAATAAATATTTGTTTCTGGGCTGGGTGTTTTCTATAATAAATAAATAAATTAATAATAATAAATTCTGTGAACAACACACAGCGCCATCTAGCCCCGTGGTAAGTGACTAAGCTTGTGTTACGGTGACTAGACAACGGATATAAAACTTATATTTATTTTTCTTTTGTAAATACATACTTATTAATTATTATACATAGAGGGACACCCAGACCAGATACAAATATTTACTTGTAAGCATAAATACTTCTATGTATCATATGTATGTATTTACAAATAGTACCCATAGTACAAGCCTAATGCTTAGATTGCACTGTGTGTAATGTTGTGCAACATTCATTTTTTATTATTGGGCTTTGATTAGTTTGATCACACAGATTTTATGTGTGTACTATAACAAGTCCGTACAGTGATGAGTCCTCACCCTTAACTGTCACTTGAAGATTAAGTGATAGTTTGTTAAGAGGTCCATCATCATCATTCGAGCGTTGTTCCCGGTTGCATCTCTCTCGAGAGCCCGGGGTCCGCTTTCCTACTTTTACGTCTCCACTTCGCACGATCTTCGGCAATCGCACAATCTTCGTTAAGAGGTCCACCAACAGTCCTTTATATGCGTCGTCTACAATCCAACCCTGCAACATCTACTTTTCAACAAAGAGGTTTTGATCTATATGGATCACTGAAATGAATCTACAAGTACGCTGGAATTCCTATACCATACAAAATTACATTAGATCTTTGAGCCGATTTGATTTGCGCCATGTTCTGTTGAGGGTCTTTGCGCTGATGGTGACCGTCTCTGGAACTATTAGTTCCATAGACAGTCACCATCACTTTCAATAGAAAACGCGCGACAACATGGCGCAGATCAAATAGGCAAAAAATTCAGTGTGAAACCTCCTGTCCATAATAATATAATTCAGGTCAGTGATATGGATTTATTTTAAACTTAGAACCAACTCAACAAACTATTTATGTACGAACTCAGTTCCATCTTGAATTGTTTGATTTGAATCGTGATTTTCTATTAATTATTCAAGTGGCGCATGGCGGCCACTTCAATAATTGACCAATCAGAGAATCGGATGCTGGATGTAGCGGAGTTGGATTCTAGACGACACATATGTAATCTGTTTACATTATTCCAGTCCGGCACTGGATTGCCACTGAAATAGTGTAAAATGCCACTGAAATGCACTTATATAAATTAAGCCTTGGAAATGCAGGGAACTGCCCGTTAAACAATATTAATAATTTATAAATAGAATGGGCAAGGCCCGACTGCAATTCAGATGGTTCCCTGTTCAATTCCCGCTGTGTGCAAGTATTTTTGATTAAAAATATTTTTTTGTTTCTGGTATTAAGTATTTTGTTTGTATTTCAGGTTCAAAAACTAAATGGAAAGAAATACTTCGTCTATTTCTATGGAACTGGGGAGACGTAAGTGTAAAATGGCTTCTTGTCAATTGTTAACCATTACCTCGTAAGTCCTACTGCTTTCCATTTAGATGCAAACTATTTTATAGGGTATCCAAAGGGTAAAAATGGGAAACTATTACTGAGACTTCACTGCCTGTCTGTCTGTCACCAGGCTGTATCTCATGAACCGTAATAACTAGACGGTTGAAATTTTCGCAGATGATGTTGCCATGCCACTATAACAACAAATACTAACAACAAATATTCAAGGGGGGACTATCATACAACAAACGTGATTCTTTACAGACTTTTTTCTTCTTTTCAACGATACCGTGATGTATTTTGACTACTAGCGCCATCTAGTGAGATTGGAGAAAGACTGGCGCTAATGGTTTAATAAATTGTAACGTTCGGGTTGCATTCACAAATAACTCATTTCTTGTTATTCGGGAAGAAGGGTCACAGCCTAGTGCGAGCCCCACTGATATTGTAATATTATATTGTATCATTTTGGAAAATAAACTTATTTGTATTTATAAACGTTATTTCTTAGTGTTTACCACACTAGGTAATAATGCTTTCAAAAACTTTAGTACCCGGCGGGACTCGAACTACTGGTATTCCGTTCCAGCGCGTTAGTCGCGGGTTCGAGTCCCGCCGGGTACAAAATTTTTTGAAATCATTTTTTCAAAAAGCATTATTTGTATTTCTACTTTCCAGTGCGAATCTTCCACCGAACATGATATTTGATTATGCGGAGAACAAAGACAAGTTCCTGAGCAAGTCGGTGAAGCGACGTGACTTCAATGATGGTGTCAAGCAAATTGAACATGACTTTGCCAATAATGTTCCCCTCGAGGCTGTTATTGGAGTGCCTATGGAGGTGAGTTTAAGCTATTAAACTTTTTCTCCTTTTTAGTGTTCCGTACCCAAAGGATAAAAACTGGACCCTATTACTGAGACTTCCCTGTCTGTCCGTCTGTCACCAGGTTGTATCTCACGAACCGTAATAGCTAGGTAGTTGAACTTTTCACATAAGATGTATTTCTGTTGCCGCTAGAATAACAAATATTTAAGAGGGGCTCCCATACAACAAAAGTGATTCAAGGACAGAAAAACGCAACGATACCGCGATGTATTTTGACTACTAGCGCCATTTAGTAATGATACAGGAGAAAGACTGGCGCCAATGGTTAAATAAATTGTAACGATTGTGTTGCGTTCACAAATTGGGTGGTCCAGTGTTCATTTGAGGGTTCCGTACCCAATTGTGATAGTGGCACCTCGCGCACGAGGGCTCAAATTAAAATAAAAAAAAGGGTTTTTTATTTTTATTGTTGAAGTATTTTTCCTCTAAAATATTGATGTTAACCTAATCTATGTTTTAAAGGTGGGCATAGAAGCTGATACCTCTGCCATTGACTCAGCCATGGACACAACTGCTGACGAAACTATGAACGATACCGCTGACGAGACCGCCGGAGACACTGCCGATGACGTAAGCACTTAATACTGTACACCTTTCCACTTACTGCAATGTGGGAGCGGTGCAGAGAGTATTTCTCTCTCTCTCTCCCACTCACTGCAATGTGGGAGCGGTGCAGAAAGTATCTCTCTCTCTCCCTCTCTCCCACTCACTGCAATGTGGAAGCGGTGCGGAGAGCATTTCGCTTTCTCTCCCACTCATGACTCATATGCAGTCGGGCGAAGGCCCGACTGCAATGCAGAAGGTTGCGGGTTCGATTCCCGCTGGGTGCAAGTCTTTATGCTTAGTAATAAATATTAGTTTCTGGTCATGGTATTTTCTTTTTATCCTATGTATGTGTTTACAAAAAATAAAAGTAAACACGCCAAGTAATACAGTTCACACGCCTCATTATTGGACTTTTCTCTAGCCAAACACATATATAAAGATTTTATGTGTGTTCTGTTGAAGTCCAAACAGTAGAGAGTCCTCAGCCAAAACTAACACTTGGAGATTAAGCGTCAGTTTGTCAGGAGGTCCAACAATAGTCCTTTATACTCTGTTTACATTATCATCATCATCACCATTTAATGATAAGTCTTAAAATTATAAAATGACTATCTGCGTCCCGCGGTTTCACCTGCGTAAGTCCGTGGGAATATCGGGATCATTATAAAGAGGTAACGTTAGTAACATTTTACTATTTATGGTATGGATTTTCCGGGTAATATCAGAAACTACTGGATCGATTTCAAAAATTCTTCGCCAATAGAAAACTACATTATCCCGATCCCGATCGGGACTTACGCGGGTAAAACCGCGGGAATCTGCTAGTTTACTTATAAATCCAGTCCAGCACTGGATTGCCACTAAAATATTGTACAATGCTACTGAAATACACTTTAATTAAAACAACACAAATAATTTAATAATAGACATTAGAGATGGGCAGCCTATCGCTAATAGACATCCATAAAAAGTTGATATTAAAATGCTTTCCGTAGAACTGAAAATAAAATAAAATTCAGATATGAAAATCCATAAAATATTTAAGTACCTACCTATATAGAAAAGTCAAAAGTTTTAGTTTTTTTATTTTCTTACCCGACTTTCCGACTTTGTCACAATAGTCCAAGTCTTGAGGAGATACCAAACAATCTATAATCGATTTTTTTTTTTCTAGTTTGAATACATACTGATTTTCATGTATTATTTTTTAGACATTGAACACAACACAAAACGATGCCGCCGTTGAAGATTCCGACGAAACTGGTGCCTTGGTGATTGATGAAGGTGGAAAGGTAATATCCTTTTTAGGGTCCGTAGTCCGTACCCAAATTTCGCCGGTTTTTTATATTACGTACCAAAACCAATAGGCCAGCATTTGACCAGTATCTTCTTTTTGTGTTAGAGTTGTCAAATCGCCCTAAGACCTCTAAATTGACCTAACGACTACTATCAGAAATAACAACCGGGACCAACCGCTTAGTCAGGCAGTCAATCAGGATCAATCAGTCAATCATTTTATAGATTTAGTTTCTGAGATTACCCCCAATATACATACATACAAACATACGAGGGCTGAATGTAGGGTTGCCAACCGTACTATAATATATAGAATTGTACTATATTTCAGCTCAGCGTACTATATATTTTTGAAAGCACATATAGTACGCAAAAATACTATATTTCTGGCATAATTTGTAAAAAGTTGTTTCTTTTATAAATTCCTCCTCTCTGCATTTACAGAGGACTGTTTTCTACGAGTATGTAGAGGGAAAAAAGAAAAGCCATAAAAAAGGTGCTCATAATTTAAATTAAATTTAAAAAAAATGTTCCCGACATTCAATCTTTAAAGATTGAATGTCGCGAACATTTTTTTTTATATTCAAGAAAGAAAGAGTATTTTAAAGTGTGAAAAAAAGGTTAAGTGCAAAAAATACGTATTTTTTCGAAATATTCTACAAAACACCGATTTAATTTTTGTACTATATTTTTTTTGGGTCGTACTATATTTTTTAGCCACAAATACTATATTTTTCGAAAAAACTGTTGGCAACCCTAGCTGTATGATAAGTACGCGTGTTTACCGACTAAGGGCACCACCGACGCAAAATAAAAATGCCATCATGTAGCGCCATTTTTACAATGATTACGGTCAACATTTCATACAGATTTGTCGATTAGTTTTGTTTTCACAGCTATTGAAAGCTATCAAGTGAGTTTTTATTTGCAATCATGGAGAAAGAACAATATCGATCAGTGATTGCTAATAAACACGCATTTGATGACTTTCAACATCTGTGAAAACAAAACTATTCGACAAATCTGTCTGGAATTTTGACTGAAATCGTTATGAAGATGGCGCTACATGATGGCATTTTTATTTTGCGTCGATGGTGCCCTCAGTCGGTAAACACGGGTACTTATCATATCGCCCTCGTAAAATGTAGCTTTCCATTAGTGAAAAAAAAAACATTTATTCATTTAGAACGTTGTATAAATTACATACGTACGTTTTGAAACGTCGAGATGTTACTGTGGTTTAGAGATTACCCCAATATACATACTTACATACACGTTACCCACGTTACTTCTTCATAATGTTAGTATAGATAACCATCGCCAAAACCAAAGAATAACAAAAACAGTTGTTACAGGGAGTAGCAGCAAAAGGCAGGAAGTCGAAAGCCGACCCCAAACCGCCGGCTACACCGAAAGCCGACCCCAAACCGCCGGCTACACCGAAAGCCGACCCCAAACCGCCGGCTACACCGAAAGCCGATCCCAAACCGCCGGCCACACCGAAAGCGGCTCCCAAAACACCGCGCGGGAAAGGGAAGAAAGAAGAGAAGGCGGATGAAGTGGAAGATGAGAAGAAAGAGGAAGAGATCGTTAGCAGGAGCGGAAGGAAAATTAGACCTAAGAGGTATGATACAAAATAAATTAAAAATTAAAAAACAGACTTCAAAAAGCATAAAATTACCTTTTTCGCTCGAGTGAGGTATTTTGAATCCCTCGATTCACTCAGGATTCTACTTAAGAATCCCGCGCTTCGATCGAGATTCTACTCTAGAATCTCTCGCTCCTCTCTGGATTCAAAAACAGTCGTCAAAAACATCTACTATTATTAAGAATTTGGTTCCAAAAAGGATTTTCAGTCTTACGAATAGTTGCCGAGAATTTCTGCTATTCGCTATTAAAAATCCGTACAGTAAAAGTCACTGCCAAAATCTGATTTTGAAGCCCTATTTCAGATGTGCGATTGTGACAAACATATAATTAAATCCTACTAATATTATAAATGGGAAAGTTCGTGTGTAAATGAGTATGTTTGTTACTCCTTCAAAAACTACTAAATCGATTGAGATGAAACTGTATAGGCAGAAAGATGGGAATCTGGGTTAAGACATAGGCTACTTTTTATCTCCAAACTCCCGCGGGATCGGGACCTACGCGGGTGTAACCTCAGGGCGCAGCTAGTGTAGAAATATTTTAAAGACGAAATAGATAAGTACAACTACAAAAAAGCACATCAAAATCAAAGAGGGACTCGAACCCGTCATTATCACAAAAAAACATGTTTTTTTTTGTGATAATGGTAAGGAATCCTTTGTCCGCGAGTCCGACTCGCATTTGACCGGTTTTTGTTAAGGAATTTGTTAGAAATTAAGAGGACAGTCTCCATTCTCTTTCTCCATACAAACGTAGTCGACGTTTTCCTCCGGATAAAGACATTAGAGCAAATATGTTTATGCCATAAAACCTATATCTGTCATGACTATGCATCCACCTTTTGATGTTTTTCATTTTCTAATTAGAATAAAAAAAAATCAAAAGGTAGATGCATAGTCATGACAGATATAAGTTTTATGGCATAAACATATTTGCTCTAATGTCTTTATCCGGAGGAAAACGTCGAATACGTTTGTGTGGAGTAAGAGAATGGAGACTAATTTGTCAAAAAAAACTAATTCTTATACTGATTTGTCGGTTGGTGTTTATTACTTTTAGCATTGTTTCAATTCTCAACTTTTCGAGACCTTATTAGGTCTCTTCTTCAGGATTGACTGAGATGTGATTGTTATTCTAATGTATTAAAAAGTTACAGATAAACTACCGTCTTATCAAATACAAGCAGAGCCCCGCGTTATCGCCCGCGTAAGTCCCGATCCCGTCGTGGGAATATCGGGATCAAAATGAGCCTATGTTACTCAGGGTGAATGTAGCTTTCTATTGGTGAAATAATTTTTGAAATCGGCACAGTAGTTTTTAGGTTTATTCATTACAAAAACACACACCACACATCACACAAAAATGCAAATCTTTCCTCTTTATAATATTAGTATAGACTTACTATGCACAAATCACTTTTACAACAGTATGTTTTATTACTACGTAACTTCGGAAACGCGCCTATACATGAGAAGAAGTCACAAGAAAGAAGGAAAGAAAGAAAATATGTGGGGGTTAATTTCTTATTATTTTTCAGATATATTGACGAACAAACTGATGACAATACGACTCTCCCGTCTCCGGCGCCGAAGAAACGCCGCGCCCCATCGCCGGACAAAGATAAACAGGACAAAGAAAAACAAGATAAACAGGACAAAGAAAGACAAGAAAAAGAAAAGAATATCAACCATTTTAATGCTGTGACACAAGTAAGTGTTGTTTATTAAATTAAAATCATTTTGGAGTTCCGTACCTCAAAAGGTAATAAGGGAACTTCTCTAAGATCACTTCGTTGTCCGCCTGTCCATCCGTCTGTCATGCATGACCACTGACCTGAATTATGAGGACAGGAGGTCTTGCACTGAATTTTGTGCCTATTTGATCTGCGCCATGTTGCGCTGTTGTCGCGCGTTTTCCATTGAAAGTGATGGTGACCGTCCATGGAACTAATAGTTCCGGAGACGGTACAAAGATCTAATGTCATTTTGTATGGTATAGCAATTTCAGGGTACTTATATAGTTTCATTTCAGTGTGCATGATCCTTTATCTCGGGACCAAGTAGTATTCTACTCATGTATTCTTTGTGATGTAGATATCCGATATGAAAGCGTTTTGAAAATTCCCAAGGGATCGGAACTTAAGAGAGTAAAACCGCGGAACACAGCCAGTGTTCAATAACTAAGTAAACACTAAACATCATAAGTATTGGTGTAATATAAAAATTAAGCTATTGATAATTTTTGTTTCAGTCCGAACTTGAAGAGTTAAAGGAACCATTTAAATCAGGTGAGTAAAATTACAAAAAAAGTATAATTTGTAGTATATCCGTTATCTAGTACCCATTGTACCAAATACCCAGATGTAGACATAGTACCCAGATGTATGCATACGATAAGAAAGGGTTTTTAAATATTCGCGGCCGGGGTAACTAGGTTTCACGAAAATTAAAATTCATCAACACATCTCATCAACGCGTTCCCGCCAAAACTCCTATGCTTTCTTTATATGCTCTATGATTTTAAATAGAGTAAGTTTAACAAAAAAGTGCAACTGAATTTGCAATCTCCAGGTTTGACTGAAAATCACAATGAAAACCAAGAATCGGCAACCAATCAAAGTCGGGATCAAGATAAACAAGAAAATTTTAATCAGAAACAAGATTTGACAAAAAATCTGGTTAAGAAAAATCAAGATTTAGATACTCAGAAACCAAATATAGCCACTCAGAAACCAGATTTAGATAATGATTCAAGTCCGAACCAAGACTTAGACACTCAGAAACCAGATATAGCCACTCCGAAACCAGATTCAGATAAATATCCGAGTCCAAACCAATATTTAGCCACTCAGAAACCAAATATAGCCACTCAGAAACCAGATTCAGATAATAATTCGAATCCAAATCAAGATGTAGCCACTCAGAAACCAGATTTAGCCACTCAGAAACCAGATTCAGACAACAAACCGAGGCCCAACCAAGATTTCGACACTAAGAAACTTGGTTTGCCTAAAAACCAGGATCAGAACCAAGATATAGGGAAAAGTAAGAACCAAAACTCTAAAAAACCGACATCAGCTATGTCAACTAAATTTGGTGATATTGGACCTAATATGTTTTACAAAGATATTGTGCAAGAAGATCTTGAAGAGAATAATGAAGAAGCTAAATTGACCGAAGAGAAGATATTGGCAATGTATCCCCAAGAAAATAATTATTAGAAAAGAAAGAAAAGAAGTATTGTTTCTTTTAAATATTAAGCAGGCTTAAGCACTTAAAATAGAATATAATTTTACGTTAAAACGAAACGAAAATGTTTGAATCTTTGTTTTTTAATTGCAGACTACGATTTGTTTGACACATCTTCCTGAAGAAAAAATGTCAAATGCAAAGAGCCAAAACGTCAGATTATAGTCTGAAATTAAAAAAAAAACAAACTATATTATATGAATAGCATATTGTTAAATTAATTAATTACCTATTAATTAAATATGTATTCGTTACTATTGAATATTAATATACTTCCTATAAATATTGCAGGACGTTACACACAGCTCAATCTAGCCCCCAAACTAAGCACTACATATTACTAGCTGACCCTGCAAACGTTGTTTTGCCTTATAAATTATAGATAGTAGCCGATTCTCAGACCTACTGAATACGTATACAAAATTTCAAAATAATCGGTCAAGCCGTTTCGGAGAAGTACGGTAACTAACACTGTGACATGGAAATTTTATATATTAGATTAGATATAGGTCCAGGTTATTACCTCTGATAGCAGTCATTAGGTCAAGTAAGAGGCCTTAGTGTGACCCTAACTCTAACACTAGGTAAAACACTTCACTCTTTTCTCACTTTTCACCACGAAAAATGTATTTTTTCTTTAAAATATTTTAAAGAAAAAATACATTTTTATAAATTCACTCGCTTCGAGAATTGAACTCGCATCTTTGGGCCTATATAATACCCCACACGTATCTCAGACGGTTGGATTACATACCCAAAGACGCGAGTTCAATCCTCGCCACGAGTGATTTTTTAAAGATGTATTTTTAAAATATTTCTGCCGAGAAAAATTTTAGTGAACAAAAATACGAAGTAAGAAATGAATATTATGTATTTAGATCTATATTATAAAAGAAAGTCGAGTTAGTTACACTATTTATAACTCAAGGCTGAACGGCTGAACCGATTTGGTTGAAATATGGTGGGGGAGGTAGCTTAGAACCGGGAGAAGGACGTAGGGTACTTTTGATCCCGTAAATCCCGCAGGATCGGGCGGGCGAAACCGCGAGGCGTAGCTAGTTTTTAATAAGTAAAAGTCACAGTTTTTTAAATATTATGTTTTTCGATTCATAAGTCATAGTTTTTTGTCTTTCCTATTGCAGAGGACCCTGAGAAAGACAACATACTAATCGCGTACCTGC
Source organism: Idaea biselata (assembly GCA_958496205.1). Classification (NCBI taxonomy): domain Eukaryota; kingdom Metazoa; phylum Arthropoda; class Insecta; order Lepidoptera; family Geometridae; genus Idaea; species Idaea biselata. Next base: position 53,436,968 of record OY292394.1, on the reverse strand, counting down.
CTACAACCCAATACGTGGGCATCCGGCTGTTCACTGCGCGACCGTCCAGCTTCAAGAGCGAAGGTTCCCGGCTGCAGTGGGATAAGCAAGCTGCTAGCAATGCTATCACCTTGAAAATGCAGCTCGGTAAGTCTTTCTTTAAACATTTGATCTTTTTAATATTTTTAATTGTACACAAAAGCATTTTAAAAGACACATTAAACGATTGCTACTTGCTAATACATTTCTCGCAGGCACTATTGGTTGTTTTGTTATTAGAGCTTCCTAGGACTGAAAAAAAAATATTAGTACTACACTAAATAGGTGCCTACAAAATCTTGGCATATAAAACGTGGAGCATGTAACGGCTAGAAATCGAAGTCGACCCGCCCAACTTGACTTTAGAATGGCCGGCCACTTGGTATAGTTAATGTTTTTGAAGCCACGTAAGTACTAAATATATGAACAAAGGTACCAAATAGTTCTAAATAGGTCTGAAATAATAAGCGTAGTTTGGTGTAAATCTATTGCTTGTTCCGGCCAAACTGACGCCCACAATTTATTGTTCAAAATACATCGTTTCGCATTGCATCGTGATCGCCACTCAAGGACTATAAATATTACCTGTAATTTATTTATTAATACTTTAAGGGAAAAATTCACAGTACGCCTTGTTTTATTACAGAACGGGGTCAAATAAGTCCGCAGTCGATCCAAGCGCAGCTGGTCTTAGATTTGAGTCTGAGTGACGAAGAAAAGGCTACGTTAGATAAGGAGAGAGAGACAGGTAAAATTATGACCTTACTAGCAGCGCCTCGTGGTTTCAATGGTGTAAGTCCCGATCCCGTGGGGATTTACAAAAATCGTTTCTTATCGGATGCCGACATCATTAAAAGACCACACTCTCCAAATTGCATCTCATCTAAGACAAGGGAGACAAGAAATTGTACATGGCAGCTATTTACAATGACTTTTTCACAAGGTTTGAAAACAACGGCTGAAGTCAATATTTTGCACTGGTTTTCATTACACATAGACACTTTCACAAAAATAATTGATTAATATGCCCCCGAAATTAAACAATTTACAAGCATTTCAACTAGGTTTCACGAAAATTAAACGTAACGCGTTCCCGCCAAAACTCCTACTGAATAATATATTGTTTACAGAGGAGAAGAAATCCCGCGTCCAGTTTCTGAAGACTGAAATGAAGTTGATCGAGCTGGATGCAAAGATCAAGACTTGCCTGTGTCTAGAGAAGGCGGATACGAACATGTGTCTCAAGCTGTTGGATGAGTTGATGGGTAAGTTATTTTATATATCCCATACAACAAACGTGATTAAGGTACCTGAAAACGTAAAGATATTACGATGTTTTTCTTTAAAAAAAGGTATGTGCGCTAATAACATCGCTCTTACGGTGAAGGTCGTGAGGAAACCAACATGTCCTAGGTTCACCACGGTCCGAAGACATGGGATATTCAGTGTTTTCTATGTATCATGTGTATGTATTTACAAAAAAAAAAGTATAATATTTAGTATATCCGTTGTCTAGTACCCATAGTACAAGCCTAGTGCTTAGTTTGGGGCTAGATTGCGCTGTGTGTAACGTGCAATATTTAAATTTATTTCATATTTTTTTTATGTATTTTGACCACTAACGCCATCTAGTGAGACTAAAGAAAGACTGGCGACAATGGTTAAATAAATTGTAACGTTCGTGTCGCGTTCTCAAATTGGTTGGTCCAGTGTTCATTTTATGGTTCCGTACCCAATTGTGATAGTGGTACGAAACCCTTCGTGCGCGAGTCTCGCAGTTGGCCGGGATTTTTTACGGTTCCGTACCCTCCAGTATCTCTGTCTGTCTGTCACCAGGTTCTATCTCATAATGAGTGTATTTCTATTCTTGGTTTAACAAGAATAACTAAGAACCGATTAAAATAAATATTTTTGTGGGTCTTCCGTACAACAAACGTGTTTTTTTGTATTATTGTTATAAAAATCCTTCGAGCGCTAGTCCGGCTCGCACTTGGCCGGGATTTTTTTAAACTGTTAGCAGCGTTCCGGAGTTTCACCCGCGAAAATCCTAATCTCGCGAAAATTTCGACAATCCTATTTATTTTTCTGTTCCCTTTTTTCATGAATTTTATCATATAGTAGCTGCAACCCGCGGTTTTACCCGCGTACCTACCGATCCCGTGAGAATATCGGGATTAAAAGTAACCTAGAATATTACTCAGGGTGATATCAAAAATTCTCTCACCATTAGAATGCTACTTTCTAATGGTGAAAAATCGTCTCCTGGTTCTAAGCTACCTCTCCACTAATTTTCAGCCAAATCGGTTTAGCCGTTCTTGAATTATAAAAAGTGTAACTAACACGATTTTCTTTTATATATAGGTATAGATAATTATACTAAAGATTTCTTATATATTTACAGAGTTAGACGTAAAGCCTCTAATGCTGCTAAAGCACCCATCTTGCCTCGAGACAGTCAAGCGCATGCGCGCTTACGTCGGTAATACACCCTCGTGGGATCTAAGCGAAAACGACGCGCTTTTGTTCAGTAAACAAGCGCACAAGATCAGGAAACAAGCGGACACGCTCTACAGGAATATGAAGGTAAGTTTGTGGGATCTAAGCGAAAACGACGCGCTTTTGTTCAGTAAACAAGCGCACAAGATCAGGAAACAAGCGAACACGCTCTAAAGGAATATGAAGGTAAGTTTGTGGGATCTAAGCGAAAACGACGCACTTTTGTTCAGTAAACAAGCGCATAAGATCAGGAAACAAGCGGACACGTTCTACAGGAATATGAAGGTAAGTTTGTGGGATCTAAGCGAAAACGACGCGCTTTTGTTCAGTAAACAAGCGCATAAGTTCAGGAAACAAGCGGACACGCTCTACAGGAATATGAAGGTAAGTTTGTGGGATCTAAGCGAAAACGACGCGCTTTTGTTCATTAAACAAGCGCATAAGATCAGGAAAAAAGCGCACATCGGTTATTATAAAATTTTAGTCTTTAAAATAAATATTGCACGACGTTACACACAGCGCAATCTAGCCCCAAACTAAGCACTAGGCTTGTGCTATGGATACTAGACAACGGATATACTACATATTATACTTTTTTTTTTCTATATGGTGTGTATTTATTATGGGCCTCGTTGCCTGAAATCAATTCATTAAATAAATAAATAAATGCTTTATTCAATTACCATACAATGTTTATACAATGCTATTGTGGGAACCTTTTTTTAAGTAATACATATACTTGTGTCAGAATGTTCCGCCCTTCCAACAAACATCATTATATTACTAGCGACCCGCCCCGGCTTCGCACGGTCCATTTTTTACATATAAACGTTCCTTTTGAATCATTCTATCTATTTAAAAAAAGCCGCATCTTAATCCGTTGCTTACTTTTAAAGATCTGAGCTGCATAGGGACAAATTTCAAAATTTAAAATATGTATATTCATTTGGATATTTTTTACTTAACACTTTGAAACCGCAGTAATATAATGTGTCTTCGGAACGCGACCTCCAATGAGAAGAAGACACAAGAAACTCATGGGGTTTCACCTGAAAGCGAGTTTGTTTTATACTACATATATAGTGATAGTAATATGTATGTATTTACAAAAAAAAATGTATTATATCCGTTGTCTAGTCACCGTAACACAAGCTTAGTAGCTTACCACGGGGCTAGATGGCGCTAGATGGTGTGTTGTTCACAGAATTTATTTATTTAAATATGGCAGGACCGAACTAAGCAGTAGGCTTGTCCAGTCAGAAAATAATTTTAGAGTAGATAGATAAACCTGGTGTTTCGACGTGGGGGTATTAAGCCGAAAGGGGGCTGTTTTAGAGGTCTAGGCGAACAACTTTTATTCTATACTTTTGGAAATTCGAAGTAGTTTTCGAAAATTTTGAGTTTAAAATTTGCATGAAAAGGCTTAATACCCCCTCCTCGGAGCACCGTGATTATAGATTATAAGTTATAACTTTATTTGTACCCTGCAACTTATTTATTTATTTACTAGCTGACCCGGCAAACGTTGTTTTGTCTTATAAATTATAGATAGTAGCCGATTCTCAGACCTACTGAATACGCATATAAAATTTGGTAAAAATCGGTCGCGCCGTTTCGGAGGAGTACGGTAACTAACATTGTGACATGGAAACTATATTTTAGAAGATTTTAGTGATTATTATATTATTTGCTTACAGGAACTATACATAACTCCTGAAGGCCTGTCGTTTTGGGAGTATTTCTCCGAGAGAGTTGTGCAGTTTAAGAAGGCGACTTCCAAGTTGGCTGCCACGGAGCTATTGGAGATGGTGCATGAACCTATTGGTAAGGATTTCCTATTATTTTGAACAAGTTCCACTATTAATATTCTATTTTTAAGTGCTTAAGCCTGCACTGGGCTTTCATAGAAAGATTTACCCCGGTTAATATACTCCCGTATTGAGTAAGATGCTGGTTCGAATCCAGCCCTGCGTCTATCGTGCGTTGTGTTTTTGCAGAAGTATTGTTTCTTTAAAATATTTCGATGAAAGCCCACGGCAGGCTTAAGCACTTAAAATAGAATATTACAGCTAGTTTTATTCATAAAATTAAATATATTGTAATAATAATAACATCGCTCTTACGGTGAAGGAAAAACATCGTGAGGAAACCAACATGTCCTAGGACTCACCACGGTCTGAAGACATGGGATATTCAGTGTTTTCTATGTATCATATGTATGTATTTACAAAAAAAAAGTATAATATGTAGTATATCCGTTGTCTAGTACCCATAGTACAAGCCTAGTGCTTAGTTTGGGGCTAGATTGCGCTGTGTGTAACGTCGTGCAATATTTATTATTTATTTATTGTTTTGGTGACAGAATTATCTCAGCCCTCGGCGGTGACGATGAGGTCAGCCATAACGGCGGCCGCGGAGGAAGAGCCGCCGGTCTCTGAAGATGAACCGCCGGTTAAGAAGACCAAGACTCCTCGTAAGTCTCTAATGTAAAGAAAATAAAATAAAAAAAAGTGTGGCACTCGGGGACTGCCGCGGTAAAGCTATTGCATAGCATTTTTTATCAACTTATGCAATTGTAATATTTTTTATTTTGTACCACGTTGCCATGTAGCTCGGCCGGAGCTAGGCGGAGTGTTAGGTTTTTTTCGTTACGAAATTTCTTCATTCAAAACTCAAAGCCCGCGATAAAAACTATGCAATAGCTTAAAATAATTAAGCCACGATAGCATAATTCAAAGAGAATTGTATCTAACTAAACTTATTCGATATGTTATAGTATAGGTACAGTTTTTCAATACAAATCATTATATTTAAGTACTAGCAACTCCCCGCGGTTTCACCCGCATAAATCCCGATCCCGTGGGAATATCGGGATCAAAAGTAGCCTATCCAAGACTGAAAGAATTATTCAAATCGGACCAGCGGTTCCTGAGATTAGCGCGTTCAAACAAACAAAAAAACAAACTCTTCCGTTTTATAATCTAATATATAAATCTAATATATAAAATTTCCATGTCACAGTGTTAGTTACCGTACTCCTCCGAAACGGCGCGACCGGTTTTTATGAGATTTTGTATACGTATTCAGTAGGTCTGAGAATCGGCTACTATCTATAATTTATAAGGCAAAACAACGTTTGCAGGGTCAGCTAGTTTTTTTATAATTTTGGTCTCTAAGGCGGAACTAAAGTTCGCCGGGTCAGCTTGTCAAAACTTCAAGTATTATATCCGTTGTCTAGTCACCGTAACACAAGCATAGTAGCTTACCACGGGGCTAGATGGCGCTGTGTGTTCGCAGAATTTATTTGTGTATTTATTATCGAAATTAAAGACATTTTTCAGTTTTAATCGCGTGGTGTTTATTACTTTTAGCATTGTTTCAACGCTCAACGTTTCGAGACATTTACAGGTCCCTTCTTCAGGATTGACTGAAGAATTATTGATGATTGAATTCTCGAATAATAATAAAGTAACAAACACCACGCGATTAAAACCCAAAAATGTCTTTAATTTCAATACAACATCGCGATAAAATCTATTTATTATCTTTATAGAAAAAGCAAAAAAACCACCACCGACACCGAAAGGCAAGAGAAGCACGAGGAAACAACAGATTGAAGAGAAGGATGACAAAATAGAAGATGAAGAGGGAGAGAAAGAGACACAAAACGAAGCCGCGAAGAAGACCGCCAATGCAGAGGGAGAGGGTGAAAAGAATAATAAAAATGAGGTAAGAATAGAAGTTTATTGTTAATTAACCCCCTTACTTATAAACGATGACTAAGTTTATGTAACGTTTGTCTCTGTCTGTTAAGCCTCTGTAGTAGGCCAGAATTGATTTTTCTCGGACAGATAACTATACAATTTCTTTGAAACATCAGTTTTGAAAACAATGCTAATTAAAGTTGAGGATAATTACTAGGTCATGTAAGTTGTGAAAACAGGATTACAAAAAAAAATCTCAATAGAATAAAATCACAAAGTTCCTTCTAAATTTTACAACTAAATAGCACTAGGCAGTCAATATTTTACTTAAACTAATAAAACTTTGTAGATGAACTGATCTTAGTTCAATGCAGGGCATCTATGATTTGAAATTTAAAATTAATGTTTTGTTATCTTGTGATTACCAATTGTTTGATTTTACGCTCTAAAATTTTGCGTACTAGGATCTTATGTCCTTCATTAACACATCTGAAATTCGCTAGCGCTATCCCTGTCACGCAATTGGGGTTATACGGGCCCTTAACTGATAGTCTACGTTATTAATACAGTATTTTGTATGCCAAATTTGAGCCCGATCCATCCATTGGTTTGAGCTGTGCGTTGTTTGTAAATCAAGACACAGGGTTTTGTAAACAGAAAATAAAGTAAATATCTTTTAAATGTTTTTAGGGAAACGAAAAAGAGAAACCCACAGAAGAAACAGAAAAAGAAAAGGAGAAAGAAACACTAGATAAAGATAAAGAACAAAAAGATAAGTCTACAGAACAACAAGATAAGTCTACAGAACAAAAAGATAAATCCACAGAACAAAAAGATAAGTCCACGGCACAAAAAGATAAGTCTACAGAACAAAAAGATAAGTCAACAGAACAAAAAGATAAGTCAACGGAACAAAAAGAGAAATCTACGGAACAAAAAGATAAATCTACAGAACAAAAAGATAAGTCCACGGAACAAAAAGATAAGCCCACAGAACAAAAAGATAAATCTACAGCACAAAAAGATAAATCTACAGAACAAAAAGATAAACCCACAGAACAAAAAGAAACGAATTCAGTAGAAACCGATACAAATTCTAAAGAAAAAGAAACCGAAAAAGACAAAGAAATAGAAACGGAAGCGAATAACACTGAAAAAGATACCGAAAAGGGTAAAGAAGCAAACGATACGCAAACAAAAGGTAAGGCTAAAAACGGAAAAGATAAAGTGGCGGAAGAAAAAGATAAAATTACAGAAGAAGAAAAAATTGCTGATGAGCCGAGAGCGAAGCGATCGAGAGCAGAGGTAGATATAAAATTTAATGAAGCCATAGATTTTTCTTCTGTTTTCTCTATGTTCGATAGAAATTAAAGATATTTTTCGGTTTTAATCGCGTGGTGTTTATTACTTTTAGCGTTGTTTAAATGGTCGTTTCGAGAACTTTACAGGTACCTTCTTTACTTTTAAAAAGTAATCGGTATCTATGTCAATCCTGAAGAAGAGACCTGTAAAAGTCTCATAACGTTGAGCATTGAAACAATGCTAAAAGTAATAAACATCACGCGATTAAAACCTAATTTTTAATGAAGCCAGTCAATAGTTGTAACACAGTAGGGAGAATGCATATTCGTTAACTCACCGTGTCACGTTTTCGTGTGGCGCAGTGGTTGCCGCGAGGGGCACAGGTTCGAATCCTGTCACGGAAGGATTTTTAATGATGCAATTTTCCTTTTAAAATATTTGAAGGTTTTATTTTCCAAAATCATGTTTTTTTTTTAATCTTTCTTTTCTTATTTTTCAAATTCATTTTTTTTCAGACTAAGAAGACTGAACCGCCTCCCCCGAGATCACCGGCTAAAAGAAAGTCTAAATTTTAGTTTTCCTTTTCACATGTGCATTTATTTTTGTACCTACATATTGTAACATTTTTTGATAATGTCAAAGTTTTTGCGCGAGTTTGGGCGTTTTTGGAGCGAAATGTTTTTGCAACAAAATTATGTAGTTCGTTGCCACCAGTGATGTGTCGTTTAAAAGAAGTATTAAATGCGCTTTCTTTCATTTTTCGTTTTCACAAAAATTCAAGGGGTAAGGTAAAAATTAGAAACTAAATATGCGACATTTATCAGTTCAAACGTCAATTCGAATGCGACATCTATTCTATGATCTGAGGTTTTAGCGAGCGAGTAAATTTACGTTTGCAGAAAATCACGATATTCTAGCTAGCGAATTAGGAAGGAGGTAGTTCGATATGAAGCCCCCCTAACTGTCATCACCTACCCGCAATCTCCAGTCTATAATAATAAGTCTATAAGGTACCATAATATTTACCATAACCATGCTAAATACCACGTTATTTAATAATATTGGTAATCACAGTATTGTTATTTTTGTCGTCCAAAAACGCCCCAACACAAAAATGTATCACCTACATAGTAATATGTAAAAAAATGACTTGTATTTTTAACGTTAGAACAAAAAAATAAATAGATTCTTCTTCTGTTTTCGCGATGTTGTATTGAAATTAACGACATTTTTCGGTTTGAATCGCGTGGTTTTTATTACTTTTAGCATTGTTACAACGCTCAACGTTTCGAGACCTTTCCAGGTCTCTTCTTCAGGATAGACTAAGATGTGATAGACTAAGATCTTAGTCTATCCTGAAGAAGAGACCTGGAAAGGTCTCGAAACGTTGAGCGTTGTAACAATGCTAAAAGTAATAAAAACCACGCGATTCAAACCGAAAAATGTCTTTAATTTCAAAAAAATAAATGTTAAAAATTCCAAAAAAGTAGGTGTTAAAAATCTACTTATGTACTTGTAACAAAACTGGATTTTTTTGTTGTAAAATTTGGATATAGTGGACCTATTAATTATATCTACAAGGCAGTTAAGAGAACATTAGTTCTACATATTGTCCAAATATGCATGACATTGCAATTTTTAACTGTATTTAAACAGATGCAATATTATAAAGGGTTATTGATAATAAATAGTCAAAAAGATGGTCGAAAAACGAAAACGTAGGGCCAAGATCATGACAGATATAGGTTTTATACACAGACATATATATAGCTAGACCACGCGAATTCATGTCCTTCGCGTGTCAGAAAACGTGTAAAACCCTGACAAAACGTCGCGGTAGTCGGCGCTAACTGGAAGTCCGCGCTCTTTTATAGTTGCTGGACATCCGTAAAAACTAATAAATTGGCTCGTTGCGTGTTCAGTAACTGCAAAATCCCAAAAATTCGAGCACCCAAAGGCAGGAACCATATTTCCTGTGGCTGTGACGTAACAGTAGGTATTAAAAAGTCGGCACCCTCGGTTTCAATACAAATCGAGGTACATGTGACGTCTAGCTATATGTATGTCTGTGGTTTTATGGCATAATAGTAGTTTATGCACCATGGTACTAAAGCCCTGTCTAATGTGGAGGGTGTCTTATTGAATCCTGAGCGTACGAAGGACTCTTAAGAGTTCTTCCGAGCGTAGCGAGGGTGTTTAAAATTTAACTCCTGAGTAAAGTGAGGGAGTTTGGGAGTTTCTAGGGTCCTGAGTGAAGTGTGGCATGACTAAGACAGGCTTTATGACCGACGTGAATAGACTATTTTACACATCTTCTTCGGGACTAGAAAGGCTACAAAAATAAGCATTTTATTAACAACAAAACAATAAAATAAAATAAAACAACAAAGTTTTTGTCTTACCCTTCCGGGAGAATAAAGAAAAAGAACGAGAATCGAAATGGCAGTATAGCTTTCCACAACTTTTATGAATTTCAACGTTCCAAATTGAAATTACTTTAAGCCCTAGGGCTTAAACGCACAGTTTAAGACCTAGAGACTAATGAATTGCTTTACGTTGAAATTGAAATTTGCTCCAATGTCTTGATTCAGGAAAAACAACAGTCGCCTACGTTTGTATGGAGAAAAAGTAGGTAGATTTTTTCCTCTTTATTACCGAAATTCTTTACACCATTTTATTATTAGATTATCACCAATAATCTAAAAATAATCGCGACCAAGACCATTGTAACGTGGTTGAAACGTCGAGGTAGGAATATAAATAATAATACGCGATTTAAGACCCGAGAAAATGTAACTATGTTAACAAATTGTGGGAATTTGAAAAGTTTATTACCAATAACCTTAATAGACATCGTTTTTTTTACATACATATTTTTTCTAATATAAAACTAGGTTTTAAGTTTTGTCTTTACCCATATCACAGTTCTAGGCCATTAAGATGTTGAAATCTCGGTAACTTAGGTAGTTTGGATTCAAATTTTTCCATTTTTTTTATTAGTTATTCTTTTGGTATTGAACTAACGGCCGAATACAGAAAGCAACTCAAAATTTGAGTTCTTAAACAACTAAGCTCCTCTCAATTTCAAAAATTCCCATACTATGTTTAAATTTAGAAGCTGCTCAATTATATAAGTACACCTCAAATTTTAAGTGGCGTTTCTTTATTCGGCTGTTAGCATACTAATGTATGAATCACCATGAACGGCGCGCGGCAGAGCCCCTTTTACATTTGCTGTGGAAAATTTAGACGGATTTTCGAAAATTGTTTTTTGTTTCATGACGGAGTGATTTTTTTTCTGTGTCTGTTACTGACATGGTTTCCTACATTTAAGTGCAGTTTCCAGACAAATTTGTCGAAGGGTGTTGAAGCGTTTCCACATTTTAGATAAAACAGTCATTTTTTGTCTAAAATGTTCATAGACTTTGATATAATAAGAAATACACCAAAATGTTTTTTCATTTCGTCATGAAATAATCAACAATTTTCGATGAACCAGACAGGGGTTTTGAGTTTAGCTCGTGCATAGAGTATTGTGAGGTAAGATCGGATACGGGGGAAGATCGGTGCGGGGTGACTTGTTCCTTGAACACCGTGGCTATAGGTGCTGCCACACTGCTGTTTAAAAATGTTTACAAACGTTAGTAAACATTTGTTAAGAAATATACGATCACAATGATAGAAAATGTTTTTATGTTAGATAATGTTAGTAAACATCTCTAAACTAGTTAAAAAATTGTAACAAAATAAAACATTTGTTATCGTTCCATTTTCGTGTAGACGCCTCGGAACGTAAATCCAAACTGCAAGTGAGCCGATTTTTCATATATTATAAATGTTTGTAAATATTTTCCATCAGTATTGGAGCACTTAAAATATTTAACAATTCCTAACATAATATAACAATTCCTAACATTTGTTAGTAAATGTATTACTGTTAAAAATGTTTGTAAACATTTTTAAACATCAGTGTGGCAGCACCCTAACACTAAAAAATATCACCTATTTTGAGAGATAATTTGAGTCATACGGTTTTCCCCCGTATGTGATCTTACCTTACTTAACTCTACCCCTTACCCACGTATAGGTTTGTGAATACGACTATATCCTGACCGCCGGCCATGTGTGTTTTGTATTTACTGTGTAAGTCTTAGGCCGGGCGCACTATGGATGCGTTTTCGTCCGAATTTCATTCGTGCACACAGGTACTAAGACGTACGAACAATCCCATCCTTCCAAATACTATGAAAGCGCGTAGACTGCATACGAATTAGTCGTACGTATACTGAGTAGGGCATGAATCCCGGGATCCCGGGATATCGTAATCCCGGGATCTCGGACGCAAAAGTTCGATATTATAATCCCGGGATTGAGTGATCCGATATCGAGATTTGAGCAATTTACTATTTGGGTATAAATTAAGGGTTTTACCTATATTTTTCCTCATGGAATGATTGAATAGAACTATTAAAATTAAACCCAAATTAGTCTACCCCTGAGGAAGAGATCTGTAAAGATTTAGAAGCGTAGGGAATTGGTAAAGTGTTTTAAACAATAAAAGTAACGTGATTCATTGCAATTTTTAAGACAATTATTTTTTTATACAAGCTCGCATGCAATTTTTTTCTACTAAAATCATTTTAGTGGTGCGCCTAGAATTTGGCGCGAAAGTTTAGACACTTTCGGGTTTAGGGTATTTGGCCGCCATATTTCCAAAATGATGGGGTGGACGGCCCTCGGGGTAACTTATTTACGTAGTCGTGCGTGTGCGCACGAATAATTTTTGACGAAAACGTATCCAAAGGGTGGCCGGGCTTATTGACCATACCTACTGCAATTTAGATTTTGTATTGATGACGTAGTACGCCTCACTATTTTGTTTTTCTTCACATTGTTCTGGGCCAGATTTCGACCAAACTCGAATACCTAAGCCTTATTCTAAGAATAATTCGAGACGCACTCGAATAAAAGGCGACCTAATCGTAGACTAGACTTATCCGAGTTCGATCGAAACCGCCCGAATAAAGAAAGAGTTAGGTCTAAAAGTTTTATAGTTAAAAATCAATTTATCTTTTAGTATTAAATTTTAGTTTTAATAACACGCGTACATTGTAAATATTTACAATAAACATTTCTTTATAAAATAAATTAGACTATATTTTAATTTCGGAAATCAAGCCCTAACTTCACCTACTGGTCACATATTCCCACTTTTTATAATGTCACTAGGGGAAAGTGCTGCTTTTGGGGAAAGTACAATCATGATAGGAGAAATATTCACCTATATCTTGACTAGATGGGGATTTTATCAATAAACAAATTGTAAGTCCGGTAAATTGATGTTCGCCGCACTTTCCCCATAGCCGCACTTCCCCCTATTGACCCTATCCAAAAATATTCACCTATATCGTGATTACATGGCGATTTTACTCAATATAAGAAATTGTAAGTCCGGTAAATTAACGTTCAGCTCACTTTTCCCAAACACGCTCTTCCCCCTATTGGCCTTACCCATATTCCTGCGGGATCGAGACTTACGCGGGTGAAACCACGGGGTCCAGCTAGTCTATCATAAATTCCCTGAGTAAATTCTTAAAATCCCCAGCGCCCCACGGGAACTTGCAGGCGCAGTGGATAGCGCGCTCGCCCGGCAAGCGAGAGGCACAGGTTCGAATCCTGTAACGGGAGAATTCTTGAAAATGCATTTTCTTGTAAATCATTGTTATAAATTCGTAATCAAGTATTCTGGCCCCTCTACACGATGGACCAGCGGGATGGCCATGCCATGGTTGAAACACAGCTATTGCGACGTTCAGTTGTGAATTCGAGTTGGACGTGAAATCATTAGCCTATTAGCATATCTATCTATAACGCAGCGTCCTACGTGGGCGATCGGATGCGAACGCGAAACTTAGTTTCGAAAATCATATGTTTGAATAACGAAATATCCGCTCCGGCCACATTGGCAACTGAGATTCGCAACCAGTTGCCAAAGAAGAACTGAAATATCGAATGAACGGTTGTTCGAATGGACTTTATTGCGAAACAATCTTTTGTCGACAAACGCTGTATCGAAATAAATGAGTTATCGAACATTTTATTAATCGATGGTTTGAAGATTAATCTTTAGAACACCGTAGCCATCCCGAACACCATTAGCCATCCGACACCAATACGACCTCCACATGCTGGCCCGTAATATTAAAGGGCCACCATGATGGCCCATCATGTAAAGGGGCCATAAAGTATGGTTTTCTATTCTCATTTTCATAAAATATGTATTAATAGTCTTCTTTCTGCCAGTCTTCAAAATAAATCATAAGGAGGTTTCATTCTGTGGATTGGTGAAACGAGTTTGAACTCAGTCCAATAGCCGGAACCGTACGAAGAGTCTTACACCCATATTTTTGAATATTTACTTATAACGTTCCTTCAGTTAACCTTACTGGAGGAAGACTAAAGCCTCCCTCATATTCTGGCCACACTACCGGAAAATACTGTTAACTGGGGCGTTGGGCGAAGCTCCTGCGCGCCGTTCTGCGGCGGTGCCGTATCTCTGTAGCAAACTTTCTTAAACATCGATTTGGCAAGTTTCGACTTTTACGGGAGCGACTGCCGTCTGAACACTACTTAGCGTTTGGGGACACGATTTGTCTATAACTGATCCCGAACAGTTGCTCCTGGGAGTGGCCTGACCCTTCCATTTATGCCTAAATGTTGGCCATAGTCGGGGTCGCAACATATAATATTTTTTTTAATATTATATAGATCAGTTATTGCCGTCTGACCTCCCAACCCAGAAGGGAAGTCTGCGCCAGAGCCTCGCCTGTTCTTCAGGCGGTGCACCTAGTTAGCTGGTCAAGTGGGTTTGGGCTAAAGGTTTTAGTGGGCCCCATACAAACTCAACTTCAGGTTGTTATTGAGGGATGAGTCGATAAAGTGTGGCCGCTTCAACGCAATAATTCCCACGATAACTCTTTAATCAAATGCCAATGTGATGATGTCGAGAAGGATAGAGTATTTCGTGCGCGGAAGAAATGCGTTAGGGCTATTTGTAGATTGCAGAAAACTGACACATGTCAACCTCATTTCCAAAATCTAAAAATTCTGACATTACCAAGCCTATATATTTATGAAATTGCAATATTTGCACGGGCAAACCTAAGTTTGTTTGTAAACATTATCTATGCCTAAACATCGAACTGCTCTGTTCAGAAATAGTATTAACGGCATGTGTAGTTTAATTTATAATAATTTGCCAAAATGTATTATTGACTCTCCTAACATTGACATTTTTAAACATAGGCTAAAGATTATGCTAACAGACAAAGCATTTTATAGTGTTAGAGAATACCTTGATGACAAATCTCTGAATAAATACAAACCGAAATAACATTTTAATTTAGCTTTTATTTTATTGGCATGCTTTTTGACATTCTATTTTATTACTTATCTTTATTAATATGTAAAATCATTGACATAAATTATTTTGATCGAAGTGTAAAATAATGTTGAACTTCGAAAAGGCTGAATATAGGTAGATGTACGGTTCCTATTATTATTATTCTTAAGACCTATGTAACCTATATTCTCAACGAATAAATGATTATGATTATGATGGCCGTTGAAAAAATTATCGCGATACGTCGTGGCTACTCCAACTTTCTATTACTATCATCCCGATAATTAACGGTATTTCCCGGTAGTGTGGCTCGAACATGAGGGAGTTTCGAGGCCTCTACCAGTGAGGTTAAGTGAAGGAACGTTATAAGTTGATAAATGTTCAAAAATATATGTGAGAGTCAAGATGGTGGGTGTACCAAATTAAATTATACCGAATCAAATTATACCAATTACCAATAAAATGTACCTAAAATGTACTACTATTTAGTACCTGGTTTAAAAATATTTGTACCTTCATAAGTACGAAATTATTTCGAAAATAATAGTACACCCGCCGTATTGACGTCAATATGGCGGGTGTACTGTTATATCTTTTTGTTTAACGATTTGTCATAAAATGTAAATACACCAAAAAAATGTACCTAAAATGTACTATTTAGTAACTGGCTTAAAAATATTAGTACCTTCTTCAGTACCAAATTAATTCGAAATTAAAGTTTACGTTTACTTACATATCACTATAACATCATCCAGGTATATACAATATTCTATTTTAAATAAAGAATAACAATATTTTTTCCGTAAAATTTATATGTATATTTTACTACCTACCTTTATCTACTAGTGATAAATGATAATCAGTGGTCTGAATAGGTACCTACATTTATTTATTGTACTTGGACCATGTAGTCATAAAATGTACCTAAATGTACTATTTACTACCTGGTTTAAAACTGTTTGTACCTTCTTCAGAACGAAATTATTTCGAAATTATAATAGGTACACCCCCCATATTGACCCCAAGATGTAATATTTTATTATTTAACGACTATTCTTTAATTATACTTACACCAAGAAGTTGTACCTAAAATGTACCTTTTAGTACCTGGCTTAAAATAAATTGTACCTTCTTCAGAACGAAATTATTTCGTAATTGTAGTAGGTACAACCCCCATATTGACCTCGAGATGTAATATTTTATTGTTTAACGACTATTCTTAAAATATACTTACACCAAGAAGTTGTACCTAAAATGTTCCTTTTAGTACCTGGCTTAAAAATATTTGTACCTTCTTCGGAACGAAATTAATTCGTAATTGTAGTAGGCACAACTCCCATATTGACCTTGAGATGTAATATTTTATTGTTTAACGACTATTCATAAAATATACTTACACCAAGAAGTTGTACCTAAAATGTTGGTGTTATGGGTGTTAGATTCCCTCGTATGGTTCCGGCCCGGCTATTAGACTAAATTCAATCAAACTCGTTTTATCAATCCAAAACCTCCTTTAGATTTATTTTGACGACTGGCAGAAAGAAGAATATAAATATTTTATAAAATTAGAATGAAGAAATCCATACTTTTATGGCCATTCTACATGTTGGGCCATCGTGCTGGCCCACTAATATGGCCAACATGTGGAGGCCGTAATGGTATCGGATGGCTTAAGCTGGGGTTCCACGACACAAGTTTCATCGGATCCTACGGCTCCCACGGCCTGTTTGTCTGGTCTTGCGCAGCCTGGCCTGATAAAACACGGGCCGTGGGACCATGAATGTTGATCTTTTGATCGCTGGGGTCCCACGGTCCGTTATATCACAGGCCGAGCCACGCCTGTAAAGGCCTGTGCGACTGATTTTCGTCTCGCGCGACAACAGGCTTCATCGAACGCTACGGTTTCCACGGCCTGTTCCACGGCCACGACCTGTCACGGCCTGGCGGCCCTGATAAAAAACGGGCCGTGGGATCCCAGCTTGGCGTATGTATCCCTAGCTTATGGCATCACATGCTGGCCCATATAGGCCAGCATGATGGCCCATTATGTAGAGGTGCCATCAAAGATTACTTGATCATGCGATAGCTAGCGTCACTGCGATCAGTACGATTTGTGATTTGATTGCGTACGGACCGGTTTTTAACGTCTTGACAGAATAATGAATTCCAAAAAATTGACGTTGTTGCGTTTCTTTACATTTCTTCTAATATTATGCTGTTACTTAGCTGTTTGTGGTGCTGATATGAACATAAATGAGAACAAAGAAGATGCAGCAGGAGAAGCGAAGGATGAGGAGTCTGAACCATTGGCTTACATGCGTTCCCGTCGTAGTAGAGAAGCGAATAATGAGCAAATGCGGTTCCGTCGTGATGATGAAGCGAAGGCGGATGCTATCAAGAAATCTATTTCGTATCAACTATGCGCCGCTGTGATTTTAGCTAACTTATGCATGTAATTTTTTTAGTATCTATGTAACATGTAATGTAATAAGTAGGTAACGTAAACCGGGCGCATTATTGATACGTTTTCGTCCGGGTTTCACTCGTGCGCTAACGTACGAAGACGTGCGAATAATCCCATTCTTACAACAATGGAAGCCGGAATACTGCATACGAATCGCTGTACGTAGGTACGACAAATTCGTATGCAGTCTGCGCGCGGTCATGGTGTTTGGAAGGATGGGATTGTTGGTACGTTTACGTACATAAGCGCACGAAGGTAATTCGGACGAAAACTTATCCAAAGTGCGCCTGCTTCCACTTGGCTGACTTCCACATCTAATTCAATCGAATTAACTAGTCCGGAATAGCTAGTCTTGAGCATCCATAAAGTAGGATATCATCGGTGATCATATTTAAAAATGAATACTTCATAAAATAGCGTCTACATAATGTTATGTAAGATGCTATTTAGTGACGTATTCACAAGTTTCCAATGTTTTTTTCAAATTAGAGTAACTACCGATAATTGAATGGTCCGACATTTTGTACGCTCATTTGCTATTCCGTTTTAGTTAATCCGAGAGCTGTGGAATCCAGCCCAAATATACCAAACATTTACGTTGCCTACTAATTAGCGTTATTCGTGTTTTGGTCTTCAAATTAAATTCGTTTGGTTTTAGTCCTTCGGCCTTTTTATTTTAGTAGTTCAGGTCAAGCTACTTATAAAGCTAAGCGTTCACTTTTCGGCATTGTATGCATCGGACGCATCGCATCAAACGATGATTTTTCACAATGCGTCCACCTGATCGGCAGCGATCGTATATGGTACCCCGGCAGCCTGGCTGCGGCAGCCAGAATTTAGCTGGGATATCGTGGCGGCCTAGTACGCGGGCTTCCATACGTCGTACGTTTTACTGGCTGCCTACCAGCAATCGGACGCTTAGAGGCGCCTTAGAGCAAAATCAAAAGCCGACACTCGATGGCTCGCGCGCTTGCCTCGGCCGAGGCACGTCCACACTAACCGAGCTGCTTCGCGCGGCAAATGCCTCGCGAGGCTGCTCGCTTTGTGTGGACCCGCCTATAGCCGATGAGCAAATTCGAGCGATCCGTACGATGCGGATTGATGGACGCATCCGCTTGTTTACTACCGTTCACCTACTGAGACCACCTGGGTGAACCGTAGTAAGTTTTTTTCGCTTGTTTACTACCGTTCACCTCCTGAGACCACCTGGGTGAACCGTAGAAAGTTTTTTTTTACAGCGGCTCACCTTTGTTCACCTGGGCTGGGTGTTTGGTGGGAATTATAAAATTTCTACCTTCCACCTTGTAATCAAAACTCATGACGAAAAAAAAATTTTTTTCAGGTATAAGTTACCGAAATAAATTCAAGCGTTGGTTGTTATTTTGTTTTTCTTAATTGTACAGGTTAGGTAATGGTATAATGTCATAATCTGTAAATTTTCCTTGCTGACATAATCAATATAGCATAGATCTTATGGACGTAGTAAAGTAGAAAGGACTCAACCCACACAAAGTCACTTTTGAGTTATGGGCGTTTGAAGTTTGAGCTGTAATTCCTCTAAGACAAAGTAGCTTTTTAATAAAACTTGCCTTTTAATTTAAGGAATAGTATTTATTTTAATTTATCCAGCAAATATAAAGCCATATTTTGTAATAGTTTTCGAGATAATAAGTGAAATGTGGGTTGAGTCCTTACCATTAAACTTACGATTACAAAGACAGGCGTTTTTTTTAAGTTTCTCAGAATATACTCAAAACTACCCTTTAACCAGAAAATTAGTAATAAAACAAAAATAAGTTAATTTTATTATTAAAAAGTTATATATTTATTGAACTTGACCATAATTCTAGCCAAATCACGTAATAATGCCACTATCAAAATAAAAAGCAAAAAGAAAAACAGCGCAGAAATGCGCATATCAATTTCCGTCATCCTCCTCCAAGACAAAGTCAAGAGTTGGTCAGCATCCATCCACATCTTCATTGATAGTACTTCCCTTAGGGTTTTTATAAAATTCAAGACAGTCTTCAGGCTAAACATAGACCTGAGATCCTCGCTTTGCTTGAGTAATTGCTTTTCCTTGGGGCCAAAGAACTGCGAAATCTTCTTTCTTCTTCTGTAAATTTAATCAAAACACCTTTGATTCTTTTCGCCAAATCTAGTCTTTGAATATCTCCATTGTCTGATGTCATAGTAATAATGCAAAATATGTTTACAAATAAAAAATATAAAAAAATATGTAAATATGCAAAATATGTACAAGTAAACTGGCTAAAAACTAAACAGATTTGACTAAATAAGACCTTTATTTAGTAAAATCGGTTTAGTTTTTAGCCAGTTTATTTTATTTTTATTTGTACATATTTTGCATTTAACAATTTTTTTTCTATTTGGTTTGTATGTATCTTGTGTATTCATTCTTGTAACTTGAAAGAGGTTTTTCTTTTTAACAGTTTTCAATGGACATATTCAAAGACTAGATTTGGCGAAAAGAAGCAAAGGTGTTTTGATTAAATTTACTGAAGAAGATTTCGAAGTTCTTTGGCTCCAAGAAAAAGCAATTACTCAAGCAAAGCGAGGATATCATATCTATGTTTATCTTTATACCTGAAGACTCTCTTGAATTTTATAAAAACCCTAAAGGAAACGCTATCAACGAAGATGTTGATGGATACGGACCAACTCTTGACTTTGTGTTGGAGGAGGATGACAGAAATTTGATATGCGCATTTCTGCGCTGTTTTTCGTTTTTCTTTTTATTTTGATTGTGGCATTTTTACGTGATTTGGCTAGAATTATGGTCAAGTTCAATAAATTCAATAAAGTTACTTTGTCTTAGAGGAATTACAACTCAAACTTCAAACACCCATAACTCAACAGCGACTTTATAATTCGGGTCCTGATTAATAGAAAAGGGATGAGTTGTTCGTCTTTGGAACTAAATTAAAAATTATTTATAAAACTTTCTAAAACACAAATGTTTTAAGTCGTTTCAAATCATTTACATTTTTGTTATAAGTTTTTAAATATTTTATATTTCTTACAAACGATTCAGCCTCCCTGAGGCCATCTAGAGTATTTGATAATTCAATGCGCTGTAATCTAAAGCTGTTTTTCCGAAACATAGTAGATGCTTGAGTCGTTTCTGATAAACAAAAAGAAATATTTTGTTTCCGTAAACCCATAACACACAACGACCCAACCTGTTTGAGTCGTTTCAGCTATTTGATAATATCATATTTCAAATCAAAACTAAATCTTAGAAAGGACCCAAACTGTGTGAATTTATTCTGGTTTATCGACATTATAACCATACTCATATAAATTATATTACCCAGAAACGATCCAAGCGGACTGAGTTTCACCTGTGAATTGAATTCGTGTGCTCTTCATACACGTGGGTTGAGTCGGAGTACCGAAAAAACTAGGTTCCGTGTACATTTTAAAAGTAGGGTCTTCACTACAAGGTAGATTCGACCCTCAAGAGTACAGTGGCATACTTAACTCAATTTTGGCCAAAGTGTGGATTGAGTCCTTTCTCTTTAACTACGTCCTTGTTATGGCCAGTATCTTTCTGAGGTGTACCGTCACCAAGGGCATTCAATGTTGAGGTGAGCCGCTGTAAAAAAAACCGCTTGTTTACTACCGTTCACCTCCTGAGACCACCTGGGTGAACCGTAGAAAGGTTTTTTTACAGCGGCTCACCTTTGCTCACCTGGGTGTTCGGTGGGAATTATAAAATTACTACCGTCCACCTTGTTATCAAAACTCTTGATCAAAATAATTTTTTTTTTTCAAGTATAAGTTACCGAAATAAATTCAAGCGTTGTTATTTTGTTTTTGTCCAGTAATGATATAATTAGTACCTACTTAATAAGTGATGAAAAAATATGTTCAAAAATTTTGATTTTCTTAATTGTACAGCTTAGGTAATGGTATAATGTAATAATCTGTAAATTTTCCTTACTAACATAATCAATATAGCATAGATATTATTATGGCCAGTATCTTTCTGAGGTGTACCGTCACCAAGGGCATTCAATGTTGAGGTGAGCCGCTGTAAAAAAAAACTTTCTACGGTTCACCCAGGTGGTCTCAGGAGGTGAACGGTAGTAAACAAGCGAAATATATAAAGTCAGGGTTCAAGGGCCATTATGGGAAAGGGACATTTTGGAACCGAGGGACATTATGGGAAAGGAACATTATGAAACAACGATTTTTAAGAGGACAGTCTACCTACTGTTTGGGCTTTGCCCACTAGACGGAAATTCCGTCGCCGAAGTTCCGCGGCGGAACGCAAAGAGTATAGTATAATAGTAGCGGAACGCCAATACATGTTATTGCATATAAAATACAAATAGCGGGCATACGCGGAAGATCGTTCGATCGATCGATCAAGATTTTATATGCAATAACATGTAGGTATTGGCGTTCCGCCGCGGAAGTTCGGCGACGGAATTTCCATCTAGTGTGGCAAAGCCCTTTCTCTCCATACAAACGTAGTCGACTGTTTCCTCCCCCTAATATTGTTATCCAGGGAGGAAACAGTCGATTACGTTAGTAAAGTTTGTTTGTATGGAGAAAAGTATAGAGACTGTCCTCTCAAGTGATCTATAATTATAATAATGGAGGAAACCGTGTTAGTTCAAAGTTTTTTTCTTTCGTCGTTAAAAAGTTACTTAACAAAGCTTAGGTAAGTATTATAGCTACCTATCTTCTCTCAAATAAAGAGGTAGGTATGTATGTACCTAGTTACAAAATTATGCAGCTACCAACTCGAAACAGCCTTTGGGAAGGTGAAACATGAACCATAATTGGTGCCTCCTACACCGAAATACCCAGAACAAAATTAAAACCAGCTTCTAAGCATAATATTCCAAGTAAATTCGAGCCCGAAAGAGCCGCAAGCGCAGCCGTGTTATTACGACGGGCAACACGCAATTTCTTTCTAAAAAAAGTTAAAAAAATAAGTCTAAATCTCTAATTTACCGATAAAACTGTATCATTCACCACGATCCCTTTTGTTTTTTTAGTTTTGGGACTCGAACGCGTGACTTTTGAGTGACTGTTTGTTGCTCGAGGCTTTATCCTATGCCCGTCGGATGCCGCGCCGACCGCAGAAAAAAAAACAAAACACGGCGCCGCCGAACATCGCGTGCTCCATTTTTTGGCGGGAAGGGCTTTTAGGAAAAAAAATCATTGACTTGTACCTTTGTCAGGAAATAAAATAATAATGCGGTTTGTTGTAAATTGGGGTAATAATAAAAAGATATTTGCTTTTTCTATCTCAGCGTATTTTAGGGTCTACGTCTGACTAAATTAGTTTATAATATGGAAGTCGGGGATGAAAGTGCTAGATCCGCTCTTTAGTGTGAATTTATCCACTTACATTAAACATAATATCGTAAAATTAGTTAATAGGGGAGAAGTGGCAGGAAAGGGCATCCCTGTCCCTTTGACAAATTACTGTGTCTTTATAAGACAGACAAAAAAAATGCTAAAATAAATAACCAAGAATGAATTATGGCCAAATATTATATTTTACATCGATAGTTTAATAACAAATGCTTCGTATTCGACTTCAACATGTTTCAAATATTAAGTTACTAGACTCGGCATCAAATATGTCCATTTCATGCCACCTCTCCCCTACCTTTTTTTTTAAGGTGGAGAAATGCGCCTTATGCACCGTCCCCCTACCTACTTATATAGGTTATCGTAATAAAGAAATATTAATAATTAAGATAAATCTTAGACATAAGGAGAAATTACTTATAAATAACATAAGTATACGCAGGGCACTCTAAATAAGACAGTGTCTAAGTGAAACTAAGTAGGTACCTAAGTACTTAGAACGCGGCGCCTGTTACCATTTCCATACAAACTTAATACCAAAATAAATTATGAAAAAATTAGTTTTCTACCTTACTATCGATATTATTCGGATTAAGATTTTATTTTTACAGTCGCCGCGTTCTTAAGAAATTAACTTCTATGGATAAAAAATATATTCTCCACTAGCCTCTATGCAAAGTTTCATGCGTCTATACCAATTTTTGGAACATTTTTCCAGTCTGCCGCAGTCACGTCTTCCACGGCTTTCTCTAACGCTACGAACACAAGATGCTAGCGCGTCTTCCGACGATATATTCTCCCTTATAGCTGATTTTTTATTTTAGGAAGTAAAAGAAGTCACACGGTGCCAGTGAGGAAGGCCCCCAGAATCTGACCGGTGTAGTGTCCAGGTTCTCAAATTTTACTTGAGACTTGGGACCCAGCAAGTCCCTTGTTTTTAGCGCTGAGTGCGCGGGCGCATTGTCATGGTGAAGCAAGCAAACCCAGTTCTCTAATACCTACGCATATAATTATGTTATAGCGTCCGCAGCTATGACCAGCAAGGGTATAAAGAGAGGGGTCCGCTGTACCGTCAGGCCACCCCGAGGGGCAACCGTCAGGGATCAGTTATAGACCGATCGTGTCCCCAAATGCCAGATTCGGTTCTCAAAAGGAGAGCTACCTCGTGCCCAAAACGGCACTTCCAGTTGTCCAGACTGGTACAAGCGCTGGTGGTGTCATGGTGAAGCAGTAGGTACCCAAAGGCCGGTGTTCAGTCACTTGTCGCTCATTGCAGACAAAACTTCTGGCCTATCACTCCATTACTAGATGGCGCTAGTGGTAAAAATAAATCGGTATAACCTCGCGTTTAACTTTTAAAAATTACGTTTGTTGTATCGGTGGCCTCCTAAATATATTTTTTATTTTGTTTTTAGTATTTGCTGTTAAAGCGGCTCCAGAAATACATCATTTGTGAAAATTTCAACTGTCTAGCTAACATGGTTCATGAGATACAGCCTGGTGACAGACGGACAGACAGCTGAGTCTCAAAAAAAGAGTACCGTTGTTACCATTTGGGTAGGTACGGAAACCTAAAACCACCCGAATCGGATATTGTTGAGCCCGTCAAATACTCTTGTAAAATCCTTAGATTAAACCAAAAAACTAAAGATATGGTACGTAGTCACGGAAAATGAGACAGTAAAACTGCGTCTAGCTGACGCACTAGCCTCAGTCGTATGTCGAACCGTTGCCGCGTGAGCACGTGCTGTCACACTGCGATTATCATTTTGACAGCCATAAGAATGTCATTTTGCTTATTTACAAAGCCTGAATCATTCTTAAAGACAAATGTTTTTAAATTACTATAATTTTATGAAAATGCATGTAGGTGTTTCTAGCTCATGTTTCGAATACGCAATGTTAGAACATACCGTATCTACCTTTGTTTGGTTTTATCTAAGGTAAAATCCTATTAAAATTTTAACAGAAAAAAACATGAGTAAAACCGTTCAGCGTAACTAGTTTCAAACCGTGTAAATATCTAATAAAAATGTTATTGTTTTTGTCTGTCTGTTGCTATTGTTCAATGGTTATTGTATTCTTCTATTAATAATTGCAACAATTTTATAACTGAGACAAGGAAATCATGTTTCTACTTTTGATTTCAAAGTTCAATAGTTTTTATATTCAACTAGCTGACCCGGCAAACGTTGTTTTGCCTTATAAATTATAGATAATTAATTTTTTCCTGAATTTTCTTTGCTATAAACCTCACGGAGCCCGAGACCTTTCCAACGAATGCAAAACCGTGGAAATCGGTTCGTGCGTTCTGGAGTTATAGCGTCAGGAAGGAAAACCCGACTTATTTTTATATAGTAGATTTAAAAAAATGTAGTTTATGTCTAGAGGAATTTAGTTGTTTCTTTCCTTCTTATTATTATAAATAGCCTCGGCCCGCGGTTTCACCCGCGTAAGTCCCGATCCCGTGGGAATATCGGGATCAAAAGTAGCCTATGTTACTCCTCGATAATGTAGCTTTCTATTGGTGAAAGATTTTCTGAAATCGGTGTAGTAGTTTACAACTAATAAATAAATAAATAATATAAATAAATTCTGTGAACAACACACAGCGCCATCTAGCCCCGTGGTAAGCGACTAAGCTTGTGTTACGGTGACTAGACAACGGATATAATACTTATATTTATTTTTCTTTTGTAAATACATACATATTATACATAGAAGGACACCCAGACCAGACACAAATATTTATTTTTTAGCATAAATACTTGCACCCGGCGGGAATCGAACCCGCAACCTCCTGCATTGCAGTCGCGCTCTCGCACGACGCGCCACAGAGGTCGTCGAACTACTTAAATCTTTTCCCTTTACAGTACCTACCTATTTGTAAAGACTAGCTCTATTCCGCGGTTTATGGCATATGTCAAGATCCCGTGGGAATTTTCAAAAATTATGTGCGTATCGGATTCTTATCGGATGCCTAATGCCTATGGGATTTCAGCTCTTTAATAACAACTAGCTGCGTCCCGCGGTTTCACCCGCGTAATTCCCGATCCCGTGGGAATGTTACTCAGGGTGAATGTAGCGTTCTGATGGTGAAAGAATTTTTGAAATCGGTACAGTGGTTTTTGAGTTTATTCATTATAAACAAACATACACACAAAAATACAAATCGTTACTGTTGATAATAGTGTAGATGGTTAAGGCTTGTGCGTTGTTCATTATTTTTAACAAATAAATATGTATCTTCCTAAACTTTTTAAATTCTCACGTTTTGGTAAAAAAAGTTACTTTTTCCCGGGTCTAAATCGCGTAGGTATTATTATTTATTTTCTCCCCGTTTTTCCGCGCGACCAAGACCATTGTAACATGATTGAAACTTCAAAATAAATAATATTACGCGATTAAGACCCGGGAAAATGTAACTCAAATCTATTAAATATTATAAAAAGGTGTCTCAATATTATTATTCTCCATTAAATAACAAAAAAAATACATTCGACAACAATCCTCTTTTTCCGCGTGTACCCTCGCGACCAAGACCATTGTACCACGATTGAAACGTCAAAATACCTAATAATACGCGATGTGACTAAATTATCAATTAAATAATATTATAAACGTGTCCCAATTTTATCATTCCCCTTTAAATAATAAAAAAAATACATTCGACAACAATCCTAACGCCTATACCGCGGGGTGCTTCAAAAACACTAAACAAAAAAAAACATCGAACGAAATAAAAAGTTAAGAAAGCTTTGGCGCCACCGCCACAAACCTGACCACGCCTCTGGCGCCTTTCTATAGAGGCACACGACTTTAAATTCGTTTGAAGTTAATTCTTTATTATACCTAGCTAGAATAGAGGCTAGATAGGGTAATATTTAGAACTTATTGGAAGCAGTAGGTTTCCTACAGGGGAAAGAATACCTACTATTTTCTCTATACAAACTTTACAAACGTAGTCGACTGTTTCCTCCCTGGATAAAGATATTAGAGAAAATTTTGTTCATGTCTTTTAATTTTAAAACCTATATCTGCCATGACCATGCTACTAGATTTTTATTTCTTTTTTCTAGAGATGGGCCGACTAGTCGCCGACTAGTCGGGAATGCCGACTAGTCGGCAGGTGCCGACTAGTCGGCAAATTAGGCCGACTAGTCGTCAACTAACAAATATACAATAAAACCAATATTTATTGAATTAGTAGTACAGTTTAGAAGGTGGGTAGTAAGAAAAACGTAAACAAAACACGTCATAGCTTACATACATCATCTAAACATCTAAAATGTCATAACTATGCCTCAGCTCCATTTTTTTTTCCAAATTTTATTTTTATTTCAACCATTTTTTGGAAGTTACGCTACAGCTTTCGAAGTGCAAACTTATCCAAAAATCGCCGAGTGATCATGATTAACCCAAATATCTTGGAATTATAAAGATCTGCATTGCCGACTAGTCGGCTAGTCTGCTAGTCGGCAGAAGCCCTAGTCGGCCCATCTCTACTTTTTTCATATTTTAATTAGAATAAAAAAAAACAAAACGTAGGAGCATAATGGTTATGGCAGATATACGTTTTATGGCATATTGTCTTTATTTTTCTCGATAGAATCTTATCTTTAAAATCTCCCTCTTGTCACCAACGACGCTAAAACAATTGATTCTTTTGACAGGTAGGCTTGCCTCTTTAGACGCCAATTTGACTTTTTAAATAAATGTATTCTCCATGTAAATAAATAGATATTGCACGACGCTACACACAGCGCAATCCAGTCCCAAACTAAGCACTAGGCTCCTATGGCTACAGTTGTACCCATAGTACAAGCACTAGGCTAGTACTAGACAACGGATATACTTACGTATAACATACCTACCTATTATACTTTTTTTAATAAATACATACAAGATATATTTTTTATTTGTAGATTGAGAAATTAACCCTAGATTACTTAGTAAGCAAAAAGAATCTAGGATTAATCGTTTCTGAGGTCTACAAAACACTACCCTTTGTAAAGAATCTACAACAACCCTTACCTGTCGATTCTGTAAAGAACTCAGGGCCATCTCACAGCGGATTCTGCGGTTGTGACACATCTATAGGCGAGGGTAAACCTGATTTTTTAGCGTGGCGAGATAGGCTGTGGCAACGCATCACGACGCTATATATTTTGATGTTTCGTTTTGTCAATTATTATGTCCTCAGTGTGCAGCAAGGTCGCAGCTTCAATTCCCGTTAGGGCGAAAAACCAAACCTCTACCAACTAATAAAAGAGCGCCGCTTAAAATTAAATAAACCCCTGAACTACGTAAAAATGTTATGTCTGTTATTAAAAATGGTTTTCGGTGTAAAAAAAGAAGGTTTTGTTTAGAGCACGCGCGGCGCCGCGGGCTATCTCCTAACCAAATGACTCATACATAACGCATACAGACCTACTTAGTTACCTACCTGACTAAATATTTCATATTATAAATTACAAATAGCAGCGCTCCTCGGTTTCACTTGCGTAAGTCCCGATTCCGTAGGAACATCGCTTTTAAAAGAAGCTTTATAGATAGATACCTTCTGTCTTGCCATACCACCTTAACATAATGTAGAGAATATATGAAAAACGTATCAAAAATTTAAAACTAGTTACAGTGACCGGCAAACAAGTTGAAAAAAAATGACGGCTGCGCTGAAGTCGATTTCTTATAGAAGTGTACTGCGAGAACTTTGTCCTTCCACGTCAATTCTTATACAAAATTCCATAGTAGGTATATTTATTTGAAAGTGCCAGCTCTTTTTTACTTTTTCCTTTTAAATTGACAGTTCCGATTGACGCTCGCCTTAGCTGTAATCCGTTGAAAGATGACAAACCCAATCCTGAAGAAAAGACTGTATCCTGTAAAGGTCTCGAAACATTGAGCATTGAAACAATGCTAAAAGTAATAAACATCACGCGATTAAAACCGAGTCTAACATCGAGAAAACAGAAGAATAAATCTAGAATTGACCCTATCGAGCGATGATCATTGATTAGAAGAAGGAAGACGTCATTGAAACAAGAATTAAGATCCATCCGGTCTTCCTTAGTGGCTGCACCGATTTGAAATCCTTTTCTTCCTAAGTGTTAATATAATAAATTAACATTAGTGTACATTTACACTATGAAATGTGTAGTGTCAGCATGACGTTACCATTTGATGGAAAAGGGTCGGCGCGGGCGCAGGCGCCGCGCTGTAGTTGTACTGTAGGACAAAATTATTGGAACGCTTTTTTAATTACAAATTGGTGTAACTTTGTGTGTATGGGCTTATCGGGGCTTTCTCATGCAAACTTTTGGAAATTCGAATATTTTCTTGAACATTTTTAAGGTTCAATTACTTAGATAGGTATTCGAAAAAAAACCCAGCTGTTTTAAATAAATAAATATAAGCTCGTTAATTTGTCCCACTGCAGGGTAAGGGCCTTCTCTTAGAGGGTTTAGGCAGTAAGATGCCACGGGAGCCTACTCCGGATTGGCGAAGGTCCCATGCTTTCGAACCATGATAAGTCTTAGGACATGTCGGTTTCCTCATATCACGATGTTTTCCTTCACCGTCACCTTCATAGGTATTTGAAACGTTGCAAAGAAAAACTGTGAAAACAGTTGTCAATAAAAATACTTAAAGTTTAAAATTAAAGACTAATTATGGGACAAAAACCTGAAGACATTTAACGAAATACTTTCCAAATAATTCAATTTAAAACTCTCGTGTTGTATAAAAACACGTTGAATCAATAATGAATTCCTTCGATGTATAAAGTGATGGAGACAGAACTTGTCGCGGCGGTTTTACTAATGTTATTGGTTTGGTCTCTTCCTACTTCGGGAGATATTTCAATCGGGTTAGGGTCATAATCATAACGTCTGGATTGTAAAAAATCTAATTATGCCAAACTAGGAGCGCCTCGTCGTTTCACCCGCGTATCCTGATCCCGTGAAAATATCGAGATAAAAATTGCTTAGGTGCTATTCCAGGTCTTCAGTTGGCTGGAGAACATATTATCGAATATAGAACATAAGAATATCGAGTTTCATCGCTTAAGCGGTTTTTCACGAAGGAGGAACAAATACTCGCACATAATTATAAACATTAGGATAGAGTTTTCTGTTTTCTAATCTGTCATAGAGTAAACAGTCATACATATAAATGTTACCGGGTCTTAAAATCTCGTATTTTTATTTATTCTTTCACCTAGACATGATTTATGTTAACAAATCGTGTGAATTTAAAAAGTTTACTCATTCTCGAAGATTTGATCAGCAGAACAGCTGTTGATTATTTCGGGGATTTTTATTGGGTTTTATTGTTAACAAAATCAATGTAAATAAACCAACTCCAAACATAGTTCCAGAAAATACAGCAATCTCATGGTAAAAGTTAGATTTTACGTAAAGTTGCAAAAAGATAGCGACATTTTTTCTTAAAAAAATATTTAAAAAGTACCGATTGAAAAACAAATCGAATCAAGAACGAGCCAACCCACCACTTAATTTGCATACCGTAAACAGTTTTTACTAAACTGCATTCAAACGCATTTGTCGTGGCGTTTTATTGATGGATGGTACCAAGTTCTTGCGGTAAGATGTAGCGGCCCCAGTTTCTTGTTGAAATATATTATTTAGGTTTTAAATAGTTTATCTATACCCATATTTAAATTCAATGTCCAGGAGGGTACTGCAGCTCGTTTCGATACGACATCGATACGATAATACGATGACTCTACTGTCACATTCTGATAGTAGGGTGACAGTAGAACCATCGTATTATCGTATCGTTGTCGTATCGAAACGAACCGAAGTAACCCTCCTGACTGATCCATATATCAATGCGGAGCCCAAACCGCTGGTCCTAGAGACATGACATTAGGAGAGTATGTTTGTTTATTGTGGTGTGTAGGCATTTTGAAAGAAAGTGTATTTGGATAATTCCTCGGGATCGGAACTCACGCGGGTGAAACCAAAGGACTCTGCTAGTTTAATTACTAAGGCAACAATACATTACCGCCCACTTCGAGACAACGTTTTTTTCTGGAGCTTTTTCTATTATTTAATTTTTCTTATCGCCTGTCACGAAAATGAAACAAGTAGCTGTAGATCTTCACTAGTCTATAAGAGACTAGAAGGAGAAAGATCGCCTAAAACCCCATATTAGATAAATAGATATTTTTATAGAAATACTAGCTGACCCGGCAAACGTTGTTTTGCATTATAAACTATAGATAGTAGCCGATTCTCAGACCTACTGAATACGCATATAAAATTTGGTAAAAATCGGTCGCGCCGTTTCGGAGGAGTACGGTAACTAACATTGTGACATGGAAATTTTATATATTAGATTAGATAATAACTAGCTGACCCGGCAAACGTTGTTTTGCCTTATAAATTATAGATAGTAGCCGATTCTCAGACCTACTGAATACGTATACAAAATTTCAAAAAAATCGGTCAAGCCGTTTCGGAGGAGTACGGTAACTAACACTGTGACATGGAAATTT
Source organism: Idaea biselata (assembly GCA_958496205.1). Lineage (NCBI taxonomy): Eukaryota > Metazoa > Arthropoda > Insecta > Lepidoptera > Geometridae > Idaea > Idaea biselata. The sequence goes on along the minus strand of OY292394.1, from coordinate 53,405,706 downwards.
TATATATTAGAAGATTTTAAAGAAACAATACTTCTGCAAAAACACAACGCACGATAGACGCAGGGCTGGATCAGGGCTGGGCAGGGCTCTATCGTGCGTTGTGTTTTTGCAGAAGTTTCTTTAAAATATTTCTAAGAAATCCCAGCACTCAATAATAGAATATAGATATTTTTATTTACACAACATAATACAAATTAAACATAACAAACATTTATACAAAAAGTACCTAAAAAAAATGTGAGCCGTCACAGGACGCTCGGCAGATGTGAAACATCGACTGGCTACGTATAGTAGGTAAGTACATATAGCAAGGCGAGGCGTCGCCACGGCCTGTATCGCCACGACAATTTTTAGGTTTACCCTCGCCTATAGATGTTTCACATCAAAAGCTTAATTGAATTGAATTTTGTGGGAAATTACATCTGCTTGTGACCACGGAGAAGTGGAATGTCTCCCGAAGCGTCAGTTTAAAAGAATGTGAGCCGCCATGGGACGCCAGGCAGATGTGAAACATCGAAATTGTTTTGGATATTCATAGCATATAGTGTGGCGATGCGTCACCACGGCGTCGCCACAATCAAGTTTATATAAATAATAATAAATAATAAATTCTGTGAACAACACACAGCGCCATCTAGCCCCATGGTAAGCGACTAAGCTTGTGTTACGGTGACTAGACAACGGATATAATACTTATATTTATTTTTCTTTTGTAAATACATACATATTATACATAGAGGGACACCCAGACCAGAAACAAATATTTATTCTATAAGCATAAATACTTGCACCCGGCGGGAATCGAACCCGCAACCTCCTGCATTGCAGTCGCGCTTTCGCACGACACGCCACAGAGGTCGTCTATAGATGTTTCTCATCAAAAAACGGGTTTTTCGCTCAACTTGTTTAACCCTGATCTGGGAAACTTAAGTTAGCTTAAATATACCGGATCAGGGAAAAAAATCAAGTTAGTTAGAAGAAATGTGATCCAAATGGCTTGCACTTCCTTGTATCCGTGACTGCGCAATATTCTTTGAATCATTTTTACGACTCAATCGCGAAACTTCTTCTAAACTAGATCCTATTGAATTGAAATAAGGTTCAAATTCAATGAGTTACCTTGAGGAACAATAATAACTAAGAGTTTTATATCTTAATATCTTGCTACCTGAAGATTTCTTTATGTTTGGGGTCCTTAATTTGATGACAGCACTATATAGGCACAGAATTATACCATGATGATAGTATGTACCTACTAGGGCATGCAACCCGGTTTTTTCGGTTTTTGTATCCTACTTATCCTACTTCCTACTATCCTACTAATATTATAAATGTGAAAGTTTGTATGAATGTTTGGATGTTTGTTACTCTTTCACGCAAAAACTACTGAACCGATTGCGATGAAACTTGGATTATAGATAGCTGTAAACCTAGAATAACACATAGGCTACTTTTTATCCCGTAATTCCTGCGGGATCGGGACTTACGCGGGTGAAACCGCGGTGCGCAGTTAGTTCTTCATAAGGCAACACTGAATACCGGCTTAAATGTTTTTTTTTTAAGAAAAAACCCGAAAACCAAAAAACAGGGTTTTTCGGGTTTTTTCTTCCAAGTTTGCATTCCCTAGTACATACCTACCTACCTACCTATAGGTATGGTAAAAAAATGCAAGAAGTTACTACTGCGCCATCTATCCCCAAGTTAAGCAAATAGGCTTGTGTTATGGGGATACAACACGGTGAGAGCGGTGTTAGTCTAGTGGTAGATATTGCGACTTTAGTCTTAGTTTCGAATCCTGGCCGACGCGCACCAATGTCTTCTTCTTAAGAGGATAGTCTCCATTCTCTTTCTCCATACAAACGTAGTTTAAATTTTCCTCCCTGAATAATGACATTAGAGCCAATATGTTTATGCCATAAAACTTATATCTGTCATGACTATGCATCTACCTTTTTATTTTTTTCATTTTATTATTTTTTATTAATATGTTAATTATAAATAAAAAAAAATAAAAAGGTAGATGCATTGTCATGACTGATATAGGTTGTATGGCATAAACATATTTGCTCTAATGTCTTTATCCAGGGAGGAAAATTTAAACTACGTTTGTATGGAGAAAGAGAATGGAGACTATCCTCTTAAGGAAAATTTAAGTTTGCTATTAATAACGCTGTTATGGTGAAGGAAAACATCGTGAGGAAACCTACGGCTTAAAGTCACGCAAAAAGACCCAGTTATAGGGCAAGTTGCGGAAACACACAGTACCTAAAAGTAAAGTATGAATACTAACGGATAGGATATACTCCTCTTAATACTTTTTTACTGTTCAAATAGATAATTAATTATCCATAATATTATAATACTAAACTTAGGTTTATTTCCTATACTATTACTAAGTATAATCTAAGTACATCTACACTAATATTATACAGAGGAAAGATTTGTATTTTTGTGTGTTTGTAATTAATGAACTCAAAAACTACTACTGTGCCGATTTCAAAAATTATCTCACCATTAGATTCACCCTGAGTAACATAGGCTACCTTTGATCCCGATATTCCCACGGGATCGGGACTTACGCGGGTGAAACCGCGGGACGTATACTAATCTATACTATAATCCTGTCCTGTGTGCTTGACTGGACTGATTGATCTATCAACGCACAGCCTAAACCGCTGGTAATAGAGAGCCGTTATTATAGCGGCTACAGAAATACATAATTTCAACCGTATAAATAAATAAATTCTGTGAACAACACACAGCGCCATCTAGCCCCGTGGTAAGCGACTAAGCTTGTGTTACGGTGACTAGACAACGGATATAATACTTAAACTTATTTTTCTTTTGTAAATACATACATATTATACATAGAAGGACACCCAGACCAGACACAAATATTTATTTTAGCTTTCCCGGTTTATGAGAGAAAGCCTGGTGACAGACGAACAGACGGACAGCGAAATTTCAGTAAAAGTGTCCTGTTTTACCCTTGGATAATGGGATTACGATTAATGCGGAAAATTGTTATTCGTTGCTTATTTTATTTTTATTATTATTTTATTCGTCCCATCCCGGATTTTCGTATGAAGAAAAAATGCGTCGTAGGTACTTACAGTGGCCGGCAAATAAGTTGAAAAAAAATTCGGATGCGCAGAAGTCGATTGTAGCATGTAAAATGTACTGCGCGAACTTTCCTCTACCCAGTCAAAATTTTCCAACTTATTTGCCGGCCACTATAGTCTTAGTACAACTAAAAAATAATAATAATAAAAAACACTGCTTATCTGTCTGTCTGTACACAAACGGACAACCTGAATCACGTCTGCATCGAAGGAAACACGATTGTTTTTAAACCTTAGAAACCGACTTCGATCACACTGGACGATTTTTTTATGGGAACTTTTGTTCTTTTTTATAAATTTTTTTTAGGTAGGTAGGGTCTAACTGGATACCTAATTAAATTTCATACTAGTAGTTCTGCGAACAGTAGAACTCGTGAACTTGAACACATATCACAGTTTACCTAGTAGTTCGAGCGCCTCGAACACGATCATGTGAAAATACCCCTCTCTCATCCGAGCAATGTTTCCGGTTGCATCCCTCTCGGGAGCCCGGGGTCCGCAAAACCACAAATATTTGGGGTTGGCGCAGTAGGTAAGTCATCATTGACCATACCTTCGGCTAATAGATTTGGCAATATTTTTACGGCGGGCCGCCTGTCTGACACCAACCCTTCTAGGGACAAAGCAGTTTATCCGCCTCCGCGCGGGGAGAACTTAAGTTTTTCTAGTCCACCCTAAATCCCTTAGTCGCCTTTTACGACACCCACAGGAAGAGATAGGGTAACCCAATTCTATGCCAAGGCTACACGGTACACATGTGAAAAATACCCCACCGATCAAAAATCCTCGCCTCCTAGCCTCGAAGTACCTATATCCCAAGTATGTAAATTGCAAAACCTCACAATATATTTTATAACCGTAAGAAAATCTAGCCCAGTGTGCGCACCGCTCGCGCATGCGTGGCAGCCAGTCTGTCATTACAACAGCGCGGACGCAAATTATATTATACAACGTAGGTACACATTATATACAATTATACGTCTGTCTATATACTTACTATACTAGCTACGACTCGCGGCCTCACTCGTCTACCTACATACCACAGCAGTGTTATTCTGTAAAACTTCAACATCACTTCGTTAGTCACTTTCGTCTTCACTCGCACTCCGCTCACGTTTAGTCGCCGCTTTAGTTTAGCTGTGCCCTCTAGCTTTAGTTGATTTAGCCGCAAGCTGTTGCTCTAGCTTGCATGATTTGATTTGTGAATAAAAAATAGAATGCCAATTTGAAAATTCACTGAGGAATCCGCTGTGAGATGGCCCTGAGTTTTTTTACAGAATCGACAGGCAAGGGTTGCTGTAGATTCGTCACAAAAGGCAGGTTTTTGTACTTCCGTGAGTTTTTTACAGAATCGAAAGGCAAGGGTAGTTGTAGGTCGTCACAAAACCAACTTAAATTAGTGCGGCCTTGTCGCTTAAAGTGATATCTTCCAGGCAGCCTTGTTTTTACTCACTGACCTCCATTACAACTGGACAGGACATAGCGCACTGAATCTTGTGCCTCAGAAAACAACGCAATATGGCGGTGATCAAATGATCACCGCCATATTGCGCTGTTTTCTATGGAAAGTGACCATCCACGGAACTATTAGTCCATGGACGGTCACCATCACTTTCAATAGAAAACGCGCGACAACAGCGCATCATGGCGCTAATCAAATTGGCTCAAAGATCTAATGTCATTTTGTATGGTATACCAATTCCAGCGTACTTGCATAGATATAGAGTTCAGTGTTTTTACTACATTATAAAATTCTTGAACCCACTAGCGTTCCGGAACCGTAGTAGGTACTACAATTTTGTACCTACTAGGTAACCTGTGACAGACAGGCCAACTTTCTTATCTATGGTATTAGAGAGATCTTCATCTACATACATACTATGTACTCTATGAATATACAACATACAGACTTCTGGTCACACGCGAGATTTTTTTTCGAATTACAAATGAAAGAATTGTTTTTTTTCTTCATGGGATTGCGTGGGAGCGGATTTTTTAATGTCATTCTTTAGGGTTCCGTACCCAGAGAGTAAAAACGGGACCCTGTTACTAACACTGATCACGGACTGTCGGTCCGTCTGTCTGTCACCAGGCAGGTATCTCATGAACCGTGATAGCTACACAGTCGAAACTTTCACAGATGACGTATTTCTGTAGACGCTATCGACGACCTCTGTGGCGCGTCGTGCGAAAGCGCGACTGCAATGCAGGAGGTTGCGGGTTCGATTCCCGCCGGGTGCAAGTATTTATGCTTATAAAATAAATATTTGTGTCTGGTCTGGGTGTCCCTCTATGTATAATATGTATGTATTTACAAAAGAAAAATAAATATAAGTATTATATCCGTTGTCTAGTCACCGTAACACAAGCTTAGTCGCTTACCACGGGGCTAGATGGCGCTGTGTGTTGTTCACAGAATTTATTTATTTATTATTATTTACTATAGCAACAAATACCAAAAACAAAATAAAATAAATATTTAAGGGGGATGGGTCCCACTATACCCGTTCTGCGATTTTGTGTTCATTTTCGGCTTTCGTACTCTATTGTAATAGGGGTACGGAACCCTTCGCGCGCGAGTCCGACTCGCACTTGGCCGGTTTTTTTCTAATCTTTGCTTATACTTAGGTACAATATCGCAAATTCGACGTTTTAATGTGTTTTTTCTTCTCTAACTTTAAGCTCACAATTCTTTTACCATTAGAAAGCTACATTCACCCTGAGTAACATAGGTTACTTTTAATCCCGATATTCCCACGGGATCGGAAATTACGCGGGTGAAACCGCGGGATGCGGCTATTTTTTATATTTTGTGGCGTGTGTCTTTTGTCAATAAAATGTTTTCTATTCCATTCTATTCTATAGATTAAGAGGACAGTCTCCATACTCTTTCTCCATACAAACGTAGTCGACTGTTTCCTCCCTGGATAAAGACATTAGAGCAAATATGTTTATGCCATAAAACTTATATCTGTCATGCATGACTATGCATCTACATTTTTATTTTTATTATTTTTTATTATTATTTTAATAAAAAAAAAAAAGGTAGATGCATTGTAATGACAGATATAAGTATTATGGCATAAACATATTTGCTCTAATGTCTTTTCCAGGGAAGAAAATTTAAACTACGTTTGTATGGAGAAAGAGAATGGAGACTATCCTCTTAAATTTGGAGAGCGTGTTCTTTGTGATGTGTAGGTATCCACTAAGAAAGAAAGAAAGTAAGTTTTTGTTAAATCCCGCGGGATTGGAACTTGCGCGGGTGAAACCAGGAGATTCTACTAATTATGTAGGCTTGTGCTACGCATGAAATCGGGCTGCATAACATCAAAACGCAATGCACCACAATTAGAAAAAAAAACAACAAAACCTCACACCGCCAATGTCACTAAATCATACCCAATATTAAATTAAAAATTCGGTAACGCAAAAGCAATACGAAAGTTACATATTTTTTGTGACCGTTACCTTTCTTTGGTTACAAAAAGTTCCAACGACACAATGAACGACAGACAAAATGATTGATGTTAATAATCTAGTTGGCCACGGTTCATACTGTTATTTATTCTGTGGCCACGGTCAGATTTACAGTTAGTTTGCATTAATATAGGTGGTATTTAGTTTTGGTTATGCAATTTTATGGGCTGAATAAACATCCTTGTCGGATTCATCCATTGATCTCATGTTATCTATCTATATCTATACTTATTACTTTTCCACACTAATATTATAAAGAGGAAAGATTTGTATTTTTGTGTGTGTGTGCGTTAGTAGATATGTTTGTTATGAATAAACTCAAAAAATCTTTTATCATTAGAAAGCTACATTCACCCTGAGTAACGTAGGCTATCATCTATCACTTTTGATCCCGATATTCCCACGGGATCGGAGCTTACGCGGGTGAAACCGCGGGACGCAGCTAGTACATATATTTCTAAAAGAAAGTCGTGTTAGTTACACTATTTATAACTCAAGCACGGCTCAACCGATTTGGCTGAAAATTGGTAGGCAGTAGCTTAGAACTAGGAGCAGAACATAGAATATTTTTAATCCCGTGAATCCCGCGGGATCGGGACTTATGAGGGTGAAACCGCGGGGTGCAGCTAGTAGTGCATAATACCTCAATGGGTTCATCTAAAATTGTTGATTATTTCATGACGGAATGTTGTTAAGTTTTTATCGTGAACCTATGGGTTGTAGGTGACACTGTTTACTACATCTCAGTGTATTTAAGAACACACTCTCCAATCATAATTATGAACTAGGCATCCGATAAGAAAGGGCCTTACAAAATCCCCTCCCCACGGTATCGGGACTTAGTGGAGTGAAACCGAGGGAATTCTAGTAGGTACATAATAAATTACATAAACCTGACTGACTGAACGCACAGCCTAAACCGCTGGTCCTAGAGCTTAAAATTTGAAGGGTATGTTCCTACTTAAAAATGGACTGGTCTCTATTAGAAACTTAGGTAAAGATACAGAATACATAAATAGTGTAAAAGTAGAAAGCTCTTCTGATAGTGATCCATTTCAAACTCGTCTCTGACAGACGAGACAAGCCAGCTCCAAACGTCAAACTGTTCGGAAAATTACTGACAAACCTTTAAGAGGACAGTCTCCATTCTCTTTCTCCATACAAACGTAGTCGACGTTTTCCTCCCTGGATAAAGACATTAGAGCAAATAGGTATGTTTATGCCATAAAACCTATATCTGTCATGACTATGCATCTACCTTTTGATTTTTTTGATTTTTTATTACTATTCTAATTAGAAAATGATAAAAATCAAAAGGTAGATGCATAGTCGTGACAGATAATAGGTTTTCTGGCGTGAACACATTTGCTCTAATGTCTTTATCCGCAGGGAGGAAAACGTCGACTACGTCTGTATGGAGAAAGAGAATGGAGACTGTCCTCTTAAAATGAGGGATTAAAAAATTCGAACGTCGTTGTTCGAATACCCACCTTCTAGGTAATCAAAGGGTACCTTCGTACTCTTTCTCCATACAAATGTAGGCAACAGTTTTATCTATACTAGTCTATAACTAATCTAATACTTCTGTCTATACTATCCATACTTCTATACATCTATACTAATACTATAGTGCGTTTCATCTTTAAATTCCTATGCCGTCATGTTGGTAGCAATATAAAAAAGTGCAAAATACAAAAAAACCAATGTGCTACCTTGAATTAAGGGAGATTTGTATATAAAGAATGAATGAACGAATCTTCCTGTATTCAAGGTTTAGGGTATAGCACATTCAAGATATTAAGGCAAGACTTTTTTGTTTTGCTACCAACATGACGGCATAGGTAATTAAAGATGAAACGCACTATAGCTGAGCCCCGAGGTTACAACCGCTGAAGTCCCGACCCCGCGGAATTTACGGGATTAAACTCCTATGACCTTGTCCTGGTGCTAACCAATCCGCCAATTTTCAGCGAAATCGGTTTAGCCGTTCCTGAGTTATAAATACAAATACAAAATACAAAATTCATTTATTCCAAGAATGTAGTATTGTAGGGTCTTAAATAATAATATGTTTCTTACATTCTACCATAACAATGGTGTGGAATATAATTATATAAATTTATTGGTCATATTCATTTAGTTATAGGTAAATTTTAAAGGTAAATTTTTATTTATTTTTGTAAGGTAATTTTTTATTTTTATTTTAAAGGTAATTTATTTTATAGGTAATTTTTTTTTTTTTTTTTTTAAATAGTGTAACTAACACGACTTCATTTATTAAGATTATTATAAAAAGGTAAAATTGGTAACATTTAGGTATGTATGTATTTTAAGGGTGATCTCTGAAACTACTGGACCGATTTCAATACCAATAGAAAGCTACATTATCGTGGATGAACATAGGCTATTTGTGATCCTGATATTCCCACGGGATCGGGACTTATGCGTGTGAAACCGCGGGACGAAGCTAGTTATGAATAAATGATTAGATTGAATTGAATGACAAAAACCTAAACGTAGGGGCATGGTTATGGCAGGTTTTATGACATAAACATATTTTCCTTTAATGTCTTTCTTTATCCAGGGAGGAAAACAGTCGACTATTGTTGTAAAGTTAGATAGATAGATAGATAAATTAACGCTTTATTTGCACAACTCAAGGTACATTACAAAATGTAAATTTTGTACATTTTGTATTGTATCTGTGATGTAAAACTTTAAGTAAAGAAACAACCACAAAAAGCTTAGGAATAGAATGTTGCACAAATGGGCGGCCTTATCGCCAAAACCGATTTCTTCCAGGCAACCTTGGGATGGAGAAAAAACTGTTTAGCTTGAATGGTAGGTTGTAATGGAAAAACGAATACATAAACTGAAGGACTGACTGAAAGTTTGTATGGAGAAAAGTATATTTTCCCCATAAGAGCTTATTGCGCCTTGGCGCTGATTGTATTGACTAACTATCTGCCCTTAGAAATTTCGAGTTAAAAAGTAATCCATCAAAATACTTCAATATTTTGACTTGAAACTAATAGATACATCACTTGTCTTGCTACCGTGCATTAGACAAAAATGGTCAAAATCATGACATGACATATTTTTTTCCGAAACGCATTAGAGTGTGAGTTGCAATTTTTGGTTTCACTCTATTTTCTTTATTTTAAGTACTAGCTGCGTCCCGTGGTTTCACCCGCGTAAACCTAGTTCCCGTGAGAATATCGGGATCAAAAGTAGCCTATGTTACTCAGGGTGAATGTAGCTTTCTAATGGTGAAAGAATGTTTCATATCGGCATAGTGGTTTTTTAGTTTATTCATCACAAACATAGAGTCACACACAAACATACAAATCTTTCCTCTTTATAATATTAGTGTAGATATAGATATTAGGTACTAGGTACTAGCTGACCCGACAGACGTCTTCTGTTTTAACTATGAATATTGAATTCGAATTGGTAGGTAGGTATACCTATGTATAAAATGCTTTGTCCTGACTGACTGCCTGACCATAACACAGCCAAACCACTGCGAGTAGAGAGCTTAAATTTGGAGAGTGTTCTCTATGTGTCGTAGGCAGGCATCTGATAAGAATGGTTTTTGTAAATGCCCACGGGATCTCTGGACATATGCGGGTAAAACTACGGGATACATCTAATCTACACTAATATTATAAAGAGAAAAGATTTGTATTTTTGTGTGTTTGTACTGAATAAACTCAAAAACTACTAGTCTTATTTCAAAAATTGTTTCACCAATTGAAAACTAAGTACATTATTTTTCTATTTTTCTATTTATTATTTATTTTAGGCTAGTTTTTCATCCACAGCACCTACAGGAAGATATGGGGTAACCCTATTCTATACCCATCACACGATACACAGGGATACACGGCACAAGATAGTTATTAATTATGTCACTTAATATGAGCAACAAATACTGTTAATAACATTAAAAGATATGCCGCCGAATCCCTTGTCCGGACAGTAGCTGATCTCCATACAAAATACTCGGTTACCTACCTTTGTATAGATAACTATTCAACCTTTATTTGTGTAACACAAAATAGATTTATTCGATCGTCAGTAATAGTGTTAGGATCATCACAAAGTACATTTCACGGATCGGTGGTTTAAGGTTTTTTTGTATTTACCGTTAGATCTGTAGGTAGGGTAATATGTTTTGGAATACGTTTAGGCTTCGAGTGTAGAAAGGGGTTTATATTTGAATAAGCTGGATAAGTCCAGATCCCGTGGAAATTTTTAATAATCCTTTCTTATCGGATGCCTACATCTTATAAAGAACACACCCTCCAAATTTGATCTCTCTACTATCAGCGGTTTAGGCTGTGCGTTGATCCCTCAGTGAGTCAGTCAGTCTGTCAGTTAGGACAAAGAGCCCGCCCCGCCCGCCCATACGCCCGATCACGTGGGATATTCCGAAATCCCATATCTCCCTACTTATACTTTACAATGACCTTACCTACTCTTTCCTCAGTGAACTGGAGGGTTACTGCGGTTCGTTTCGATACGACATCGATACTGTCATACGATGATTCTACTGTCACATTCTGATTGTAGGGTGACAGTAGAACCATCGTTATGACAGTATCGTTGTCTCCTGTGCTGTGGTACAACACTGTCACAAAACTGGATAGTTTAAATAATATTTTAGCTATTTTTATGGTCACGGAACCCTAAAAAACAAGGTTTAAAACCATGGCATGTCTCTAATGATGTTTTATGAATAAATTGAACGTACAAAACGCATCTTTGTCCTCCTAATAAGTTTGATTGAGTAAAATCATTGTCAACGTGTTTACTGTGGTAATTTCACATCATTTGCGGAAATATCATGTTCTGTAACTATATAGGTAGGTACCTATATAGGTACATAGTATATACACATCTATATCTAAAGGTAGGTACTATTATTAGAAAGAGGTAACGTTGGTAACATGTTTGTATGTATAAAACTACTGGACCGATTTCAATAATTCTTTTACCAAAATAAAAAGGTACATTATCAAGGAGTTACATAGGCTACTTTGGATCCCGATTTTCTCACTTGAACAGGACTTACGCGGGTGAAACCGCGGGACTCTGCTTGTTTTTGGATAAAGACATCGGAGCAAATTATGTTTACTTATGCGATAAAACCTATATCTGCCATGCCACTTTTGATCCCGATATTCTCACGGGATCGAGACTTACACGGGTGAAACCGCGGGCGCAGCTTTTACATAAACAAGGTATATAGTTTACGTCTTCATTTAGCTGATTCCCTCAACTTCGTTTGCAGAGATTTTGCAGTTCCAAGTTTCAGCCCATTGAGACTCCGCTGTCTCAGGTCTGTCTGTCTGTTCGTCTGGCACCAGGCTGTATCTCTGAACTGTCATAGCTAGACAGTTGAAATTTTCACAAATTATGTGTTTCTGTAGCCGCTATTCAAACAAAATTAAACAAAAAATTAATGTCTTTCAATTATGAAATGACAAACATGATTTTAACATTTTAAACAAATACATCAAGATTTATTTTTACCACTTGCTTGGCAACATTAAATGTTGCATTTACCTCAATAATAAAAACAAAAACAAAAAAAAAACCGCCTGCCTCGAGCAATAAAAAAAAAATTAAGAAATATAAAAAAAAAAGTTTGAGGATCCAAACGTTGTAGAACATAAGTTGTTCGCCTAGACATCTAGAACAGCCCTCTTTCAGGCTGTATTACCCTCACTAAAATAACCAAGACCTACCTATTGTCAGGGACGGCTGGGTGGTCAATAACGTAGACCGGAAACGAAAATATCAATTATAATTTAAAAGCTTCATCTTTTAACGCTAAAAATGGCCGCTAACAAATTAGACGAAAAAAAACGAACCAAAAAGGATTCCGCAAAAGCGCCGCTCGAAATAAAAAAGGAAAATTAATTAGCACGGCCTCTTTTGATAATAAAAAAAATTAAAACCAACCTTGTTAGTTTGGAGTTGATGGTTTTATATAACTATAGCTGGGTCCCGCGGTTTTACCCATGTAAGTGCCGATCCCGCGGGATTTACGGGATCAAAAGTAGCCTATTAGTAAGATAATCTATTGGTATATAATAAAAGAAAGTCGTGTTAGTTACACTATTTATAACTCGAGAACTGCTGAACCGATTTGGCTGAAAATTGGTGGGCAGGTTAAGAAATAAGGTAGCTTAGAACCTTATTTCTTAAGGGCCCTATTCTGAAAAACTGAAAATCCATGTCGGGTGCATCGAAAATTGTTGATTATTTCATGACGGAATGTCGTAGAACTTTTTTTTGTGTACAGATTGTAGGCGACATAGTTTCCGATATTTTAGTGCAGTTTCCATACAAATATGTCGAAACGTATTGAAGCCTATCGACATTTTAGCCAAATCAGACATTTTTTGTCTAAAATTTGGATAGGCTTTGCACCAATAGGAGGTTCTTGTCTTAAAACTACACCAAAATGTAGGAAACAATGTCACCTACAATCTGTGCACAAAAAAAAGTTCTACGACATTCCGTCATGAAATAATCAACAATTTTCGATGAGCCCGACAGGGATTTTCAGTTTCAAGGTCGTTGGCGTATATACTCCTCTTAAACGTTGCCAAATATAAAATGTTGAATGAAAAATAATTGTTTTATCTACCAACGGACAGCGTAATTTTAGTCCTATCTCAAATTAAAAAAAATAAGTCGATTTGTTTCAATCGTCGCCATCCCAGGAGCGGTTGAAATAGTGATTGGGGTCACATGTAAATGATACAAAATATGATGTTACATCCTAGGTTACATCATGTTTTATTAAATGTTTATTACACTTTCAGAACAATTAAGCAACTTGTTGCCAAAAATCCTACACTCACCTCAGGATCGTCAGGAATTTGTATTCCTAACGTTCCAGTGTGACGACGCGACGTATCACTGTAATAGGCACTTTAGGAACTCTTCGATATTTATGAATTATTGCCATTTCAGCTTATCCGATCGGGATCGGATTTTCTTCGAGGACACCAAATTCCCAATTTTCTCATTTAAAAAAATTGCACAGCTGGGATTCGAACCAGTGGCATCAAAATGCAACCGAAAAACAGACACAACAACTTTTTCGAAAAATATAGAATATTTTTCTTTTGTTTTCGCGATGTTGTATTTAAAAATAAGACATTTTTCGGTTCTAATCGCGTGGTGTTTATTACATTGAGCATTGTTTCAACGGTCAACGTTTCGAGACCTTTACATGTCCCTTCTTCAGCATAACTGAGATGCACCACGCGATTAAAATCGAAAATTGTCTGTAATTTCCAGAATAAAGAAAATAAAACAAAAACAAATAAATTAAAACATTTTATTCAAAAATCTTATCCAAAAAAGTACACACAGTCAAACGATTAATATCAATAACATTTTATGGACCTCAGCACACGACTTCACTTGTTCAAAGGCAGAAAAAAATTCGCAATAGCCTCTACTTAGACCCCCCATTACAATAGTACAATGGGACCCTATTATGAGGCAAGAAAAGAAAAAAAAATGGCAAAGGTTCCCCGACTCATTTCGCCTGTCAATTTGGCTATAAAAAATGATGGACAATAGTAAATAATAAAAGATTTGCCGCCCTTTTTTCTACTTGACAGTGACATTTGGATGACAATGTGATGGCGCTTGGTTGTTTTTTTTTCTTACAAGTGCACTTGAAATACGGTACCTATTTAAGAATATTAAACTAAATTAGTGTACACTGTACAATGCACAACTTTTTGGAAAATTATTAAAAACTAGCTGCGTCCCGCCGTTTCACCTGCGTAAGTCCCGATCCCGCAGGAATATCAGGATAAAAAGTAGCCTATGTATCCAGGTACAAAGGCAAAGGTATCCAGGTGTTATTCCAGGTCTCCAGCTATCTACATACCGAGTTTTTTGGTATTCGGTTCAGCGGTTTTTTACGTAATTGAGTAACAAACACACACACATACGACAAACAAACGAAGGATAGCATACTGCTTTTCAAGAAATGCTTTCAACAATTTTAGTACCCGGCTCGACTCGAATCCGCCGAAAGCATTTTTTCAAAAGCAGGATTTCTTAAGTTTAAAATGTTTAAAAATCATTAAAAACTTATAATTAGCGTCCAGTGACCATAGAGCTGGTCAATACAGGGCATCTACTTTAATTCTACAAACGATATAAAGAAACAATAATTCCAGAAGTAAATCTGTCATCCATCCGAAAATTTTATTTTCTGACAGTTTTGAAGGACAGATGACAGATTTTCTTTCTTTCGTTCGTTCGTAAGTAGAATGAAAGTACCCCTCCAGGACTTTGAATTTTATCTACACTTCTATACTATATCTACACTAATATTATAAAGAGGAAAGTTTTGTTTGTTTATATGTTAGTGTGTATTTATGTTTGTAATGAATAAACTCAAAAACTACTGTGCCGATTTAAAACATTCTTTCACCATTAGAAAGCTATATTCACCCTGAGTGACATAGGCTACTTGATCCCGATATTCCCACAAATCGGGACTTACGCGGGTGAAGCCGCGGGACGCAGCTATACTTAATATTATAAAGAGAAAATACTCATTTGTATGTTTGTAACGAATAGGCACCGAAACTATTAAATCGATTTCAAAAAATCTATCACCAAAAGAAAGCTACATTATCAAGGAGTAACATAAGCTACTTTTGATCCCGATATTCCCACGGGATCGAGACTTACGCGGGTGAAACCGCAGGCGCAGCTATATCTATGGATAGATAGATCAAAATTAACCAGTAGGTAGTTACTACGCCACATTAATGTACAAAGGTTGACATTTATTGTTTGTTGTCGGTTATAAACAACGTTTTTTGTTC